>CM031241.1:154545089-155145089 GCA_018340775.1 Taxus wallichiana var. yunnanensis | reverse complement strand
TTGCAAGATGACCTTTTTCATGACAAATATAACATTCAAATCCATACTTTTCTCGATATTTTTATGTTTCTTATCTTATCATTCCTCTTCCTTCTTTCCTTCAAAATTTTCCTTTCATTTTCCATCATCCTTCTTTTCAACCTTAGGACTACAATAACTAGCCCTATGTCCATAATCACCACATTTATAATAGTTACCATGAAAAAACTATAACTATATGCACTTAGATGCCTAATAGGTGATCTTCTAGGAGGTGGAAGCCTTGAAATTTCTCCCTTTCTTTTCTTCCTTCTTTCATTTGATCCTTGACTTGACTCTTCTTCATTATTTTCTGATTTGGATGAGCCCTCATTAAAGCCTAGGCCTGTCCTATTACCATAGGCATTTTGATTTTCCAACATCTTGCTTAGATTTTCAAAACTTCCTTAAAATATAGTACCTTGCTTGTCATGGTGCCTAGATCTTTCTTCAAATCATCTATTTCTTTCCTCTTGATCTTCAGCTCATCTTGTGTCTCCTCAAGTTGATTTGTTAGGACCTTGACTATTTCTTCTCTTTCAAATTCATGTTTGAGACATTCTTCTCTCTTGATTTTCAACTCATATAGGGCCTCTTCAACTTGATCTTTCATGACTTTGATAATATCATCATTAGTTATAGACATATTGTTGATCTTATCATCATGTTCACCTACCCATTTCCTTATCAAGAAGGTATTACTCTGAATAGTCTCCAAATCTACAGGTGCCATCTTGTCACCAAAGATCTCCCTCTAGCTTGTTAGGCTACTTCTAAGGGCCTTCTATGATACCAATTTTTGGAGGTGAAAAGGACTGAGAGAGGGGGTGAATTAGTCCCCAATAAAACTTTACACTTGTGCTTCAAACCCTAACCACACAATCTCAAGTAGATCTCATCAAAGCATATAGTATTCTCAATGAAAGATACACAATGCAAGAACCAAAATGATAAAAATATAAATCCACTTAGATTGATATTGAAATCAGATCCACACACTTATATAAATATTCAAATCAAATCACAAGAGTAATGCCTTCAACAAAGATCAACAAAACACAACGAAGATGTATCAAGATGAACAAAGTAGTCTCATAAATATCCAAGAAGATATACTTCTTCCAAAGTGATTACAACTCAATATCATATCTGAATACACCTTATAAACCTTGAAAATTACATCAACATGCTATGAAGATAGCATCCAAACTCAAACATCCAAATCTTCCCTCCTTCTCCAACTCACTCTCAAAGAAACAACACCAACTTTGCACTTGCTCAAATTATCCTCATGAAAAATAAACCAATATATGTCCTAGAATGATATTCCAGGTGTTTTTTGGGATAGACCCAAAGGGTTTTTTTTTGCTTTGCAAAAAAAGGGTTCTTCAAAAGAAGATAAAACGGGTTTTTAAAAAGATAGAACTATTATACTAAAAAAATCCATTTTATACCCTTTCCTTGATTTAAATTCAAAGGAGGTTGGTTTCCATCCACTTGCATGAAAAAAATCCCATAATAATCACTAGAACATTCACAATTTACCCATATAGGTCGGCCTAGCAAAAACACTTCATCCATGCACCAAAATCCCAAAACCCTTGCATTGGGATGACAAAAATCTCCTAATCCCAAAAATATTTTATTCAAGCTCTAAAATTCATCACACATTTTTAAAATAACATTTAAACATCATATATGTTCACAATTTTTCTCATCAAATCAAATTATTTAGTTTCCTAGGCCCAATGCTCTTTGTTCTTCTCAAAACAGTTGTTTCATACACCCTTTAGCAAAAGAGAAACTTCATCTGATCACAAAATCACTTCTATTAAAAAAATACATTCCATGTGACCACTCCAAATAAATTTCATCACCTTTATAACTCTTCTAAGCATGTTATAAGTCATTAAACATCCTTCACTTCAAACCACAACAAGATTTTCCTTCTCCAAATCAACTTGCCAAAAAAACTATTTCTAAAGGTTAGCTAATAAATTAAATTATACATGCATTAAAGATATCCAAATGGATGAATTTGATGCAAAATTCATCCTTTTTACTTTCCAGGTGATAGAATCATCACCAAATCCATTTCATGCTTAAAATATCATCAAACTTGAACCAAAACATATCTTATCATAAATGCCAAACAACCTTCTTGCTAAAATAATCCCCTATAAATCCTTTCAAATAACCTCATAATGAATATATATATATATATATATATAATATATCTCTGAATATAATTTCCAAAAAAATTAATCATCTCAAAATTCAACTTGTAGCTCAAGGTATAACCATTTTAGTAAACCATGTTATTTGAGATCCCAAAATTGTCCTTTGACCAATTAACCTATTTAGACCTCAAAACACCATGCACCTACAATATATTATCCTAAAACATCATGGACATAAATATTATCTCCCAATAATCATGCCACATCAATTTTACATTCTACTCCTTTGGACCAACTGTCCTAAAACCTTCTTCTTCAGAAACTGCTATTTTTAGGTGGGTCCCACATATCACCATGACCTCAACCATAAATTTTTTAAAATCATGAGGATTACTATACCAAATCCAATTATATTTTTTTATGAATCAATCAAAACTTGTTCACAACACTTCACTTTCTATCAATTACTCCTAGCTAGGGTTTAATTAAGGTTTTGGACCTCTATAGCTTCTTAACATTTGTTCATAAAAACATGATGATCAAACAACCTCATTATTTTTGTGAAACCTTATAAAATCACCTTATAATCATCCTTAAAATAAACAAGGTCCCATGCAAATCACATTATTCACAACGAGCATCTGAAGTTGCATTTCGAGCTGGATTTTCACCTATTCTTGACCTTGTCTTACCAAAACAGTCATAACTTGCAAAATACACGTCATGGGAACCTGAAATTTTTATGAAATCACTATGAAACATGAAAATAACATATCCAATAATAATAATTTAAAAATTATTTCTCAATCTCCATCCTATCTCATTTGAATAGCCTTAGCTTAGGATTTTCACCATGTGAACTAATATCAGGCTGAAATAGTGCAATAACTAAACATGAAACCACTTAAAATGATAAAAACATACCTCATATGACATGATACACCTAATAGCATTCTTCCATTATCTCATATAGCTCCATTACAACTCTATCACACATCCAAGTAAGCATGTCTACTCCCAATGAGCACTTATAACCAAGTGAACTAGATGTACATGTACCATGCCACTATTGTGATTTATCAATCACCCTAAAATCATGCTATAAATCATGTCAAAATTCTTCCCAAGCATCCAAAAATATAATGCTGCCAAGCTACATCTCCTAGGAACTGCGATGGGCTTGCAAGAGCAAGCAAACCTCACTGAATCCCACCGTGTAATAGTTGATAAACATCTCGAAATAGTATGTTAGCACCATAAAAACATCATGAAATTGTAATCCAACATAAATTTGTCATTAATGTGATTTTTCATTAATGAAAACACCTATTAGGACACCATGCCAACATTGAAGAAGTTGAATTGGAAGGATTGAAGGTGAAACATTGGATAGGGGAAGAGTCATGTTGAAGGAGGGGATTGATGGAGGAGAATCTTTAGGTTTGGGAATATATTAGAGAGAACATAATGGATCCTCTTTTTTCTTTTGAAAAGTCACATATGGACCACATGATAATTTTTCTTACCATCATGACATTGTTTATTTAATGCAATGTTTGTTGATTAATAAATCTATCTTAAGAGCTACAACTTTAAAATCCCTAATTTTTGTTGGATTTATAATTTTAGGATTTTTGTAATCACTTTGTTATTTTTTTAATAAATTAAGTGTGGAAGGAAAAGAAAAAAATGTAAACACAAGTGAAAACATGATATATACTATATACACCTAATTTTTCACTTTTCATCTTTCATACATGTTACTAAAAATTTCCTTTATGAAGATAAGCGTCAGTGATGCATATATTTCTTGAGTGGGTGTCTTAAGGGGCCTATCGATTGGGGAATTACTATTCACATGGTAATTATGGGTTATATACAATATACATAGAAAGTATTGCTATGTGGTCCCAACCTTAGTTATCCTTGCATTAGTTATCCTTGTCCATTTATGTCTCATACATATTATAAGTCTAACACCTTGCTAGCATTTCACCATTTATAATCTTGTTCATCCATCTTCTTGATTCATGACACCTCTTTTTCACTCAACATGAAATTTATCATCCATGGTCGATGCCATCACCCGTGGGTGATGGTTTCGAGTGTTATGTTTTCCACGGCTAACACTATTGTCGGTGGGTGATGACATCGTACATATGCACACCACACTTTGATATTTTAAAAGGAAGGAATCCAGAATCATAAGAACTGCCATTCACTTTTCTCTCTTGTGCTAACTTCACATTTTCTCACTTTTCCCTTGGTTCATCTTGCATTTGACTTGGATTGGATTGGACAATCTTCTTTTTGGTTACATTATTTACACTATTGGGTCATATATATTGAGTTTAGGACAAGAACGATGTCCCCGTATCCACATAATAATGATTCTCTCTTAGTGTGTTGCTTATCTGGAGAGATAGATGCATCAATGACCACCCTACAGGTAAGTGCTCTAACTCTCTTTGTCATTTTGCATAGATTAGTTCATTTCCTTCCCCATTATTTTATGCTAGCTTATCATTATATGTACATCCATATTAATTAGCATAGGGATACTTTATGATCAAAGCCTTTCATCTTAAAGTTGAATTTCCATTTTGCATGGACTGTCTGTTGTGTCATAGGAGTCCCTAGAAAAAAACTTCTACCCACCTCAATGGCCCATTTGGGGATGAAGAAGAAGAAAATCAAAATGAAAATAAATATGATTATCCTCATAAGATTCAAAAGTTCCCTACTCAATTTCCTCAATACAAAGATGAATTCAAGAAATGTTTGGCAAAAATCATTATCAAATTTTTCTTCAAGCAACTTGATAATAAGGTAGAAAAAAGGGAAAGGTCTCAAAGTAAATTAATCTAAGAACACCTCCAATATAAGCCTCGCTAACCTCATTCTCCAATTTATTTATAGGATGAGTCAACAAAAATCTCTTTGCTATGATTCAATTCCTTCAAATGCAAGTCAACATGGCTCAACTAGTCAATCACCCTATAATGGGATCTTGGGGTACCACACCCCCTCCTTTTCCAAATGGGCCTATTGGGGCACCAATAATCCAACCACTATCCAAAACAACATCTTAAGATAATTCTAATAAGAGCCTCTAGCACCTTATATTGCAAACATGAAATAGTGGCATTGCTCCTTCTATATCTCATGACGGGTCCATTGATCCCACCCTTCACATCAAGGGTTTTTGTAACTTTTACAAGTAATGGATAAAAACCATTTCATATGCTGCAAATAAAGTCTTAGCTAAGAATCTCACTAGATATTCTTTATATTGGTATCATATCCTCACCGACTAGTTCCAAAGTTGAGCTAGATTCCAAAGTAACAACCCTTGTGAAAAAAATTAATATCATGATCTACCTAAAAAAACATCAATGATTTGATTAACTTCCAAAAATATTAAAATGAATCAGCAAAAACTTTCATTAAATGTTGGAATATCTTATCTACACGATCAAAACACAATTCACCTAATGATAGCCTCCTCCAACTTTTCTTACGAGCTCTTGAACCTATCCTTTTGTACAAGGTGATGTCCTTTTCTCCCAAATCTCTAGAAGAAACCTTTGAACAAGATAAAAGGAAGGATTATCTCATGAGAGAGTTATTATGGTGAAATCACAACACATGTTATTTATTACAAGTGAATGGTTGAGGCAGTCAATGTGATTTGTCAAACATGGAGTTATCCCAAAGTGTGGGACTTCTGAATTAGGATAAACCTCCGAGAAGGATAAATCCCTATCCTATCTTAGTGCCAAATACTCCAAAGTGCAAATATTTGTAGATCTAACACTAATCTAATGCTTTCCTAAGGAGACATAGTTAGAGAAAATGCATGAAAATTAAAACCTACTCTAAGGGAAGGTGATGCACCAAGAAGGATGTTGAATAACCTACATAATAAACATAACACAACTAGAATCTTGCAATGAAAACACAAAAATACACAATAACCTTGCATGTAATGAAAGATCAAAAAGATGCAATAGAACATGGAAGAGGTTTTAAAATTCCATAGATATGATTTTATTTCTCTCAAAGTTGATACAATACATCACATTTAGGGACAAAGGCATAATTTTTGCATTACAATGTCTAGTAGGGAGGTTTGAAATCTCCAAAAATCTCTTACAGAAAAGAATAAGAAGGGAGGGGCATATACAAGGTGTCCAACCTTTTAAAATGAGCCCCTCCTTATAATATATAGAAAGAATGAGAGAAGGGAGAGAGAAGAATTTGAAATATTGCTTCAACCACCCTAAAATGCATTAAAATATCCTGAAAAATGATGGTTGCCACCTGAAACCCATACCTCCATGTAATTTTCCTTGTTGGAGAAGAAAGGAAGCCCATACCTCATCATTTGGGTAGGTGAGAAATCTGGAACTTCCTCTAAAATTGTAGACTGTATTTCTTCATTTTGAAGTACTTAGTCTCACTAAAATTAAGAAAACCAGTTGTAGTTATGTAGAGGACACTAAGAGATTTCCAAAAATCCTATCTTGTGTAAATTTGAGCTCCTAGTCAAAAGTTATGGCCATCGGAATATTTGGGTGCCATTTTGTAATAAATAAGAGTGGTCGACTCTATTTCTTTAATTCGAAATGCATCGCAACCTCTGAAATCTAAAATTTTAGACTTTCGGGCATTTTGAATTTGGAGGTTGATGTTACTGTTCATCTGACTGGGTGTGTGAAACCTCTGAAACTCCAAAACCTCAAAGTCTGAAATTCAAACTTCATGTTTTGGACTTCAAGTTATGACTTTTCGAACTAGGGGGTTTAAGGTTCCAAAATATCAAACCCCAAAGTCTAAAATTCATATTTCGGGTTTCAAACATTTTCATTTTTAAGGTTTTGGGATTTTGGGAATTTGGGTTTCGGGATTTCAAGGTTTGGGATTTTGGGATTTTGGGGTTTTGGGGATTTAGAATTGTTCATCCAACAAGGTACTTGAAACATCCAAACCTCCGAAATCTCGAAGTTTGAAGTCTTTTTAGGGTTTTTGTGATTTTAGAATTCATGTTTTGATATTTTGGGGTTCGGATTGTTCATCTAAATTGGTCCTCAAAACCTCCGAACCTACGAAATCCCGAATTCAAAATTCAACATTTGATTTAAGACCTTTTGCTTTTTGGACCTAAGGCATTGTTCTCACCTGCTTGACCATGTCGAGAGCTCTTGAAGTATGAAATTTGGACTTTGGACTTTGGACTCTACCATCCCCGATCTTTGGCGCCATTGATCCCGAAAGAGGATTTGACCCCAAAAACCTCAAGCCTTTTCAAACTTCGGGGTTTCATGTTTTCGGGCCTTTTTTCTTGTTCTTTCCATCTTCTCCTACCTATGAAAGGCCCCACTTCTGAATCAGAAACCTCAAAGTCTGAAAACTTCAAACTTTGGAGCCCCTATTTTTACTTAGCTCAAATCCGAGCTTCCTTCAATTTCTTGCCTCTGACATCATTTCCTTTTATGAGCCCACATGCAACCCAACCATCGAATTAAAATGTGAGCTCACATGCCCGAATGATCCCTCTAGTTTCTTCGTATGTAAGGTCATGTTTATCAATTTTTTCTTGAGTGGAAAAATGTATAACAAGAGTTTAAGAAATATCCTTCTAAGAGACAATATAATAAAAAATCCAACTCTCTAACGTACTAAGAAAAATAATGCAACAGATGATGGATTCTCTAATACTATTCCTCTAATCACTTCTTCGAATAAGACTATTTTTAGCATTTATCAAACTGAAAACAAAAGAATCAACCTAATCATCATCATCCATTGAGTAAAGAAGAGATGAAATTTTTCTTACCTAATTCATTCACCGCGATCTTAGATTATTCTCGACCTATTCCTAAATGACATGATGAAAGTAAATTTTGTTGGTGGCATGTTAATTGGGTTCACTCTCATGAAAAATTTTGTGCACTACGAACAATTGCCATCATATTTTTCATAGGTTCCCAATTTGACCACTATACGATCACTCGAGAGCATTTGACTAAAGGGGTAAAGGTCGTGATGCAGCTCAATAAAACTATCATCATGAAGCTATCAAAAATCTAATGAGTAGCTATGGGTCTTCTCTAATCCCATTCCTAATCATAATGTTGTTGAGAGTTCTAAGAATCAAGAACATGATATGGCTAATGTACTCAAAACATGTTATCCTCTTGAAAATATTGTTGTAATTAATGATGTGAAGTGTTTCATAGCTTATTTAGATCTAAATACCCAACATCACTCCATCCTTAGATGCACAAGGTTATATATCCCTCTATAACTCAAAACCATGCTTTCAAAGTAAAAATTTTCCTCCTCCATACGCCATCGACCACCCGTGAAAAATATTCTATAGGGACGATGATACCTAAAACTATTTCTTTAGATACAAACACCATCAAACCCTATGAAAATAACACTTGCAAGGCCGATGGTGTAGAAGATGAGATTTTTTATAAAAGTCTTTTTATCACACCTTTCTTCTAGCTATGTTTTTGAGGACTCGCATAACTCTTAGCCTACTACAAGTCGAGTAATGATGAGTAGGATCCTCTTGAAGCACTTGACTAACTTCTTAGTCAAGTCCCTTTCTTAGAACTATTGTGCACATGTTTCCTCACCATCGTGAGCGTCTCATGAAAACATTGTTTGACGTAAATATTCCATTTCCTCCCTCTTTGGGGTAGATTCCCATATTGCATGTCTTGGAGGAAAACATCTGCTACCAATGTGAGGATCCCTCCATTGAAAATCATTGGAGGTCACTTGAATGATTGATCTTACAACCAAGTGTTGCACTACATTTCAAAATCCATGTAGTTCTTGTGCGTGTGTGATAGAATCGAGCACCAGGATGCTCATGTGCAAGTGCATTTGTTAGTGAGTGATAACTAGATATACCGATGTAAGTAGATGTGTGGATGGAGAAATAAACTTCACTTCATATGCATGTGTGCAAAAATTTAGTCCCTTGTCCCTTGAGTGAGATTTATATGGATTCCTTTATGCTCTTAGAATTCCTTTAGATGCAACCTTAGGAGATGATAATAGATGTTTAATTCTTGGTCCTTTATTATGGTCACATAGATTTGTATATATATGATTCCCTTGTTTGAATTTCGTAATTGACAACCTAAGGCTGAACTACAAGAAATTAAGATGCCCAAAATATAAAATAGGCCCAAAAAAAGTGAGTAAGATAGAAAAGGGACATGGGCACCAAAAGGATGGGGGCACTTGGGCATTGATGTCATGTCTTGGCTGCTAGTGTCCAGAGTAAAAAAGTAAGTTAAAGAATGCCTTGGATATAGGGTGTGAAAGATAAGAAAAAGACAAGAAAGAAAGAAAAGCGGCCAAAGATAGTTTTCAATTGCTAGTTTTCTCACTTGGGAATCATATGAATAGTGGTGTGTGATTAGGACCTATAAATGTACCTAAGTGCAAGATTTTTTTAATATTTTCCCCCACTTTATGTTGTTGAGTGAATACTTAATAACAAATAGTGGTTTAGAATTTGTGTACCTTTTTCCTTATAGATTGATGGCGAAAGCATGCTAATGAGAAAAGTGAAATCATGAAGTGAAAAAAATGAAGCATGGAAGCTATGTGTAGAAAAAAATCATGCACTTTAGAAATTATTTAGTCTTTGTCTCATACTACTATTTAGAAGGTTATTGAGTGAAGAAAGTACTAATTAACCCCCATCTTTTAGCCATCTCTAACTTTATTTTATTTCATCATTTTGACCTCTTGCACCCGCATGCCGAGTCAAATTCTGTCATTTCGTGTTATTTTAGCCTTGACTGGGGAACTCACAAAAGTACTTGAGCACCTATGGGTGCCCTAGTCCCACCAGGGGCACCTTGATATGCTTTAAAATTTCTCACCACTTTTTGGGCATTTTCTAGCCATTTCATATTTTTATATTTTTGGTGGTCATCCATTTTGGGGTTAATTATGAAATTAGATCAAGACAACCCTATAAATATAAAGTTATGAGACCTCATTAACTATCATCCATATAGAGTTGCATCCATTTAGAGATCATTTACATCTATTATCTCCATCACAAAGGACAAGGCTAGTTCATCTACATCACACAAGCATAGGAGGGGATTCTATTATATTTCATGCACCATTATATTACATTTTTACATATAGTTATTATCGCTACTTCATAAAGTGTGACTGACACAAGAGCACCTAGGGAACATGATGCACACACACACACATTAGAACTACATTTGGGTCCAAAATGTAGTGTAATGCTCAGTTAGTAAGCCCACTATTGTGGCATCGAAGCTAGACCGACCCATTCATTTGCATTATTTTTTTAGGGTTTGATACTTCTTATGGTGTCTTCCGGGTTTTTTTCATCTTGGATTATTAGTGACACCCGACACGGTATAGTGAATTTGATGCGGTACACAATAAGGGTTTCATAACACCTACCAAAATTGTGAAACTCATTTTTGGAACTTTTGCGTAGACTAAGCCGCCTAATCTGCAGGCACCCCATTCTCTCTCTCGGACACTCTAGTCTAGCTAGATATCTCAGATACATCCTTTTCAGACCTCTACACAGTCGTTCCTACTTCCTATTTCTCTAGAAATTTTTGTGACATAGTCCAGCAAGATTCTCAAATCAATTGAGTTTATTATAACTCTATTATCACTTTAGGGTTTTGCATTTCCATTTTCATAGTTTTTTGGTTCATTATTCATAGTATTTACTACATTTATTTACTATATTTACATGTCATTCTAGATTATATTAACTACACATTATCCTCATTTTTAGTTAATCATTTTGGTGAGCCTAACCGCTTTCACGCTTAGGATCCTCACTTTTCCTAATATCATGGGTCAATTTTCTTTATCTCAATTACATAAGATATATCCTGTTGCTTTAAGTTGTTTTACAAAAATCCCTAGACACCTTGTATCTTGAGGAAAATATGCCATTGCACAAAATCAGATCCTATGTTCAATTGTTTATCTGATGACCTTAGTCTTAGTGTTCCTCCTTCTAAACAACCCCTATTAGAATCAATTCAAGATCTACATGCTTTATTTTTGAAAAATTTATGGATATGGAATCCATGTTCACATGCCTCAAATTTTAAATCCAATAGATCAAGGATGCTTCTCAAGCGCATGTTTTTTCTCCTTTTAGATCTCATTCTCATTCTATTTCTTCTACATGTGCTCATGTTTCCGAACCTCAAATCTTGTCACTTCCTACACCTCCCAAATTTGCAATCAATGCTAAGAGCAATAAGAAATTATTCTGAAGCTCATCACTCATTAATTAATTATCTTGTCATTTACTCATTGTTATGGTCCTTATTGGCTTGCTAAATATCAATTCCATTCATATTGCAATTATCATCGAATCAATAGACATAATGATAATGATTGTTATGCTTTGTAATGAAGAATCAAGCATCTTGACCATCAAGGTTTCATTTCATTCACCGCACAACATTTTGTTACATGGTCCTCTCCACTTGTTACATCTCAATGGGTTCTTAAATCTGATTCGTCTAATAAGGAAAGTTAAGATCCACCTAAGCAACCACCTACGGTATCACCAAGTCCACATAAGAAACCTCCTTTAAAAATCAGTTCCACACCTCCTCGTGCTAAGTATTATATAAAAATACCTCATCAAACTAAGCAATCTCCTCTTAATGTTATCCTATATCCTCCTCCATCAAAATTATTTTCACCATTACAAGGTCATCTCATCAACCACCTTCTAAAGTTAAATTATAAATCTTTCATCTACTATAAACCATACCTATGTTGATGATTAGAACCCGGATGAAGCTTACTATGATGATGAACCATTTGATGATCACAATCCTCTATCACTTTAGTGTCCCATCACATTTGTTAGGGTGACTACTCCTTACATTAACCCACTTATTGTCTTTTGATTAGACTTCTATCGATTACATATATGGGGGCATAACATTCATGCATCCCTCCATCGTATTAGCATAAGTGTATCTATCATGTTTACATTGTTATACATTAATCTTCTCACATAGGCATATTCATAATACATTTTAGCATCGTCATTACCCGATGAACCACTCTTTTCTCCAATTCACATTTGATTGTTGAGGGATTACTACACATGAACCCCACACAATGTACATTAGTTATTACACACTATGTGTATTCACACATCACACATCTTACATCATACATTATACTTTTATTCTACATCATTTTAACATTTACACATCTACACGTCTTTAAAAGGAATGATAACAAGATCGTACCAAGCCAAGAACATAGATGCTAATCAAACACCATGATCAATAAGATGAAAGAAATTTGCTAGAATAACTTTACAAAACCTTTGCAAACAAATGAGTAGTAATATCATATATTATTATGGAGCTCAATGAAATATAATAAGAATGAGCCTTGCTTATATAGGCAAGGAATAACAATCTAAGAACCATTTAAGGTCGTAGATCAAACCATAAATCAAGGAAATAACTAGTCATCAAAGAACTAGTCAATACCATAGATTTAGGAGACAACTAGACATTAAGGATAGATTCAATACCATAGATCAAGGAAATAACTATACCTAACAACTAGATAATATCCCCTAATATCTAAATAAATAAAAATAAATATCCCCACATATAAGTGGGTGAATATAAATACAATAAGGGTAAATAAATTACCCAGGATAACATGAGCTAAGGTAAATACCTACTCTAACAACTCCCCTCAAGTGAAGCTAGGGGAAAAATAGAAGTGGCATGTCCATAGTATGAGTCTCGAAAACTAGGCCTGATGAGGTACTCATGTATAATATATCCATGAAGAAATTTCGAACCGAAAGAAGGAAAGAATCCTACTAGAAGGAAAGAGAAATAAGAAGAAGAAGGAAGATGTTCTCATGAACACCCCCTAAGAACAACTTCTTGAAACCCCAAGCATGACACACAACTCAAGGTAGTGAGGTGATGCACAAATATTCATAAATATGTCCACAACATGTTGCTAAGTTGGAATGTACTCCTAATAAAGAAAGCATCCCAATGTGTTTGAAGAATGAAGTGGGTGTGTATCTCAATATGATTGGTCTATTGGTGCTCAATCAAGTGGTTGCGAAATGTGAATTACACTTTGGTTATCACACCAAAGGATAGTTGGTGAATCCTATGGGAATCCAAACTCTGTTAATAATTGTCCGAAGCTAAATAATCTCTCGACTCACTATAACTATTGCCCTATACTCTGCCCTCTAAGATGAAAGTGCAATAGTCTGTTAATTTTTACATGCCCAAGCAACTGGAGAAGAACCAAGACAAAAAATATATCCATAAGTGGAACTCCTGTCATCAATAAAACCTATCCAATCTGAATCTATATATCCAACCAACTGAGTAGAACCCCTAGTGTAGTGTAGGCCAAAGCGGGAAGTTTCTTAAATAGCGCAAAATCCTTTTATCATTCATCACAAGTGCCTACTATGAGGGGAATGTGTAAATTGAGATACAATCCCTATTGCAAATGAAATATCAGGGTGAGTATGGGTCAAGTAGATGAGACTTCCAACCAAATGCATATACAAAGTAAGATCACAAAGTGGTGTGCTACATGTGGAAGTAAGTGTAACCATAGACTAAAAAGGAGATGGACTTGGCTTGCAATCAGCCATATCAAAGTACTAAAGAAGATCATGGGTGTACTTTTTATGAATCAAATGAATCCTTGAATCAGTATGAGAAATTTGTGGACCATAAAATAATACAATAACCTAAGATTTTTCATGTCAAACTCGTGTAGAAAGATCCCTCTCGAATAGTCTCGAATGTGTGAAGAAGAACTTCCAAGTAAGTAACAAATCATCAACATACAATAAAATTATCATAATACCATCACCAACATGCTGGAGATATATTGTATGATCAGAGTGGCAACAAAAAAAAATAGTAGATAGAAGAAAAGAATCCATCTTCTCATACCAAGCTCGAGGGGCTTATTTGAGACCGTAGAGAGACCTTCAAGCCTATAAACAAGAGAAGAATACTGAAAAATCTAGTAGGTTGCTTCATGTATATTTCCTCTTGTAAATCTCCATGTAAGAAGGCACTCTTCACGTCCATCTAGTATACGGGCCACCCCTATGATGCAACAATAACAAGTACAAGGCATACATAATCCATCTTGGCAATGGGTGAAAAAGTCTCAAAGTAATCAATACCTTCAACTTGTGAAAAACCCTTCACAATAAGATGAGCCTTATACTTGTCAATGAACCCATCAATGCATATTTGGTTCAGTATACCCACTTAGACCTAACCATCTTTCTTCCTTTAGGAAGAGATACCAAATCCCAAGTACTATTCTTCATCAAAGAAGAATACTCAACTTCCATCACATCATCCCACTCATGTATCCCATGAGCCTTTGAAAAATACTTTGGATCCTCATAAACTACCTAACATAAAAGTCCAAAACCTATATAATGTGTGTCATGATGCCTGGTGGGTGGAAGATCCTGTATGAAAGGTGTTGCCTCAGAAATTGTAGTACAAGCCCACTTAGGCATAATGACAACATCAGTAGGAATAGGATACTCAATGGCATCTAAAACCCCTCATCAACCTCCTCAAAGAAAGGATCCTGAAGATGAGATGAAGAAGAAGAAGAAGGAGACATGGAAGAAGATGAAGAATCATGAGGAGTGAAGCACTCATCAAACTGAACATGTGTTTGAAAAATAATGTCATGAGTATCAGGATCTAAAATTTGATAAGCTCTCATGTCCTCACAATACCCTACAAAGATCAAGGGTTTTCTCTTCTTATCCAAATCTTTCCTTTTCTTCTTTGGCACAAAGGCCCAAGCATGGCTCCCAAATACTCTAAAAATGAGACATTTGGCCTAGCGTTGGACCAATCTTCCATTGATTCAAATGCTCAAGTGTTATGTGTGGTGTGCGATTCTGAATATAGTTAGCACAATTAATTACTTCTACCTAATAGATAAGAGGTAAATCTCAAGAATGAATCATACAATTAGCCATTTCCTTCAAATTTCTATTCTTCCATTATGTTAAGACATCTTGTTGTGGAGTATGAGGAATGAAATGCTAGTGAATAATGCCTTGAGTTTCTAAAAATATTAGAAAACTCATTACTGAAGTACTCCCCCCATTATCGTACAAAGGTTCTTTATACAACTAGAAGATTGTTTCTCAACCAAATCCTTGAAGACTTTGAAGTGTGAACAAACATCACTTTTGTACTTTATAAAATAAACCCAAGTACACCTCAAGAAATTATCAATAAAGGTAAGTGCATACTTATCTCCATTGAAAGAGGGGATAGGAAAACCATCAAGTCACTATGCACAAGCTCAAGTGGTGAAGAAGATATCTTTGAAAAATTATTAGGAAATGGATCTTGGTGTTGTTTCCCTAATGTATAGCCCTGAAAACTCCCTCAAGACAAGAAACTATAGGAAGACCATCAACCATTCCATGAGTTCTCAACTCCTTCAAATATCTGTAATTGAGATGCCCAAATCTCTCGTGCCAAAGCTTACTCTTTGAATCTGCATGAGAAACCAATCTTGTCCCTATAGAAGAAGTGTCATCAAAACCCTCAAAGTGATATAGTCTAGAACTATGATCAACAATACCCTAAGCAACAAGTGAATAAGGCTCCAACAAAGTTCATACTTCTACCCCATGTGGTGTAGAAGTCACTATTTTCCCTTGATCAAAATTAAAAACTTGATATACAAAAAGAAAATTTGTAGTGATGTTAGGAACATATAGTGCATCTTGAATATTGTCACCATCAAGTTGTATATCACCTTTTCCTTTATCAGAAATAAAGGAAGAATCTCCAACCTCAATTTTGGAAGTATAACTCAAACCTAGAGAAACAAAAGACTCCTTGAAAGAAGTCATGTGATGAGAAGCACCAAAATCTATAACCCAACCGTCTGCAAGTGGTGACCGAGATCTCCTAAAAAATTAAGTACTTTGCCATGCTAATTAGAAGAAGGTGGAGTGGAGATAGAAATTTTGTGTTTCTTGACCGCATCCTATAAGGCTTGCATTCGCTTATAACACCTATGTTCTTCATTACCACTACCCCCACAAAAAGAGCATGAAAGGCTAGACTTATTCTTGGATTTAGAAGAATCCTTGGGTTTAGAGTTGTTTTCTTTATGTTTAGGAGAATTTTGAGATGGAGTCTAAGGGGTGGATTTGGTTTTACTTCTTAGTTTTCCTTGCCCTTAAGATTAGATGCAACTAATGCCTTTTAAGAGGTGGAAGACTCAAGGTTAGACAATTGGTATTCTTCCCTAGTAAGTCTTTCACAAAATGTTTCTAAGCTAGGTATTTTAAATGTGTCACCTAAGGCATCCATGATAGAGAGAAAGGTAGAAGAAAAATTTGGAATGGTCCTCTCAAATTGGATATTATCAAGTAAACACACTCTTAATCTTTCTTATCTCTTTACTCCCCTTCAACTATGTCAACAAATGCTTGAACTTGGTAAGATAGTCTATAATTATTATAAAATCTTCAGATTAAGAGAGGTGATCTCAATTTCAAGTTGCATGGCTCTCATATGATCCACCTTACCAAATAAATCCTCCAATTTATCCCATATTTTGAAAGGAGATTCACATTTTTCCAAATGAAACAAAATACTATCACTTATATAAGTTCCTATCCAACCCATACACTCATCAAACTTGCACTAGTATTGAAATTTCTCATTATCTCTAGTGAACACTGGTTGTTCTCAAGAAGTTAAAGACCATAATCCTTTCCGCTTAATTATTGTTTCTATTCTTGGTTTCCATATGTGGTAATTATGTATTGGTAATGTCTCAACATGATCTAATGTAGAATTAGACGTCATTCTCCAAAAATCACCAAAACAAATGCAAGAACCAAGCAATGTAACAAGATCCCCCAATTTTGGAACTTTATAATGAGTGCGTGTTACAATATGGAACTTTCTAATTATAGTGATTCTCAAAATAAATATTTCCAATGGAAAGATCACAAAAAAAAAGCAAGCACTTTTGCAAAAACAAAGCACTTAAATATGAGTTATCGATCAAAAGATGCAAGCTTTACAAGTTTATGCTTTGTTGTTTATTTTAGTTGCCACTAAAACAAAATAAAATGATCTTTTCTTCACCACACAAATAACAATAGAAAAAAACCCAATGTAGATCTCGAGAAACCAATCAAAACCCAAAAATAATTCTGGGTTTTGTTCCTCATTACGTATTCCAAAGTAGCACGCTTTATACCTCTTGCAATAACAAAAAGAACTCAAAAACTGATGCATCTAGAAATGATCAGTTTACAATGGATCTTAGGGTTTTTCCACCTTCGAATCCAATGGAAGGATTTTTTTACATTAAAACGCATGCAAAAACAAAATACAAATGAATCCCAAATTTATGAATATGAAAAGAACTTATTTACAAAATAAAACTTACACATGGATGTTAATAGCAATCTCCTTCTTTGATACCATAAAAGGAATGATTACTAGATCATACCAAGCCAAGAACACGATGCTAATCAAACACCATGATCAATATGATGAAAGAAATTCACTAGAATAAATTTACATAAATGTTTGTAAACAAATGAGCAACAATATCATATTCTATTATGGAACTCAATAAAATACAATGAGAATGATCCTTTCTTGAATAAGAAAGGAATAACAATCTAAGAACCAGTCAAGGTCATAGATCAAGCCATAAATCAAGGAAATAACTAGTCATCAAAGAACTAGTCAAGACCATAGATTTAAGAGAGAACTAAACATCAAGGATCTAGTCAATACCATAGATCAAGGAAATAACTATACCTAACAACTAGATAATATCCCCCTAATATCTAAATAAATAAAAATAAATATCCACACACATAAGTGGGTGAGGATAAATACAATAAAGGTAAATAAAGTACCTAGGTGAACATGAGATAAGATAATAACTACTCTAATAGTCATACATCATACTAGTCCTCATCATACATGTGTCACACTTGCATCTAACATTACATACTACTCATAATACACATCACATAGTGTGAATTTCACACTGCTATTCTATTTATGCATTTTTGTAGTGCATATCACACATCATAAACATCATATGGTCTCCTAATATCATTACATGTGCTACATAATCTTCTACCAACTACACTCATTACCCTATGATGCACTTTAGTTCCTCGGTCCATACTCAACTGCCGAGGGTTTATAAATCAAATGGACCTTACATTCATCACATGTTCATCCTTCACCTGTCATCATGCAACATTATTGGGTTAGTGACATGCACTATAGGTGAAATGGTCACCTACTCTATCATCTTGTAGTGGTAAACACTTTAGCCTACATCACCACTCCCTCTATCATCTTTTAGTGATCTAAAATTTAGGATACATCATCACTCTTTCTATCATCTTTTCGTGATATATGCTTCAGATTATAAAGGTCACACATACACACACATCATCTCTAGGTCTCCTTTCACTCATATACATACACACTCATCTTAGCATGTTTGACACAACACACATTTCGACAATTTCCTGATGACGCACTCTCATTTATGGTTCATTCTTGACTACTGAGGAGGTAAACCAAATAAACCTCATTGTATATATTTCCATTCACTCGCAGGGCACATGGCCCCTATCACTTCATTTTTCATTTCATTCCATCCATCCACAACATACTTGCATATAATGGTTTCTTTTACTCTTGCTTACTTTTTCTTGTTCATGGTTGTTTTATTACATATGCTAGTTAGATTACTAGTATGTCATTTATCTATATCATCCAGACATGTGTGTTCACATATTTTTATTGATGTGATCACATATATAGGTCTCCTACATGCGGCATGGATGCTCGCCTTCTACCCTTCCTACACTAATCACTGAGGTCATCCACATTTTTATCTCATAGGAACTATTATTTCATTTTGTACTTAATACTTTACATTACCTGGTTCTACATGCTTTTGAAATACTAGTTATCTTTATAACATGCTAACGGGTGCTTCATGTGCAACATTTTTTCTGCGTAGGGATATTTTATTCACTACTTGTTTGTTATTTGTATATACGCGGGCCTCATCCTATGTTTGGTATGAAAACTTTTTTTTGAATGCGACCATGATGGCCTTACGTGTCTTGCAACATTATGAGTGATGCCCCATTTTTGTAACCCACTTTGTGTGGCTTAGTATGTCTTCTTACATGTTTACATTACTACTTTGCTTGGTCACTTATACATTGTTTTCTATATGCATGCTTGTTCATACTAACCCATGTCTTTAGATAGCCTTCTTGTTTGTGCATGCCTTGATTTCCACCAAGCGCCTTCCTTTCCCCTGCAGGAAGAGTTTCAACATTCATATGGTTGGTCATATTTTGGGGTCATATTATCCTATCAGCGACATTGCATGCACCCCCAAAGAGGAGAGACATAATTTGAGGTTTTACATTCTACACAACACTTCTACACTAGTTCGATTCAAGGTGCACTTTCTGCCCTTGGCATTGAGGGTTACGTATAATGAGTGGGTTCAAACCATTATATGAACCTCATACACAATAGATTTTATAGACATGGTTTTCCTTAGCATTTTGGGGAGCAGTAGAGGATACAATGAAATTCCTCTCTACACTTCTTCGTCCTAGTGGCATTAGATCATCCAAAAAAACTAGTACATATAGATATCTCTTCACACACATTTAGGGAATAAGTTACAAGTTCGAGGATGCAACAAAATTCCTCCCTACACTTCTTTGGCCTACAACGTCATATCACCCAAAAACCCTAACAATACAACGTCATACTTCTACACTCTCTTTCTCAACATGGATTGGGTATACATGTTCCATTTACACTTTTTCATTTTCATGTTTTACATTCACATGATTTTTACACTTATATAAATGCATCTTTTACATTGTGTTTTTACACATACATACATAAATACACACACACACACACACACACACATATATTTGACTACTTGATTGTTTTCTTCTTGTAGGTCCGACCATATGAGAAACATGAAGTCAAATTGGGGAAAAATGATGACGAATGACGTCAAAAACAATATTTTCCAAAAGCACATACCATACTAACCATGAATATAAGTTACACACATCGAAACTATACATGTTTTTCCGCCTAGGTTCACTCTCATCACTTTTTGTGCATTTTCATCTATAGTTTCCATGCTACATCATCTTTTTGTCATTCCACGCTTAATCAGTCATTCAATATGTGTTTCTACATTACTCTAAGTGTATTATTAGGTATGCATCTATATCTACTTTATGTTACTTAAGATTTACACTCACCATAATAAAGTGGGGTAAAATACGGACAAAAAATCATTTACTTTAGACACTATTTAGTTTTAATCTCATACTACTATTTAGAAGGTAAAGTACTAATTAACCCTCGTGTTTTAGCCATATGAATTTATTTTATTTTGTCATCCCCAACCTCTTACACACTCCCAGTCATATTCTACCTTTTTGTAGTATTTTATCCTTGATCAAGGGGTGCCCATGCTAGTATTATTGCTCCCATGGGCACCCTAGTCCCACCAGGACACCCCGATCCTTTTTGAACTTTCCCAAATCTTTTGGGTATTTTCTATCCATTTCAGCTTCTTATATTTTTGGTGGTCGTCATTTCAAGGTTAATTACAAATTACATCAATAGAATACTATAAATATAAAGTTATGAGACCATAATGAGGGACCAAGCACTAGTCACTACTATCATCCACCTAGAGTTACATCCATTTGGAGATCATTTGCATCCATTAGCTCCATCACAAAGGACAAGGCTGGTTCATCTACATCACACAAACATAGGAGGGGATTATATTTTATTTCATGCACCATTCTATAACAATGTTTACATCTAGTTATTGTTCACTACTTCACAAAGTGTGACTAGCATAAGAGCACCTAGGGAATATGATGCAATCACATACACTAGAACTACATTTGGATCTGAAATGTAGTGCAACGCTAAGTTAGTAAGCCCACCGTATTGTGGTAGGTGAGGTTAGATCGACCGATTCATTTGCATTATTATTTTTAGGGTTTTGATTCTTCTTATGGTGACTTGAAGGTCTTTCTTTCATCTTTGATTATTAATGACAACTTTGACACAATATAGTGAATTTGATGCAAAACACAACAAGGGTTTTGGACCACCTATCGAACCTTTAAAACTCATTTCTTGACCTTTTTCATGTACTCAAGGTGCCTATTCTATGAGACAAACTTTCCCATAGGAACCCCACCATCTCCAGTGCTCCAAATTCAACTAGATAGCTCGAGATCCATTCTTTTTGGGACCTCTACACAAATAAGCGTTACTACTTAATGTTTCTCCAATCATTTATGTGACATAGTCTAATGAGCTTCTCAAATCAGTGATTTTATTCTAACTCTCTTAGAACTCTAGGGTTTTCCATTTCCATTTTCATAGTTACTTGGTTCATTCTTCGTAGTATTTACTACATTTATTTACTTGTATTTACATGTCATTTAAGATTAAATTAAATACACATTATACTCATTTTTATTTAATCACTATGAAAGAGGGACTAATCGTAGGGGTGAAAAATGTAGCGTTTTGTACCATGTTGTACATGTTTTTGCTATATCTTGTGATCAATTGCTTTTGTAAGGAGGAATCAGTAAAAGAAGAGAAAAAGAGTAGTCAAAATTGTGTATATGAAAAATATTATCCAAGTATGTAAAACTATATAAAAGTATGAAAAAAGTAGTAAAAGGAAAGTGTACACTTGATCCATGAAGAGTGTAAAGGGATATAAAGTTTCACGAAATGTTGTAGAAGAGTGATTTTTTTGGCAATCTCATGCCAAGAGTGATTTTTTTGGCAATCTCACACCAAGTGTGATTTTTTGGGGCAATCTCACACAAAAGTGATTTTTGGGTGATCTCACGCCACGAAAAAGATTTTTGGGGAGAGAGGTCATGTTTTACTCTCCTTCCATAAATACCTAAATTTATACTTCACTACACATGTTGTGATCCATGTTTAGTATTGTATTATCCCATATTGTTACGTGTATAAGATGGAGAAAGAATGCATTATGATTATCAAGGACTTTTCCTATATTGAGAAAACTAATTAGTAACTCCTATCAACTATGATAATCGAGAAAGTGGTTATAACTACCTCCTCACATCATAAGCACCCATGAAAGGTTAGGAGCACCTAGGTGCTAGTGTTTATTTATGGGAATTGTAGTCTACATTGATTATGTATTGAACTATACTATAGTATATCCCTATTCTCGCTAAATGGGGTGACTAATTCACCCAATGTATGCCCCCTCATTTGGGGGCATGTGATGTCGCTAAGAAAATATGGCCTAAAGGAGATGACTTGATGTTGAGATGAACTATATCCATGTAGGAGAAAGGAATGTGCATGGTAGAAACCAAGGCACATGTAAATAAAGTGCCTAGATATATCTGTTAGTAAAAATTAAATAAAATATGTCATGGAAAAGAAATTTAATAAGAAAGTAAACAAGATAGACCGTGAAAAATAGATTTCATACATGGGACATCACTCACAATGTCGATAAGGCAATTAGAGCCGAAGTGGCCAAAAGAAAACAAGAAAAAATGAACAAGTGAGATATATGGCAAAGCCCACAAACAATGGCATACATACCAAACAATGGAAAACAACAACAAGAAAAGTATCGACAACCATGGTGGAAAATAGTTCATACAAAGAAAAAATTTGTACATAAAACACCCATTAGCATGATAGGAAGATAAACAAGTATGGCAATGCATGTATAGATCCATGTAAATTAGTGTGCTCATAAGAAAATGAAGTAGTATATAATGGAAACATAGCATCCTTAGTATGTAAGAATGTAGATGCCCCCAAGAGCCTCGGTGGGAATGGTATGAGGTGAATGCCAATCATCATTGCTTTGTGTGTAGAGATATATAGGAAGTTTGTATTCACAACTAAAGAACAATTGATTGCATTTTTATATAGAAAAGATAATGATAGACTAGATATATGGCTAACATAATTATCAAAGTGTAATATGTGAGTATAAAAAAGCGCAAAATTAAGTGAAACCAAGATGTGAAATATGTTATAGGTATGAGTGAGATAGAGTAGCATGAAAAGTGAATGGGATAGGAAAATTATGCCCTTTAGAGGATGTGTATGACTATGTATGAGATGAGGCTCATTTATAAAATACCCCTTGACAATCAAGAATGAACCATAGAACAAGAGTGTATCATCGAGAAATCGTTTGAATTGTGCACTAAAAAGATATCATCAATGAAGCATATAACATAGATTGTAGAAGAGGTGAGATTAATTTCAAATTTAGATCCTCATCGTTGAGTATGAACCATGGAACTAGATTTCATCATAGGTTAATGATAGTGCATGGGAGTTAAATGCTAGAAAGATGAATCATGAAGTGAAGAGTGTGAAATGTGTAGTGTGTGAGGTTCATGGATGTAGTATTCCCTCAACAATCAAGTGTGAACCTTAGCAAAAGAGTGTGTCATAGGGTAGCGATGATAAAAAATATATCAAGTTGTGTAAGATTGCTTATAAATAGAAATAATGAAGTGCAAAGTGTAATAGTAAAAATAAGAGACACATGAGCATGCTAGGAGGAGGGGGAAGAATGGGTGTAATTCCCTAATTGTATGATGTAGAAAAGAATCAAGTAACATTGTCTAAGAGATCATCATTGAAAATTTTGAATTGAAATGGAGAAGCGTCAAACACTTGGTAAGCAATAGTATGTGGTTGATCTTGTAAAGAGCCATTGCGGTGTAATTTGTACATGTCCATTGAGTATTCTTCATCAGTGAAGGGTGGTAGTGGAAAACCATTTATATATCAACAAGTAATATTTTTTGTATAGCCAAGAAATGAATCATTGTAAATAGAAAAATGGTTGAAGGCCATGAGAAATTTGATATAAATATGATTAGGATCAAAATTTCTAAAGAATATAATCAAGCCAAGACTACCCAAGTTTAGGTGGAGAAGTGCATGCCACAAAGACAGAGATAGATGGAAGATGAAAAGGCCATAAGTAGATGTGATGTGAACAAATTCATGACAGAGGTGAGGAGAATGATGTGGAGGAAGGAGATCATCAAGTGTGAATTTGAGCCGAGCCAAGCCATTATGTGTGCAAAAACAATGTTAGAGCAAGTGGGATCAAATGGAATGTGAGGCTAGTAAGAATTATGTATGAAAAGCATGCATGTAAAAGGAGGCATTGGTGATGTAGAGGGCTCTTGGATAGGAGGTGGTATGACATCCAATGTATGGACAGACCCCAGAAAATTATCATAGCATTAGTGGAAGGAGGGGGTTTCTTGAATTGATATTCACCAGGGCCAATAGCAACAAAAGTATCATTAAAGTAGGACTCATCTATCTCGATAGGAGTGAAGTTAATATTGCATAATGTGTCATCATAAAGCTCTATGGAATTAACCTCATCAAAAAATCATCGGTGTTGACAACTTCAATTTGGATAGCATCATCAAGGATATTGGTAGGATTGGATCCAGCGGTAGGAGCGAAAAAATTCTCAAAGAAGTTGAATAGTGGTGTTGATTGGAGTGGACAAGGTGGGTGAAATGAGATATTTATTATGATTGGGAATGAATGGTATGCTTGCAGAGGTGGAAGAAAGACATGGATCACTATATTGAATAATATCGTATGTACCAATATTACTATATGGAATGTACTACGATTGAGGAATATGTATAGCACTAACAGGTCTATACTTGAAAAATATTGAATGGATCCCATCGGAAGCAATGGTATGTTCATAACCATCACGTAAGAATTTAATGCATCAATGAACTATAGAAGGGACAACACGCATTGCATGAATCCATGTTCTACCCAACAAGATATTAAACTGAAATGATGCATCAATAATGAAGAACACGGTAGGAATGATCTTAGGCCCAAATTGTATAGGTAAAGTAATAGTACCAAGACATGTGTGAGTGGTGGAATCATAGCCACGAATGAGAGTAGAATTTTTTGTAATTAGATTATCAGTAATACCAATTTTCCCAAGAAGGGAGTGAGCACATAGATTTATAGAAGATCCATTGTCAATAAGTACATGCTTGATACAAATAGTACTAATGGTAGCGGTGATAAATAGAGGTACACATGGATCATCAACAACATAAGGGGGATATCCTCATCATTAAATGATATAATATGTGGTATATTTTTGAGGGATTGAATGAGATGTGAGAAGGCCATCGATGAATTATTACTTTCAATGTGAAGAAAGTGAAGGGAATCCTCTAATGTTTGACAAGAATCAGCTCCAATACATAATAAATCATAAAGAGAGATTAATTCCGGTGTATTCTTAAGTTTCTCTATGATATCATAATTCTTATAACTAGTAGTAGGAATTGTAGAATTAATAGGTGATGGGATAGAAATGGGTGGAGTTATAGGTGGACACGTGTGGTGAGTAGTGAGTAAATTAAGTACGAAATTGCATAAAATCAGCAGTAGTAGTAGCCATGCTAGAAATTTTAATTGGGGTGAAAGAAGGATAAGAAGGTTTATCCATGAATTATGAAGAAGAAGAATTTTTTTGATACATTCACATAAGGTAGGGTTTGAATGGATGGGTTCACCAAATGATTTAATAAAACTATGATTTTTTTGTATACTAATTACATAGTAACATATGATAAATAGAAAATAAAGATCATATTTGACACAAGAAAATAAACTAATTAATTTAAAACCCTAAGTGCAAGAGAGAGGATAAAAGATTTAGCTAATTTTTGCCTAATGTCAAGACTGACCTGATCAAGAGAACTAATGAAACATAAGGGAAGGATGCTACAACTATGCACAATAAATCCATAACATATTGGATGATCCTAATCTTTGGTGCGTGGAATGTCGGGGTGCCTGGCGTCGGTGACCTCTTTTGGGTGCATGTGACCGTGCAAGAGCTCAAAGCCTAGTTTTTTTGGTGTCACACAAGTATCACTTTGGTTGTCAATTTTTTCCATCTGTTTGTTGAACTATGATTGAAAATCTACTTGTAACTTGCAAAGAGAAAATGACCTGCAAAACCCTCAAACTACATCAAATTCCCAAAAAAAAATACAAAATGAGGATTCGAAATAACCTCGGAGGTTACCTATCGATTGGGCTTACAGCCAAGTGTTTCACTACATTTCAAACTTCATGTAATTCTTTTGCATGTGTGATATAATCATGCCCTAGGATACCCTTATGCAAGTGCACTTAATAACAGGTAATAACTATATATACCAATGTAAGTAGATGTGTGGATGAAAAATTGAACTTCCCTTCCTATGCATGTATGTAGAAAATGTAGTCCCTTATCCCTTGAGTGAGTGCTAGATGGATTCCTTGATGCTCTTAGAATTCCTTTGGATGAAAACTTAGGTGATGATAATAGATGTTGAATGTTTGATCATTTATTACGGTCACATATCTTTGTATATATATGATTCCCTTGGTTGAATTTTATAATTGAAACTGGAAGGCCGACCCATAAAAATTAGGATTCCCAAAAGATAAAGAGATCCAAAGAAGAGAGTAAGATAGAAAAGGGTCCAAGGCACCTAAAAGGATAGAGGATATTGCGTGATGATATCTTCTTTGGGAAATGGTGTCCGATTCATATTAGATAAGTTAGTGAAATATCGATTGGGCTATAGGGTGTGAAATACTAAAAAGAATATAAGAAAGAAAGCAAAGAGGTGAAAAATAGTTGTCAATTACTATTTTTATCACTTAGGAATGATATGAATAGTAGTATGGTGAGATATTTTGTATCTACACTACCTTGATTACATTTTATTTTCCTTCTTTGTCCTAAACCCTCATTGTTGCTTATGCTTTGGCCTCTACTTTGGTTCTTACATATTACCTTCTATCTTCGCTTGGGCTATTAGTCACCCAATTGGGTTTTTCACACTTATATCTTGCTACCTCCTTACTTTGGATATTTTCTCTTCTTGGATTTGTCACCATGTACACCCTATTTTATCATACGCTTGGAGCATCTAGGTCTCGAGTCTCCTATTTTAAATTTTTTACATTGTAGTCTTTCTCATTGAATAATCTGTGGTATTTTTTTCATATCCTTACTTAGGGATATGGAATTGATTAGATTTATTTACCCGATCATGCCCCACTGAAATCTTGCCATTAGACATTTATGCCTTGTTCTTCCCCTTTGCTTCTTCACATCATGTGGGTTGGGCTATCCTATCAATCCCCTTCCCACCGAATCCCCTATTTACATATCTAATACTATTATCATTATTCCGAAGTACCATGAGTATCATAAATGTATGTGGAAAGAAATAAAATGATAAGAAAAATAACATACACACAACAAACATCCAATATACAATATCACAAAAAACATCATCTATTTATATATATCTTGAATAATTTTCTATACAATCGGAAAAACGATACAAAATCAATACATGGTTATGTCCCATCTATAATATGTTCAAGTACCCTCACCCATGTGGGGGTATCTAGATACTTTGGGTTGATGGGGCTGTACTAGTAGCTTTGGTTGTGCGGGCTAGATAATCCACCCTAGATCGGGATCCAGAAGCCTCTCCTTGTGCTCTTGCCACTGTATCTCTAAAGCAGCGATTTGCTCTACTACTCTTTGAGCATCTGATAGGTAGGCTACCTACTTCTTAACTAGGGTTTCTTATGCATGTAATAAACTCTATAACATCACATTTATAATGATGGTAGCCACCAATGAATGTGCATCTTTATATCTTTGTAGGATCCTTGATGCCTCTCTAACTAGAAAAAACAAGCTCACCGAATCTCCCACCGGATGTGCTATTAGATCCACGATCATGATAGTATCATGGATATCCAACACTAGATCAATAATCTCATGGTGGGAACTCTTTATTAAGAAGTGTCACTCCACCGTCCACTCAACAAAAATTTGGTCACCTTTTCTAATCACTTCATATCCCAGGTGCGTCAGCCTATCACCCATCCTAACATGGTGCTCACCTGAGGCTCACGCAGGCACCAAGCCCCTTATTTATATGAGCTTTGTAATAATTTTTATCAATATTAAAGGGACAATGCATAGATCTAAGTGCATGAATTTTAAGATAGAAACAAGGAAACTAGATCTAAACATAGATGCACCATAATATAGATGAGAAAATCACAATAACAAGCAAGAATCAAATCTAAACCATGAGCATCATCAAGGACTTAAGGGTTTGGATCCATAAACATAAAATAAAACATACAAATCAATATCCATGACTCAAATGTTTAGAACATTCCCATTGTATTAATTCCTCAAAATTATAGTAGGCAAATACATTAAATAATCCATGAATGGAGCTAATATAACAATAGTACCCATATATTATTTACAATAGCTTCACTACAGATATTACATCCATGCTTCCCTTAACTTTCACCTCCACACGCACATACATTCTTTTTCCTTCCTACGTCACACAAACCACTCCTAATTTCCATGCTAAACAATCCATAAGAAGGAATATCCTCTAACCGCTTCATCATTACCCAAGAACATGCCAAATTTCATCATGTCTTTCCCTAATCAAGTATCTCTACATGCAAGTGCACTGGTAATATATAATTGATTTTACTTTACAACTCCTAATCCTATCATGATAACCATAACTATACCCTAGAATATCCTTTCCTTGAGTTGTAAGTATTTCATATTTTACCATTATCCATTCCTATTTTTGGTCTCCTTTCACGAGTTCCCAAACATGACTTTTACCAAGGCCCAAAAGTGACTAAGTTCCAAACCTTCCTTCGGGCTCGAAACTTCACGCCTTCCCAATAGTACTTCTACTCGTGAATTTGCACCATACTTTCACGCACCACATCTTCATGCCTCAAGAAATTAGTTACTTTAAGGACTCAACATCACCCCACACTAATGTGATTGCCACCCACGAAAATAATTTGAGTTCCCAAACAAAACTTTAACGACCAAAAATTTTTTAAGACAAAAGGAATATCACATGCCACCACTACTTTGAAAAGACCAACTAGAGTAGCTCAAGGAATTATGCTTCTTTTTCCCCTTTGAATTCTTCAATTCCTCTAGCTCTATCAATGCTTTTCTTAGAACCTCTCTTGCCATACCGGTACTTTATCCGGTGTGATTTCTTCCACCTTCTCCTTCAACTCTTGAATTACCACCACTAGTTATGTGCCAAGACCATCAAACGTATACATATGTTCTATGATGGATTCTCGAGTTCACCAATCGAATTCAAACTTCTTGTGTTTGGTCTTTATTTTATCCTTTTGTGTTATGGTGTTAAGAATCAATTGTGTGTGCGCTAATACTTGTTAGTTGGGACTTTCTCTTACGCAAGACCTTAAGGCGGATTCATCATATGTTACTTACACATCAATAAATGTCTTGCACTTATAGTAGCAGCTATTAAAACCCTATATGCTAATATATCTTCTTCCTTGATTTGGGTGAGTAAATACTCCAAATCATTGATCTAGGATTCCACAATGATCTTGTTGTTTTCTTTCTCCTTGGTGATCTCTTCAGTGGTAGGCCCCATACCATCCTTGATGTTGGCTAGCAACATCCCCAAAAGGTCCTCTAGATACTCCATTTCATCACCATAATCTTTCCCGGCTGGATTACCAAAGCACTTAAACTACCCCAAAACACTCTTAACAAGGGTGCCTACTCGATCATATGCCTCCTGGTTTGCACTCGCTCCCCTTTAACCCTTGGCATAATCTCTCTATTTCTTCTCCTTCCATTTCTTTTCCACAACCAAGGTTTGAATGGTTGCCCCTATGTCCAAGCTGCATTGTACTACCTCCAAAGACATCTTTTACATCACGTTATATGCCTACTCATTGATGAGGTGGTTTGGGTCCATAAATTTATATGTCTCTCCTTCCTTCTTCTTTAGATAAATGGTCTCGATCGTGTGGTCATTGACCTCAAACTTAGGCTCCTCTACATGTCAATACAAGTTCCAACTTATCATCTTCCTAGTTATTTTCACGCCCCCATTCTCGATTCAAAAGATCCCATGCATGTAGCTTCTCCGTGGGGAGAGTACCTTGAAATATTACGTGCAACACCTTGAGGATCATCCATGAAGTCCATATGTGGGGACATGGGCATCTAATACTTCCTTATCACTTTTCACTTTGAACGAAGCATCCTTGATCCTGGAATGAATTATTTATCCTCCTTAATCACGAAGGAGTCTCCCTTGTCTTCTTTCTTTAGTTTGGTGGGATATGTAGGAGAATACCCTCACACTGGAATCTCCTCAGTTTCCTCCATAGAGTGAGCCTTTTCTTTGGCACACAAATCAATTACCGCCTTGGTGTCTACCTCCACCCTTCTCTTATCTTCTTCCTCAAGCTCACCTCTAGTTCCTTCCCGAAGGTTGTGGTATATTTTTCTAAGCCTATTTCTGTTGCCGAATTGGCAACCTCATGTACCTTTTGTTTCTTCTATTCTGAATCCTCTCGCTCGGAGACTAACATTCCTTGCACTCTTCTTGAAAGTCCTCAGTGTTTCCCAGGTTGTGATGTGCTTATGTCCCACTTTGCTACCTCGGTGTGTATAGTAATTTATCTTCCAAGAAGTTTCCAACTTCCCTTCACCATATTCTTCTTCTACTACTAATTCTTCATTCCCTTGGACAAATTTCATCGGTGAGATCTATGCTTAATGTGGATTAAGGAAGGGGTCATCTCTAACTTCCACCTCAACCCCTCCCCCTACGCTCTTGGGGTGTAGCTATACAAAAACCATGTGGACATACTCCTTAATGGTAACATTTATTTTTAGATGTAGATCTAGAAAGACATGCTCCAAGGTCTCTACATACGTTGACCTCAAGTCATATCTATAGGTCATGTGTAAGGTGTGAACACCCATGTCCACCTTGTCCATGTTGAAGGTCATCTACTATGTATTCTTCATCCGTTAATGGCACACTTCAAATACTTAGCGGTGAATGCAAATGGAAGTTTACATCGGGCCTTTCTCTACTTTGGCGATCAAAACCATGCTAGACTAAAATGTTACATGATTGTAAACTAAACCTAATCCCTAATGACTTGTGAAAGCTCATGTGGAATGTGCCATTCATTTTCAAATGTTACGCGCAGTCTCTCACACCTTTATTCATCTGCGTATATATGTATTAGATATACTCCTGTCACAAGTGAATTGCTTGAATTATACCGTAGGAGACGAGAGTACCGGTGGGTAAACCCACATATTATCATCTGGTCCATCTAGGACACTAATTTCCCATAATATAATTAATAACATAATGGACCCCCAATTTATCTTCGCTCCTAAGTCATTCTACACTCACGTATCCTCAATGATACTATTCGTAATAAATTGTGAAAAATTGTAGTGTGCTCACTTAGAAAATCTGTAGGCAACATACAAGAACCTTGTGTTAATGTCCATCCATATCTCTGATGCTCCCAATTTACAACTAATGATTCGGGAAGTGACTCTCAATTCTAGGTCTAGAAGATCCACAATAACATGAGCCCTTCCCTTGCTCATAGTTTAATTGTTTTTCTTACTCTTCTACTTTTTAATGGCACCCAAATCGAGGTCCATATCTTCACTAGCGTTTCATAGGCCCATTACCCTATAGATTAAATTTCCCATAAGTCTCATCCTACTTCCCACAAAGTATAAGAAGTCTTCATGTACTAAATGACATCAACCATCTAAAAATAGGTGTGGGTTTAGAAAAAAATGATAGCTCCCAAAGCTACAAAACCCCAGTCTTTTGCAACTCCTTCATTGAATCATCTACCCTAGGGTTTCCTTATTCATCTAACCATGGGATATCCTTGTACAGATCCTTCTACATCAAATTGTCGTGGTTGGTGGTTATGTGGTTAAACTCGCTAATTTCACACATGTATAACTTTAAGCTCCACTTCTCTTTCTTAATAACTTCTAGAGGGTACTAAATTTTTGAATAAACTTCCACAGGTTCTTCCTTTTCCACCACTGGTTTCTTATTTTTACCCTTATTTGGTGCCATCTCTATTTTTATTCCCATGCCCTAGGTGCTTCTAACTTTTCCCGTCTACCCGAGCTTGACGAATTCAATTTCTTCTCCTTCATGCGACCCCTTGTTGCTCTACTATATTCTCCCCCTCTTTCTACATCGTAATATCCCACCACATCTTGTACAACTCCATTGGTTCATGACAAGTACCTTGCTCTCTTATCAAAACCCTCGTCACACTTCAAGCACATGCACAAAATATTTCTAAGTAGTCAAAATGAATATCTCTACCCTCTATTTCTAATTTTTCATAACTTCAATGTCCTTGACCCACACGTTTTTAAAGTCAATTTTTAATAAAGTACTTTTATCACTTATGGAAACTTCCATGGCTTCCCTTCGCACATTGAAGTCATAACCTTTTTTGGTGCGCCAAACCTACTATACTACCATAAAATTCCTTCACGTGCCTCACCATGTTGAAGTATAAAACCTCTACCTTTCCACCAAGTAGTTCCCTATACTTCCGCCTACCTCATGTTATAATTCCCAATCGTTGCTTCTCTTTTAGCATGGCCAATACTCAAATCATATTTTTCTCCAAGACACCTTTCTTACAACACAAATTTGAACACCTTTTTCACTACACAATCACATATTCGAACACTTATTTTGCAAAAATCGGTCTTCTTCTTTTACTAGTCATCCGAATGAGTCTTCTAACAATCCATCTTCCTTAGACATGTGCCAATGTTTTCCAAATTTAGATGCCAATCCACCCCACACTAAAAGTATGCACAGTCCTCTATGCATGAAATCACTTCAAATGTATTTAGCTACCGGCACATCAACGTGCAACACAACACCAAACATAAAATAAAAAGGAAAGAAACGATGAAAGGAAACACATATAAAATAAAATTCTTTAAAGGAAATCCTAAGTTAACTGGCAATACTACCTTATTTACAAACACAAAGAAGACTTATTTATAGTAGGGATTCAACCTACCCCCATTAAAGAAACAAGGTAACCTCATGTAATCCAACACTTATAACTAACAATCAGTTTGAATCAAGTATATAAGTGATAATATAGGGTCCCAACCAGTGTACTTTAAACTTCCCAGGATGGTGCAAAACTTTGAATCATACAAGAGAACCATCTTCCCAACTTCCAGCTTCTTATTTTTGATGTGCCTATCATGCCACGCCTTCTGCCTGGCCTTTTCCATTCTCTAACTCCATCGTGCTATGGTACATCTCTCATCCAACTGCATCAACTTGTCAATATGTTCCTCAAGTGCTTATTCATCATCCAAACCTCCTACGTGTGCAATACATAGGAGGGTAACATGAACTCAATAGGTAATACAACCTCCACACCGAACACTAGCTGAAAGGGTGTTGCTTTTTTCAACCTTTTGTAGGTTGTCCGATATGACCATAACATGGTAGAGAATTTTTCATCCCAATCCTTTCTCCAACATCACAAATATTGGTCAACATGTGACTCAAAATTTTGTTAAAGGCTTTCGATGTCTCATTATCTTGTGGGTGGAAAATCCACCATGAATTCTGCCAACAAGATTCTAACTATCTCATTGAGGAAATGAGTACCCCTATCACTCATTAAAATGAGCGGGAATCCATACATTTTGATTATATTCTCCTTCATAGGTGTTGCTTCTTCCCATCTCGTAAGATAATATGTGCAAGTGATAATATAGTGTGAACTTGTCCTATGTGTTGGTGGGGAAATAGGGCCTACAAATTCAATTTCCCACTTCTCGAATGGTTCCGCACTAATAATACGCCTTCATGGAATTTCATCATGATGCCCAGTTTCCCAAGGAGCTGGAAATGGTCACATCCCTCGGCATACTTTGCGTAATCCTTATATAAGGTCTCCCACCATAAATGTGCCATGATAACCTTACGCGCGGTGGCTCTCCCAACATAGTTTCCACCTGTAATACCACCATGAGCCTCCTCCATAATATCTTCAAGATCATGTTCAAGTATACTCCGACGCAATAATTCATCTTGGCCTAGTTTATACAAGTCCCCACTAATCATCATGTAGGGTGCGGCGTGAATGGCAAGTTGTTTCTTCTTTATGCTCTTCATTTCTTCAGGTGCCACACCCATTCATAAAAATATAACAATGTCCTCCAAATCAAAGGGCATTCACTACATCCCGAATAACTGAGAATTTGACATTATGTCCTCAATGCTCTATACATCCTCACTTGAATTAATCCTTGAAAAAAGATCAGGTCCCAAATTGCTCTTCCCTAGTTTTATCACAACCGTAAACTCAAACTCCTAAAATAATAGTATCCAAAGACATATTATCCCTTTAAAAATGGGATTGTTAATTAAGTACTTTAATGTCATGTGGTCTGTGTATAAAATAAAAGGAGTTACTAGCAAATACTAGATAAAGTTTTGCAGTGCATAGATCATTGATAATGCCTCACGCTCTGTGATGGTATAATTATGTTTTGGTGGAGTAAGATTCCTACTAGAAAAACACAAGGGATGATCAATAATCCCATCACCAGGTTTTTCTAAGACTACTCCAATCCCCATATCTCAAGCATCAACGTTCACATGGAACAACTTAACCCAAGAAGAAAAGCAAAAATGGATGCAATAGTGAGTCTTTCCTTCAACGTGTTAAAAGCTATTTGTTGTGCCTAATCCCAATGAAATATCCCCTTATGATTCAATAATTCCTCCAATGGAACGACAATATTGGCATAGCCCTTAATGAATTTCCTGTAGTACCCCGTATTTCCTAGAAATTTGTGCACATCACTTTGATAAGGAGGCTCCTCCAACCCCAAAATAACAACAATCTTGGTAGGATCTACCAATAAGCCCTCATTACATATGATATGTCCTAACAAGGTGCCAAATGGTGTAGCAAAGATACATTTCTTGATGTTAAGGGAGATACTTAGCTACCTACACCTCTCAAACATCAACCTCAGATTGTCACAGTGGTCCTTTACTAGTCCATAAACCATCCAGTAATCCAAGAAGATTTGAAGAAACTTGTGAATGAAGTATTGGAAAGCCTACACCATAATGTGGGAAAACACAATAGGCATGTTATTAAGCCCAAAGGGCATAATGGTATAGGAAAAAATTCCCTACTCTATTGTGAAATTGGTCTTCTCCTGGTCTTCCTTCACAATTTTCACCTGATGATATCCAGAGAATCCATCTATAAATGAATAAATCTTGTGCCCTTCGACTCCTTCCAAAATATCCTCAGTGAATGGGGTTGGGAAAGGATCAATGAAAATCCTTATTCTCCCATCCTTTTTTATACTGGTGACCATTAAGCTTACCCATTAAGATTCTTCAATGAACTCTGATACCGGATACCATCATGTTATCAATCTCATCCTTAACCTTCACGTGTAGATTCAAGTTCATTCTATAAGGCCTCTTCTTGACTGGTCGTGCCCCTTCCTTCAATTTGATCCACATCTCTCCTAGAGAGTGATGAACCCCTTTTAACTCATGGTACCCACATGAGAACAAGTCCTAGAAATCACACAATAGCTCAATAATATTTGAGACCTCCTCATCTATCCGGTAATCCCCAATAATGGCCTCTTTTGGTTCCTCCTCCATACCAATGTTAACCTTCTTCATTTTCAAGGGCCCATGGTAGGCATGGGCCTTATCATCTCGCACTTGTCTAAGAGTTCGTGCATACCTTTTTTGATCAACATCTAAGTTCTCCACTTCCTCATCATTAATCATGTATACCAATTGTCTTTTTTTCCTTCTGTAGGCAAGCCCACTCGAATTACACTTCATCCAGTTCCTCTTCTTCATGGTGCATCCCCATATTAGGTTCTCCCAAAAAATCTAACACAATTTCCTTTTCCTTATCACTATCTCCCAATGTAAGGCGCTTGATAGCCTACGAGGCCTCACTTACTAATGGTTTATAAGATAAGTACTCAAAGGTTTAAATAATACCTACTGTTAATTCTTGCCAATTTTCTGTTTATCTCCGTAACTCTGAATAAACATACCATGCATGTGTAAAACCCTGCGCAGGAGTAGAAATTATACACCCATAGGGAAGATAACAAGTCTTCTTGGCCTTCCTCTAGGTCCTCTCACACTCCCGAACATGGCACGAGGTGAACCCCTTCCATTATAGTCATGTATCACGCTAGGTGCTTTATTTCTCATAAATCTAATGGAGAACGCGATCCTCACCTTGTGCCACTCGATAATATTATCATGATGTGTCATCCACCAACATGCAACTATCACACACAAGATATAAATAAGCATATTCCTTTGTTCTTTCTCACATGTCCAATGTACCTCCATTACATGTAAAAAAATATTAGGGTTACCTTCACAAGTATATCTTGGTAATTTCCTTCCTCCTAAGTGGCTGATTGAATGCACTTTGACTACTCGAGTCACATTACCTTTCATCTCTCTCCTAATCAACTCATATGTGCCATGCACCCAATTATCACAAGTAATGTTGGTTGTATGACTCATAGACTATGCATCATCCCACTGAATGACCCCTTCCTTCGATGAATGAACAAACTTCGGTCTCTCATGGTGTACACATATATTTTGTTAAATTCTTCTTCAACCAATGGTTCTATATAAGGCACAGACCATCCATCAGTCAATGGAATGATCACACACTCCTCCTTGTTCTCAAAACTGATGTAACCTTTATTGAAATGCAAGTCAACATTGTTTTCATAACACCAAGGGCACCCAAGTAACGTTGGGAAGCTATCTTCCTCGGCAAATGCCAAGACTTTAAATTCCCCAATGAACTTGACTACCTAAATAGTTATTGAAGCATTCTTCAAAACCTCAAGGGAAGTAGCCTTATTCATATTTTCCATGTACAACACATTTGAAGAAGGATGCAATGGTGGCCTCCCCATCTCATTCCATGCATCTAAAGTGAGGACATTAACTTTTACACCCGTGTCAATTAGAATATTACTCAAGAGCCATCCATCCACTACCGCATTCAATGTGATCTCCTTGTCATAGTCCAAACTATGAGGGGGTAAGTTAGTGTGTAGGATCTACCTCTCACGCCCACCTCCAACGTGTGTGGTACTTTTTCTCTCAACCATTCTCCTAGTAGGGGAATGATGTTCTCCTGATGCAACATATTACACACCTCCTTGATATCATCTATGTCCCTCTGAGGAGTTTTAACATTCTTCGCTTGCTCCAACTTCTATGAATGCTCCTTTAAACATTGAATATATCCTTACAGACTCCTAATCACCTTCATAGTCTCTTGATACACCTCTTTCTGGTAGGTACGATCAGGGTACTTCCCATGCAGTACCTCCTCTCTTGTAATAACATGCCTTTGCTTTGGACTTTCCTTGTCATGCGTGCAGCCTCGGTGTGAGTAGTTATCAAAATAGGTTCTAACTCTGTATTAGAATTCACCTTAGGGATGTACAAAAATTAGCATGTGTTTACACTCACCATCCCCATTCTTTATCCCACTTCTTCGATTCTAAACCATGTGACTATACAAATCTAGGATCTCTTTTTACTTATGATTCTTCCCACACCATGAGCATTGCAACACGTTTGGGTATTTGCACTTATAATGTTCTCAGAGATCTACAATTGAAACAAGTTCCATAGGGGAAGTCTCCTCTTCCTCTACCATGACCACTATGGCCTTTAAATCCTCCGTGAAATCCTCTTCCTCTACCATCTATGTGTCCTTCATAGTTACAACCCTCATCCTTAGAACCACTCACAATGCTAGTCTATCACACACCAATATCAATGGCATCATGGATCTGGTCTATTAATCTACAATCCTTAGTATCATGGGTGGTATACATATAGATATTACAATAATAAGACATGTTCTTATGGAGCGCACGCTACAATAATGGGCATCTACTTGGATCATGCTCCCCATGAAAAATCTCGCATCCACTACTATGACACGTAAAAACTTCCAAGGGAAATTTTATTTTGTATGTCCTTCTACTTCACAATCTATACACCAAAGTCCACTGTGAGTCTCATGCATTTGAATGTGCAAAAATTTCTCAAGTTGTTTCACCACGAAAGAAATTTGAGATTCCAAAAAGGGACTCACTCCGGTTTAACACTCCTAATGGCCTCAAAGCATGCAAAGTAGCCTCCAAGGACTTGCATGAATCCATGAAAGTATTATGTAAAAGTAGTCATCTAAAGGTGATATCAGGCCCCAATGAACCACTGGGCATGCTATGATGAATGGATGTCATTAGACAATTTAGATAGGAGAGTCTTGAAATGTGTTTCATACTCTCGCACACTTTCTTCCATATGTTGTTTGATCTCCTTCAATGTGTTGATGTTCTTCAACTAAAACCGAGTAATTTGAAACTTTGTAAGGAAGGCATCATGCGGGGTAGTATAATCCACCTCCATCGATGTGGGTAATACTTCCATACTAGCTATGTGTGTGCCCCTGCAATGTCAATGCAAAATGGATTTCATTTCACACTGGGGTAGTGATCCCCTTTGCAATCCATAGAAATTCACACTTATGAACATGCTCTGCAACATTCTAAACACCCTTGTAATCCATTAAGTGGAGATACATCTCATAGAACACATGTTGTTGGGGTTGTGGTCCTTGTCCACTAGGTCTAAAACCCTGATTTCCTCCAGTGTTCCCCACCAAATTCACTAGATCAACTCACTCTTGAACTCCCATATCCACCAGATCCTCCCCCTATAGTAAGTATAGGACCTGAAGTGGTGCTACTTTGCATTCCCACCATTAAATAAATTGAGCTCCAATAGTTTGTGAAATGGAACTACTCCTAGACATAATGCCCATGTTTTGCATGGCCACACCTTGTTAAAACAACACACCGGATAGGATACCACCAAATATAGGAAATGTCTATGTGGCCATATAACTCAAATAAAAATTATATCCACTTGATGCTTCTTACCTACCAACTCCAACACCAACTGGACTAGTGATACCTTTCTCAGAACTTAGAAAACTAAGTGCAAGGGTTTGGTTGTTAGGTGGATCCAGATGCATGCCTATGGCCCTTCTCCTTCCTTCATCTGATGAGCTCTCATCAAAATCCTAGGGGGACCTTCTCCCATGCTTTCTAAGATGGGGTAGCATAGATCGCACAGTTCCATGTCCTCCTATGAACCTCAAATCCTTCGCATAATGTCTACCTCCATAGATCCATTATTCTTGTAATCTTACATTGTCTAACCAACTCCCTTCCAGAGCTTCATTATACTTGATCCACCTTCCTCCTTTTCACACCCACTTCCACCCACTGCCATGCCCCGCCTAGTGGGAGTTTAGATAGCCATAGGAAATGATTCTAAACTCATATTCATGATCAATATCTTGATGACTAGAGATAAAAGACACAATAAAGATCCTTTGGGTTCTCGTAAGAACTTGAACTTAGCAACCTCCAAACATGAATAAATGGAGATTTCATACTCCAACATGTAACTATTCAACACACATATCCACTAATGATCAACAACATGATTCCAAACCAGATCAACATTATGAAGCCTCTAATAATATTCTTGAGTCCACACATGAGGTTGATAGAACCAAATTCTCCTTAGTGCATGCGCTGATAAATACTCATACAACTCCACCGGAAAACAAAAAAAGAAATTTTCATAGAGCTCATGATATAGATTCTCTTCTACCAATTTGTGTGCATCAAACATAGGTCCGTGTTGAATTTATGAGAAAAATCATCCTCTGTGTTTTTAAGAAAAATTTCCACGCTGTCAAAAGTTAGTAATTTTTCCATTCCTCACCATTCTTGCAATAAATTCAAAATAGGTCTCGACAAAAGAAAATAAAAATGTAGTCACCTTTTCTAATCACTTAATATCCCAGGTGTGTCAGCCTATTACCCAACCTAGTTGGGTGATCACTCGAGGCGCTGATCCCCTCCTTTATATGAGCTTTGCAAGAATGTTTATCAACATTAATGGAACAATGCACATATATAACTACATGCATTCTAAGACATAAATCATGCACATATTCGTTATCTCTTATTATGTACACCTACTACTTGTATCCTACAAGTCATTATGTTGGTACCCTCTCCTCCGATCATGTGGCATGTCTAGTATGATGATGCTGGTAGGGTGGTAATAGTGGTATTACCACAAGTGTTTATCACCCAAACTACCTTGAGACCTTTTTCACCAAATGGGTCTCCACCTAGTACAAGTAATTCTCTATCACCTTGGTGATGACCTCTAAGTAATCTGCCATGAGAAAAACTAGGCCACTAATCCATGCTCCTTGTGTAGGGATTCCATATGACATCATCTAGACCCACCCGTCCTAGAGGCTGGAATTCTTAAGTGTTGTCATTTTTACCCCTATTCCCATTGAAGTACTCTTGGGGCATCTAATGATATTGCAATTGGTGTCCCTGTCATCCTATACATCAAGAACCTCTCATATATCTAAGTTTTCAACAAGATTATGGGTCCCATAACCCTCTTTCCCCTACGTATGACCCTATACAAATCATGCACCAATTGTACCTATATAGTGGTGCCTAGCTAAACAACACCTCATGATCTACAATATTTATGTTAACAACTATCAAAATTAGGGGAATGGTATCATCTACATTATGGAACATTATCCATGTCACAACAATCCCCATAAATACTTTCTAGATAACCGAAAACCTGTTGTCTACACTGCATGTCTTTGAGAAGGACACATAACATACACTTGTTGTATGTCCCACTCCCTATAGCCCATACGGATAAGGATCTCCACTCTATAACATCTAAACTTAGATCATAATACACATACATCCCTCCAATTGGTAACCGCAAAATACCACGAACATCCTTTAAGGTCAAGTATATCTCCATGATCTCTTATCCTATCCACGAACAAAAGGTGTTTGATCTAGTCTCTTATACATGTAAAAACATCTACAACATGTCCAAATCTAAAATATCCTGGACATCTCAGTATGATGCCCGTAAAACCCCAACCCTATAACTAGATCACCTCCACCTTATTCAATCTGACAATCAATTCACTTTGAGCCAAGTGTACACACAAAATTATCTACTTTACACATAGTTTAGCCTAGACTTATACTACTATTTAGAAGGTTCTCAAGTGGTTAAAGTTCTCATTAATCATACCTTTTGGACATTTTTATTTCTTTTTCTTTTTTGTACTTCCGTGTATTTTCCAATGCATACTTGCCCATTTCGCAACTGCTCCATCATTCTATCCCAAATTTAGGGCGCCCCAACCTATACCGGGTGCCTAGGTTCCTCACTCAGGTGCCTTAGTCTATGAACATCCTTTTCCCACTTTTTTTGGGGATTTTGAGCTGTTTTTGTCTATATATTTTCCTCAGTCGGCCTTGTCAGGATTAATTACAAAATTAAACTTGAGAGCCCTATAAATATAAATCTTATAAGACCATAATCACTCCATCTATGGTTTCATCCATTACATCACCTACATCCATTTAGTTCCATGCATCAAGGCTAGAGATTTGCATCACACACACTAGATAGGGGAGGGATTCTATTCTATTCCATGCACACATTCTACTTACATTTTTTATAGTTATTATTTCTCGCTACTTCACAAAGTGTGACTGACATGAGAGTGCACTAGGGCATGACACACACACACACACACACACACACACACACACACACACACACACAGAACTACATCTGGGTCCAAAATGTATTGCGGTGTTTAGTGATAAGACCAATAGTTTGGTGGTTGAGGTTAGTATTAATTTACATCTTTTGTTTTTATAGGGTTTTGATACTTCTCTTTGCATTGTAGTTCATTTTCTAGTTCATCCGATAGATCCAACGTGACAAAACATAGGCTTTTAGACCAAGTTGCATCACTTTCAAACTCATTTTTGAGCTTTTATAGTTGTCGAGAGACCTATATTGAAGACCAAGGTGCCTCGGGGTGCCCCAAGACTCTCTAGGTGCCTTAGACATCTCAGATTCACCATATCTTCCCTTCATAGGATCCCTAAGTATTCATATGCACTTCTAGATTTTTTTATCAAACTTGTGACAACCTACGACCATCTTCTCCAATCAACTAAGCCATTTCTTTGTACTCTCTTGTAGACATAGGGTTTCATTTTATTTATAATATTTATTTCCGTCTACTTTATATTATTCACTATATTTATAGAGTGTTTTAGTCCTCCTAATTAGATTAACTAGGGTTATTATTTCCTTACACATAGTTCAATTTTAGTTAATCATTTTAGTGAACCCGACATCTCTTTCTACCACCTTCTAGGGATTTTTCATTCCACCATCATGAATATCTCCATCACTGAATACTTACTTACCCATCTTGATTTACTTCATCATGTTCAAACTCCCTTTTCTACTACTGATGTTTTTCTAACATGCATCTAGATTCCTGTATGACACATTTGTCGAGGCCTTTTCTCAACATATAGCATTCAGGGGAAATCCTCCAGTTGACATTCACCCCTTTGATAATGACCCACCACTTTACATCATGTCTCACATCTACAATTTTGCTATCAAGCATACTCTTATCGATAATGACTATGAGCTTAATTTGTGCCCTATGTATTTTCCCCATGCCTTAGGATTGTCTTCTCGATACATTATCCCTTCTTCCATTTCACTTTTTTCTCATGATGGTTCTATTCATCCCATTTCTAGGCCATGTTACCTTGCCTTTAACGGTAGGTTCTAATACTACCCATATTGTGTTCTTTTTCATTCATTTTCATGTCTCATATAATTTCTTATTAGGTAGACCATGGCTTCATGCCATGCAAGCTATTTCTTCCATCATCCATCATTGCATCAAATTATTACAAGATCATATTGAGTATACTATATTCCAAGATTGTGATCCATTCCAATATTGTGTCCATGACCCTCATACTAGCATTCCTATTCCTTACATTGATACTACAGATGAAACTCAACCTATGGATGATTAGCCTCATTTACCACCACTTGAGGGAGTTATTTATTTACTAGATGTTATCCCTTCTACACTATCTCATACTCATGCTATTATTTCACATCAGTCGTATGTTCCATCTGTACATAATATCATTCATTCTTTGTCCTCACTAATAGCTCATACCCTTTTTACATGTACACTTTTCATTCACAACTCTTATTAGGAACATGTTTCATTCGACCCCGCATGCAATGAAACCATCTTTTCTCCTACTCGTCTATCTCGTATTGGTTTTACTTTTGAGGACCTTCAGCCTTCTACACACGCCTCTCATCTATATTATTTTTTTCCATTATCATTTCCGCTTATGGCCTACATGTCTTTGATATTTTAGTCTATATTTCAGCTCACACCTTGTGCTTCTCTACTCACATTAGGGGACTCTTGGCTTACTTACATTGGAGGTACCTTAGACCCTAGTCACACTGATATTTCGTTCCCTATGCCTTTTGGTCATATTTTCATTTGTAATAGTTCCTTTCTTGGCTATTCACCTAATTACACTCAATGGTATGCACATGGTTTCCCACATCCCCCATTCACTAACGAAGAATATGCTATGGGAATGTATCATCTATGTCTTACCGGCTCATTACGTGATCAACTTCATACTATAGCATACCATGTTGCAAATTACACTCCATTTGACTTTGGCCCAAAGGATGATCATTTCCTTGAAAATTTCACATAGCCTCTTCCTACACTACTGCTGGGGGCATATCACATGACATACTTTGCCCCTTGTTTAGCATGGTTGATCTCTTTTACATCTTACAATTCATCTCTATCACTTATTGTCATCTCCCATCCACATATCACTTCACGTTATTATGGCACCCTCATTACATGATGATGCACTCTTGCATTTCAATTCACACTATACTATGGAGGGATTACCATTACACTAAACCTCACACACCAAAATCCTACATTATCCTATACATACCTCATTTACTAGTTATTTCTACATCATCTATTTCATACATGCTACACTAGTCATCATTATATATGAGTCTAGTTTTACATTACGTCCACACATTCCATATTTACACTAGGTCACATTATCCATGGGCATAGATTTACATATCATCATTATATATTTTATCTACACCTATCATCACACTTTCTAAATTCTACCATGCATCTACACACTCTATTCACTATTTGGTCACCTACACTACATTGTTCTATAATTGCACTTACCACCTAGGACTTACTCTAGTTCCTCGGTCCATACTCAACTACCGAGGGTTTACTAATCAAATGGACCTTACCTACATGTGACATTTCATCATACTAAAATTCATCAAACTAGTGAAAATGCTCTAGGATATATTGTAACCCACACTCATTATTGCATACCATAGTGGTATACATCTTAGGTTCAATCGCCACTCTCCTCATCAATGTCTATCATCACATATACTTTTATCATATTCTACATCATTATATTACATCATTACTTATCCTACTCATCACGTAGTGGTATATGCTTTAGGATAAATCAGCACCTCATTTTTATTCATCATATATTGGTCTACGGTTTGTGCTAAATCACCGTCATTCCGCTATCCACCGCATACTCATATATGATGCATACACCCTTATCACCCATCTTTCGTGGTGACATATGTTATAGGATAAATCGTCACCTTCTTCTTCCATCATGTAGTGATATATGCTTAGGGATAAATCATCACTCATACATTCAACACATCGTGGTATATGCTTAGGCTATAGGGTCCATGCTTATCTTTCCATATGTCTCCTCACCATACACTTATTCCATAGTGATATACGCTTAGGGCTAAATCATCACTCATCTATTCAAAAATTCTTGGTATACACTTATGTTATAGGGTCCATGCACATCATCTCCCCATGTCACATTTCATCACCATCACATACACACACTCATCACAATGTGTTAGGCACCAAAACATTACTCGACTTTTCGCGATGTTGCATGCTTGTTTACGGTTCATTCTTAACTATTGAGGAGGAAAAAAAGTGAATCTCATTGCATACATTTCCATACACTTTAGGGGGCACGATGCCCCTATCATTCCATCTTGTATTTCCATTCCTTCCATCCATAGTATATTGCATTATCTTGGGGACATTTACTATTGCTTACTAGTGTTTTGCATGTTCACTTTATTGCACATGTTATATTGATTTCTTATATTTCATTATCATATACACATGCACATTCATGCCTTTGTTTAGTGTGATCACAGATATATGACATTTACATGCAGCATGGATGCTCACCTTCTACCCTTACTATATTGGTCACTAGGGGCATCCACATTCATCTCATACAGGTGTTATTGTTTCATTTTGTACTTAGCATCTTACATTACTTTTTATTATATGTTTTGCATATTGGTTATCACTCTAACATGCTAACAGGTGTTCCATGTGTAACACTTGTTTATAGGATTACTTGTTTCCATGACTCCTTGTTTGGTTCTCCTCATCCTCTCTATTTGCTATTGTATGTGGGATTTTCCCTTTGCTTGTGTGCACACTTGTCTATTGTTTGCAGCCATGATGGCCTTAAGTGTCTTGTGACATCGTGAGTGATGTCCCTTGTTTGTAACCCACTTTGTGTGGTCTTCTTGTTGTTTCTTGTGATTTACATGACTATGCTTGGGGTAAGTGGTAGTTTTTGGACTAATATAGGGTCATCCGTGGACATCATATTCTTCCTTCTTTACATTGATTAAACTCATTAGCATTATACTAATATGAATCGTAACACTTGTTTTGGCTATCTTTTCTAAAAATGGACCATTTAAACACTATGTGACTTGCCTTGGATTATAGTCTGTTTGCCCACAATTTGGATGACCAAAATTGATTATATATTTTCCTTTAGTGAGAAGTTATATGCCCTATCTATCTTGGGATGGATTTTATTTTGTATTTTTTTGAGTTTTATTTTTTATGATTTTTTCATGTGAAAGTGGTATGAAAACATAAAGAAAACAGAGCACTTTCCGTTTGCCCATAACTTCATCAAAAATAATGAAATCAAATACTTTATTTTTTTAACATGTATATAATTTCACCACGTTGGGATGGTATAATTTTTATCACATTCTAATAAGTGAAACCAATTTTTCAGTCTTAAACGTTAAACATTCACGAAATAGTGTCTCTAGTTTATAAAATGATATTTATCCTCTTCTATTCACTTTAAAATTAGTATTTCTATTCTCCTCCCTTTTTTTATGACATAGTTCATTTCATGCACCCACTTACCCTTGGTAGTTTTTCTAAAGAGGGGGCATCATGTACTGTGGACTTTTCTACTAACATAACATATTTACACCCCTTTCCCCTTGTAAACACAACAAGTGAGTTTCACTAGTTCTCCTTTTGTTTCAACTCCATAGGGGGCATAATTGGCCATAACAGGATATGGTGTACTTCGCACTTGAACTCCATACACAGCCATTATAGTGCTTCAAGAGTGGGAGCAATTATAGGCTTGGGGTTACAGTGGGTGTGCCTCTCTACACTTCTCATCTAGTGGTGTCGGATCACCCAAAAACCAAGTGCAAGATATAAGTATATCTTCAAAAAAATTCAGGTGGCGGTTAGAGTTGGAGGACACAAAGCATTTCCTCCTACACTTCTTCAGCCAAGGTGGCGTGAGATCACCTAAAAAAATTGTGATAGTACATGATATCCTTCTACACCCTTTTTCTCGACATGGATCAGGTGCACATGTTCCATTTACACTTTTCTAGCATATTTTACATTTGCATACTTTACATTTACATATTTTCCATAGTGTTTTTACATGCATACATATTTGACTACTTGATCATTTTATCCTTGCGGTTCCATCAGTATGAGAAACAAGCGGATAAATGGGGTATACCAACAACATTGATAAGGAAAATGAAAAACACCACTACATGAATTTTCCTTTACTAACGATGTAGGTACACTACACACATCAGTAGCTACATGCGCGTTCCACCCTAGGTTCACTCTCCTCACTTTTTATGCACATTTTTCATCTTTAAAATCCATGTTCCTCCATATTTATCTTTTGTCATTTTACACTTGACTCTAGTCCATCGACACATTTTCTTCTAGAGTCTACATGAATATCGATACACATATCTATCTACTTTATGTTACCAAGCTTTTTCACCAACATAAAGTGGGGGAAAATTTCGACACAAAATTATGCACTTTACACATAATTTAGCCTGGTGTTATACTACTATTTAGAAGGTTCTCAAGTGGTTAAAGTACTAATTAATCCCACCTTTTGGCCATCTTTATTTTATATTTTGTTTCATACTTCATGTATTTTCTAGCATATACCCACCCATTTCACAATTGCCCCATCATTCTAGCCCAAATTCGGGCACCCGGGCATCTCGGGGTGCCCCACTTCTGGGTGCCCCAATCTATGCACATCCATTTCCCGCTTTCTTTTGAGGATTTTCTAGCTATTTTTTGTCTTTATATTTTCCTTAGTCGGCCTTGTCAGGATTAATTACGAAATTAAACTTGAGAGCTCTATAAATATAAAGCTTATAAGACCATAATGAGGTTCCTAGCCTCACATATTACTATCAATCCATCTAGGGCTACATACATTGCATCACTTGCATCCATTTAGTGCCATGCATCAAAGTTATAAGATATGCATCACACACACTACATAGGGGAGTCTAGATTATATTTTATTCCATGCACACACTCTACTTACATTTTCTATAGTCACTATTGCTCACTACTTCACAAAGTTTGATTGCACAAGAGAACATAGGGCATGACATGAAAACACACACCAAAACTACATTTGGGTATGAAATGTAGGGAAACACTCGGTGATAAGACCAATAGTTTGGAATATGAGGTCGGTCCACCCATTCATTTCATTTATTTTTCTATGGTTTTGATACTTCTCTTTGCATTATAGGTCATTTTCCAGTTCATCCGATGAGATCAACTTGACAAACAAGAAGGTTTCAAACCAAGTTACAACACTTTCAAACGTAGGTTTTGAGATTTTAAAGTGTTCGAAGTGCCTAATTTTCCAACCAGGGCACCTTGAGGTGCCTCTTAGACATCTCAGATTCACTAGATATGCCCTTCACAGGGTCCCTTAGTATTCGTCTACAATTTCAGATTTTCTAGTCAACCTATAACAACCTACAACCATATTCTCCAATTAGCCAAGCTATTTCTAGCTACTCTCTTACACACCTAGGTTTCATTTTAATTTGAATATTTATTTACATCTACTTCATATTATTCACTTGCATTTATACAAATTTTTACTCCTCCTAATTAGATTAAATAGGGTTGTTATTTCCCATACATAGTTCAATTTTAGTTAATCACCAAGATACATCCACACTCCTCCATAGGAAAATCATATGCTCTGCATACAACAACAAAATAACAACAAACCAACGACACATGCATTAGAATTCTGAAATATTAATTTAGAACAAAAAAAAAAATCTATAACTCACATCCTCAAACATCCCTACACCATTGGCCCTTTAGCTAATGCCATCAACCCCTAAAACAATATTTTCCACAATCCCTATGTAATTGGCCCCTAGAAAAATTTCATTCCCAACCCCAACATCATCATCCCTCTTGTTGCAAAGGGGATGATGGCATGTAGCCAAATGTGGCCATGAATTTATCAAAATTGACTTTGAAAAAAATGCTACATGAAAAACTAAATTTAAATCCCTCCCAAACCCACTTGTATTTTTTCCTAACCTACCCGATGACGCAAGTTTGGATAAAAATGACACCCTAACGACTCTAAAAACACAAAATAACTAAATGACACCTAATATACCCAACAACATTGAATACAACAAATTACCTATGGTCTTCTGCCATGTGCACCGCCTCATTATCCTCTGCCGCCACCTCGTACTTGTGCCATTCCTTTAAAATATACTCAAATTTGGAATTCAAGAGCTCATTTCTCTCAATTCCAAACATATAAATAAGAAAATAATGACCAAAAGACTATATATAAATGAAATGTATTATTCAAATTTGGTCACAATAAACATAAATCTTCCAATGATTGTCATTTTTATTTCAAGCTCCAAAACTGATCTGATTGTTATGACTTGATCATGTTCTAATGTTATTTGATTTAACCTATTACATGTATACATTCGATGAATTTTGATTTTCTCCTAATTTTGACACCATATCACCATACAAGACATTACGACATCTTGACACTATGACACGACATCCTTCCCATGGGCCCCTAACTAGGTGATTTATGTCTTATTTTACTAACGATCCTCTAGTGTTTCTTTTCATTTTTGCTTCTTCAGGGTTCTTATAATGTTGATTGCACCCGTAGATGGCAAGACGAATGACACTATGAAGTATGCATTGGTGGGTATATTTCATTTTAGATATTCCTTTCTTAATTTCAATTTTGGTGTTACAATTTTTTCTTTCCATTTACCATCCCATGTTTTGCTATTGCAACATGTGGTGATAAACAAATGGGGCATATGCATACACCTAATTTTTCATTTTTCATCTTTCATATTTGTTACCAAAAATTTCCTTTGTGTAGATAAGGGTCATTGATATATCTATTTCTTGAGTGAGTTTCTTAAGGGTCATCTTGGAATGGGGTATGACTATTCACATGGTCATTATGGGTTAGATAAAGTAAACAAAGAGAGTATAACTATGTGGTCCTAACCGTAGTTTCCATGACATTAGTTATCCTTGTCCCTTTATTTTTGATACACATTACATGCCTACCATCTTTCTAGCATTTCAATGTTTGGCACCTTGTTTGTCCATCTTCTTGATCCATGACACCTCTTTTTCCCTTTATATGGCATTTAACAACCTTGGCCAATGCCATAAGTCGTGGGTGATGATGTCAGTGTGAGGTTTTTCTTGGGTGACACCATCGTCCATGGGTGATGGTGTCGATGTTAGGTTTTTCTTGGGTGTAACCATCATCCACAAGAGATGGAGTTATACATACAAACACCACACTTTGACATTTCAAAAGGAAGGAATCCAAAATCATAGGAACTTCCATTTTCTCTTATCTCTTGTGCCAACTTTGATTTCGCTCACTTTTCCATTGGTTCATATTGCATTTGAATTGGATTAGATTATAAACTATTCTTCTTGGCTAGATTACTTGCACTATAGTTCATCTATAATGAGTTTAGGAAAGGAATGATGCTCCCATTCTCCATCTAATAATGATTCTCTCATTGTGATGCTTCTATGGAGAGATAGATGCATCAGTGACCACCCTACAGGTAAGTGCTCTAATTCTCTTTGTCATTTTTCATAGATTAGTTCATTTCCCTTCCACATTGTTCTATGTTAGTTTAATATTGTATGTACATTTATATTAGTTAGAATAGGAATCTTATATGATCAACTCATTAGATTTCCTTTCCTTCATTTCAATTATATTACAATAGTATAGATTGTGCATGCTTGAATTATCCCCCATCGATCTATATCTCTCCCCCATTTACCAATATCCTAGAAGGGTACTCTCCTCTATCTTGATTGCGGGCCTTGAAAACCCTAGGTTGACCTAGTGTAGGGATTACTACCCTCTGGATATGAAAGCTTAACACTTTCCATAGCCCCTTCACATCACCCTATTGTGTGTCGATTCATGTGTTTTCCTATTTGTTGCTTCAATACCCTTATAGAATGGAAGACTTGGGAGTGAAAGATATTTAGACACATTAGATTTGATGGCCTAAGGGTTACCCTCTTTAGAAATGTGTCATTGTGGTCCCTTGGTAGCTTCGTGAAGAGCTAAGATTTATAATTGGCTTAGACATTTTAATACATGGTTACCTCCTTTATTGGGCATGTGAGTTGCACAAATAGTCTAATTTTTAGTGGGAATGATGATGAACTCATTTACAACATCCCGTGGATCTGTTTTAGGACATCAAATCATATTGTGAGATAGTATCTCTAATTCATGTTTTTATGTTAGATGATTCCAACTAACCCTTTTCAAACCTACACCATCATCCTCCTAGTTCGCCAAAATGGGAGTTTAGAGCATTGCATATGCAACCAAAAAAGATTAATGAACAAATAAGGTACATTTTTATCCATATAATTGTCACCATTAGGGGTAGAAAGACCACACGTGCCAATATTTTGTTTTATAAACTTCCACTTTCTGCAGAATAATAAAAAAACCCACAAATCCTAAATCCTGCATTGTATCATCAAAAAACATATTTTAATAGAAGACACCATCACTTATATGTACACAAAAAATATAGGTTGGTAAAAAAATCCACAAAAATTTCATTATATATGTTGTTGAATTTGTAATGTTGACAATTCATTATGTTGATAGCCATTTTTCCAAACTAGAATGATGTGAGAAAATTTTGACAAGGATTAGATGTTGTACTTGATTTGACTTCTTTGGTAGTTTTCCTATGAACACATTAGTGTCATCCATGTGAATTTGGTTCTCCTAGGCCTCACCAATTCTTCCCAAAGTCATGTGCTTTGAACATATATCACATCAACATGATCCTATCCAATGTTCACGAAGGATAAATAATTCATGTATAGTAGGACTTGGCACTCCATCATCTTAGAAATTCTTAGTATGTGTGTTATCTACTCATTGGCTACTAAATGCCCAACTTAAGCAAGAGGATAAATTCACTTATTTACAATGTCATTAAGATTGTAAATTTAAAATACATGTGGCATGTCAAATGTATAGGAGAGTGCATAAAAGTACGTGTCTAGCCAAAACCATGTTAGAAATGGGAGGATCCTTTCTTATTCAAATTTCCACGACCGATACATGTCATTGTCTACCACTAGAACAAGTGGTCATTATCGAAGTTGTTCTCTATTAAATGATTTTAGAGAGCTTATTATTTAGGATAGGAGATCCCACATAAAGGTCCCACATTCCTATTTCTACCTTAGAATGCACCTTTTGTTATTTTTCTTGACAAGGAAAGTGCACAGATGATACGAGGGACCAAAATGACCAAATTTTTGATTTGAGGTGAAATCCGAGTGCATTTTGGGAAATCATGACCACTTTATGAATTATTAGGATTGGTAATAACTAATCCCAAAACATGAAATATTTATAACGCACTCATGTTCTTGTTTTCTATGTGGTATATGTGCTTTTGGGAGGGATATATTTACTAAAATAAATGGTTTTTTTCATTTTTAATCTTTATACTTCATTATTTCTTATATTTTAAATATAATATTTATATTTTATTACTTCTTATAATTTAAATATATCTGAGTAAATATACTGAAGGTAGGGTCACTATGCACCTTATGGAACTAGTTTCAAAGCTTCATAAGTCATGATTTAGAAGATAGTAATTTAAATTTTAATCTCATTAGTACATAGGTATGTTTTAGGATTTCAGCATTCAACCTAAATATTTTAGGGTTTAAATTCTACAATAAATATCTATTTTGTGAAATAATATAGTCATTGTTTAGGTTTTGGGGTATTCTTTAATTTTTATTGACATTTATAAGATTTTTTAGATGTTTCAAAATATATTTTATAAACCTCACAACTCCCAAAAGTAGTGGTAATTTCTTGAATATACAAAATCATGAAATTCCTTACAACACATAATAAAACAAAACACATATGTAAGTTTTTATCAATTTAAATAATCATGGGAATGGTTATCATAAGGTCTCGTGAAGGATTTGAAACATCATGAGGCCAACGGGTGAAATTAGAAAAATCACGAAGTCTCTGTGAAAGATCTCAAAACATCAAGAGATTCAAATCATCAAGAGAATGGTCATCAAGAGCATTATAAGAGAAGATCAAAATGAGTTATGTTGGAAATAATCTTAGGCTCAAAACAATACATATTTTAATCAAGTGTTTCTAAACATGTAATCAATGTTTGGTAATGAACTCACATCTTACAAGTCAAGGAGGTGGAATTTGCATTGTTTTAGTACAATATGGAAGTCAAGAAAATGGAATTCATTATCAGAAATTCCTCCGAAGTTTCATTCGAGGGATCCATCCTTCTATCGGAGGAGGAAACCTATCTCCATGAGGATAAATTGAGAAAGAGGGTGTCCAGACATCATAATCATGTTTACTCAGGTGACATCTTGGGTAGGGAGGTGAATTATGAGATTAAGAAGAGATCATCATGTTTAAAGTTGAAAAGTGAGGCTCAAGGAGTGAATTAATGATCTTCATATTCCAACCCTACCATTGTGTCTAAATATCTTCGAGAAACAAAACAAAATGATCTAATTAGGCTACTAAGGCATCAAATACCATCATGTGTGAAGGATTAGGAAGTCACCTATTCTCATGAGATGGATATGAGAAATACTCTTATGAGCATCCTAAATATGATTCCATTCAAGGAGGATTTGAACCCTAAAAGTGTAAGAGGATTATCTTCATATGGCCATGTTGTTATGTGAATTGACTAACTCAAAATGTAAAACTTAAACCATGAAAAGTAAGCCACAATGTGAAATCTTACTCCCAAATCTTCTTGAATCCCTCTCCGGACTAACCTTCCTCCTGTTTCATGATTACCTTGTCATTAAAGGTAATCCTAATGCATTGGGTGAACATGTATAAGTTTTCAAAAAGGTTTAACAAGGTCCATTATTCCATTCATTGAAGTGCAGTAAAATACTAATTCTTTGACAAGCCTAAAAGGTCAATTTTGGCCATTTTAGAGCCTGTGTGCATCCTTGGGAAGGTTATGAAAATGTATTAATTATCCAAAGGTAGTTTTTTAAAGCCTTAAAGGTGTTGGAATTAGTTTAGGAATATTTAGGAAAAAATTTATCATTTAGGGATAGTTTGTTCAACAACAGGTTTTCAGGTGCAAGGAATGAGCTATCAAATTGTGAACCTTGACTTCTCCGGCTGATTCCGAGAGCTCCTAATGGAGTTGGGAGGAAAAAAAATAGGCCCCATAAACCTTGAATAATCTTGTACATTTTGGGAGCATCCACTTTTATCCAAGGCCACCGAAGGTGATGCTAACAATCATCTCATACTCTCAAGAAATACATACCTCCCAAGAGTGTTTCTAAACACTTAATTAGTGCTTGGTAATGAGCTCAATACATTGTGGAGGTCAGGAACATGTGATTCACCTTAAAGTTCTAATTCCACATGGATAAAATTGATCAAAAGGGTGTTCTCCACAATGGTATTAGAGTCTTCTCTCTGAATGGTGTGACTCAAGAAGACTCCTAAGTTTTATAACCCAATTCTAGGTAGATTTATCTTCTAAGAATCCTTATCAAATGAGATATTAATATTTTCTTGTTGAAACCCCAAAATATGGTTTTAGATAACTTGATAGGGATAAAATTCAAATTTATTATAATAAACACCCTTTTTGACTAATTTACCTATTTAATAAGATTTAAGATGATTAAATTCAAGTTTCTTCTTGTATAACCCAAATCCATGGACTCTGATACACTCCCAACTTTAAGATTTAGGTGAGAAAAAATAAGAGAGTTAAAAAAACATAGTAAATTTTTTAATTAAATGCTATATGTCTGAACTACCATTTGTAAATTTGTAATGAAATTACTTAGATAGATTTGAATATAAACAGCAATAGAACACCAAGAACACCAAAATGTAGATAAATGATCACAATATGAAAGTATAAGTTATAGGACCAAGGGTGTAGCAATATTTAATCCCTTTCCTCTTAATAGACATCAATATGTTTATCCTTCTAGTCATAGTGCATTCTTCCTTTGACTAGCCTTCCTTGAGCTCAACCTTCACGGATGGCTCGGAGGAAAGTCATAACAAGGTTTTAAAGTTTTTTTAGTGTGAAAGGATGATTACCCAAGGTAATGCATTAATTCAATAAGATTCAGTGAAATATAACTTCCTCCGAGGCATAAAAGGGTTTTTCCCATTTTACAGTTTGGTAAACAAACTTTAGGAATGTTCAAGGAAATTCTAAAGCATCCGAGGAATATTTCTAAGAATTGAAGGTGCCTAAAGTAATTTAGGAAAAACTTGGAAAGAAAATATCTTTCAGGATCCATCTATTCAACATCGAGTATCAGGGTTGTAGAGAATTAGAGCTTCAACTGCGAATGTTGTCTTCTATGAAAGATTCTCGGGAGTTCCTGAATGAGTTTAGAGGGAAAAAAATCAAAATGTGTAATAGACAGTCACTTGGAAAATGGGTGTAATTGGGAGAATGATGAGGTCTGTGAAATAACTAAAACATCAATAACATCATTGAATTTCAAGTCATAAAGGGAATGACCATGATGATATATTATCACCTTGAGTGGTGATGGTATTCATCTTGAGCTCAAAAATAGTGTATATCTCTTGAGATTATTTATGAAGAATTAATCAATATTTGGCTATGTGCTCACATATTGTAATCTAGGGAATGGCTTTCATAGTGCTCCAATGTATTTGGAGTTTAAGAAGATGGAGATCACCCTCAAAAATTACTTTAAGTCTCATTTAGGGGTCAATCCTTCCATATAGAGAGGAAACATGTTTCTATGAGGATAAATCGAGTGAAGATGTGTCCAAATACTATAAACATGTTTCCACTCATGTCACATCTTGGTCAGAGAAGTGAATTGTGAAGTTAAAAAGGGTGTCATCGTGTTCAAAGGTGGAATGGAAAGGTCATGGAGTAAGTTGAGGATCACCATATCTTTACTCTACTATCATGTTCAAACCTCTTCAAGGAACAAGCCAAGATGAGCTAGTCAAGCTACTAAGGCATTCAAGACCATCATGTGTGAAGGATCAAGGAATCATCTATCTCCATGAGAGGAATATGAGAAAAGAGGTGTATGAGTATCCTAAAGTTGATTCTATCAAAGAAAAATTTTGGAGCTATGAGGGTTAATACTATGATCTTTATAGAGAGCACCATGTATGTAAGAAAGAGAAATAAATTGAGTTTCACTTGATGTCACTCACTTGGTAATGTTATTAAACACTCATTCAAACCTTATAGTGTGATCACACTTCAAAGGAGGAAGGACATTACAACTACCTCATTTTAGTCCAAAAAAATTCCACATGACAAGAATATCATTCAATGAGAAATCCTTCCACATATATGGTGAATACCTATTTCATAAAGTGATAGATAATCAAAAATGTTTTTATAATCTCAAAGTTGATTTGTGATCACTAGGTTCAATTGTGGAGGCCTTGAAAAGTAAGAGAGTGCTCTCGCTTGTGCCTTGTATTTAGAAGAGAACATCATGTTCCCATCACAATGTATATCTCATAACAATGTTTCGAAACACTTAAGTTATCACTTAAGGTTTTAGAAACATGCTTACAACTCATGGTAACTCATTTTTTACCACTTTTTCATTTTAGAAGTATCATCACTCAAAAAAACAACCTGGAGTGTTAGGAAGGTGTTTTCAACTCACAAAATTTGGCCCCATCCTCATGAGATCCTCACCCATGGTAAACAATAGTATATTTATGACAATACCCATTCTGAGAGGTACTTATCAACATTTACAAATATCCACCTATCACCATGTGGTGACCATATCTCTAGAGCTTGCAAATTTAGGGCCATTTTTGTCTGCGGAACCGAGAGTGGATTATTTGAAATTCTTCATAAAACCTATAAGTATTAGGAAAAAATGGATCTTACCAACATGTATAGGATTCACATATATTTCCAATGCCTATTTTTTCCTCCTAACTCCTTACGAGCTCCAAAATCATCTGGAGAAGTTAGATTTCACCATTAGTGTGTTTGTTCCCAACACCTAGAAAACTCGTTGTTGAGCAGATTGTCCTTAAATGAGAATTTTTTCCTAAATATTCCTAAATTACCTCCAACACTTCCAATATTCCTTGACATCACCTCCGGATTCTTAATATATTTCTTGAACTCTCCTAGATGGTGTTTGATTAGCTTAGAATGGCCTTTTTAGGCCTCCTGGAGGAAGTTATCTTCCATCAAGTCACACTAAACTCAAAATCATCGTATTCAATCATCCTTGCACATTGAAAAAAATTAAAAACTTGTTAATAATTTATTTTGAGTGAGGTTGAGAGTGGTACTAAGGTAGGCTAGCAGAGGAAGGACACACCAATGATCGGGAAGCGAAAGATTCAATTGTGGGCTTAGTTGTCATGCTCAAAGTGTTAATTTTTCATACCATACATTTTACATGATAATGCCCTCATACCACTTTCATCAAAATCTTTTTTTTTTTAATGCAATAAATTATTTCGTTGGTGTCTTTTACATATATGAAATTATTTCAATGGTTTTTTTGGAGAAAATAAAAAAGGATATCTAGAAAAGAATTTCTCTTAACGTTGATGTAGATTTGATTGCTTATGAAGTATGTGGCACTTGAATCAACCTTCCTAATCCTACACTAGGGTGATAATGTAACTAATTTACTTAGCATAAATCTTGATTAAAGTCCTAAGTTTCTTTCTCCATAGAAAGTAAATGAATATGTGGAAGTTTTTGCACATTTTCACCTACTCTTACCCTAACGTTTCTTGAGTGTTATAAATATATTGATGTGATGCACTCTTTTAGATTCTAACTCTTCAAGTTATGTCTTATTATTCTATTAAACAAATGAAGATATTATGGGGTCCTTAGATAGATCATCTTCTTGTCCACACCTTACTATTGTTAATCTATATTATAAGGATCAAAGGATTATATACATGCCAACATCGGAACTAAGGTCACTCCCTTGCATTGTTGATTATGAGGATCACTCGAGTGGTCATCTTAAATATGTATTCTATAAGCTTGTAAATTAGGTACTCATCCATAGTATGATTCTACCATATTATAAGAAGAAATTAGGGATTCAACCCCATGCTCATGGGAAATTCATGAGTCAATATATTTGATCAATTTTCACTACCTTTGGGAGTTGTGAGGTTTATAAAATATAGTTTTGAAACATCTAAAACTCCTACAAATGTCAATAAACAATCAAGAAGACCCAAAACCTAAACAATGACTATATTCTTTCAAAATAGATATCGATTATAGAATTTAAACCCTAAAAACTTTAGGTTTGAATGTTGAAATCTCAAAATACTTATGTACCAACTTGATTAAAAGATAAAAAACCATCTTCTAAACTATTATTGATGGAGTTTGTGAAACTAGTTTCATAAAGTGCGAGTGACCTAATTTATTATATTTACTAAAATAAATTTGAAGTATATATATTTCATTTATTAATCTTTATACTTTATTATTACTTATAAAGATTAATAAATGAAAAAATTATAATTAAACAATGTATTTTAGTAAATATATCCCTCCCAAAAACACATATACCACATAGAAAATAGGAATGTGAGTGCATTATAGCGTGCTCACATTATAGCTTGAGCATGTTTCCCCTTTTTTGAATTTTAAATTCCCAATCCATAGGATTGGATTTTCCTTAGATATCTAATCCTAAGATTAGGATTTGTGTAATCCATGTTTTAAAAAAAACATAAAAAATCTCACGTGTACACCCCAATATCTCATGAGTTATAACATAATATTCTAAATAAAGTATACTATGACATCAAGCTTGGGTTTATCTTGGTGAAGATATAATTCTTTCTAAAATCCAATTAGTTTAAGGATTTCATCCTTAATTTCTTTTACTAGTGCCTTATTTTCTTGTCAAAATGTATGCATATGTTTTTGTACACAATTTATGATTTTTCATCCAAATTTTTAAAAAAAAAAACTCTTCTAAACTCCATTCTACATGCATTAAAAAAACAAAAAAACAACTTTTTTCTCAAAGTTACACACACAAATATTTCATTTTTAGGATGTGTGCACTTTGAAAATTAATAAAAAAATTTATATATTCATCTAAAAATTATGAAAAATTAGTGGGACCTCGTACATGGTCTTAGCTAACTTTCTACCAAAGGGATTTGAAAAATAATTTATAGAAATCAAAAATGGAGGGGGGGCACACATAATAGGTTCTTATCTTTTTGACACAAAATAGACATATTGTGTGTGCACACCACATTTCAACCTCTTAATATCCACTATTTAAAAAAATTAGTAGTTTATAAACTCGATTCTCGAGCTCTACGATACTCCCTGTTATCACTTTTTCAAATTTTGAGCATATGCATGCCAAATTATTAGATGAAGTTCAAGGTTATGCTAATTTCAGGAAAAATGTGTCTACTTTTGACCCCCTTTTGGTCCCCCATTTCCATGCACTTACCCATTGTATTCTCCTTCTCAAACCCCTATAAAATGAATTCCTCATCTCTCCCCTATTCTACGTTTGGCTTCATGATATCATCGAATATTTTACTTTCACCAAGATCGACTTGATCTCTTGAATTCGATTTATATTGGATTTTCATTTGGTTTTAGTCAATAGACATTAATATTTACATTGAGGATCCTATGTTCTCAACATCATATTGCATCATGGATGTCGTATTCGGTATTGAAATTCAAACTTTCTCCAACCACTAATGAGATAACCTAAGTTAGCATCTATTTTGCTTTGCATGTGGTGGTCGAACATTGTTTTGGTCGAATTTCCAGATGGATAGATGATGCAAGTTACACATGTCCCCATGCCTAAATATACAGGTTGACATCTCTTCCAACTATCCTCGATCGACATCCATGTAATTTTTAATAGATTCAACACATTCCGAAATTTTTTGGCTCATCAATAAATTATAATCTTCAAATTGATCAACTAAATTATAATATTCAAACTAATCAACCAAATTATACTCTTCAAACTCAAACATTCTATATTTATAACCTTGGATGAGCTAGAGGATTGAAGGAGGACCTGAGTAATCATGCAAAAACTAATTTTCCTCTTTTTCTAATTACTCAAGAATTAATTACGTTGATAGGAATTTTCAAATGCGAGACTCGGTGGTTGTCCTAACATTCATTGGGGAAATTGAAGGTCAAGGTTTTATGTTAGTGGTCATTGATGGAAAACATCATCAATATGTTTGATAAGGATAAAACCTAACTACTAAAGAGAAACCTTAATTGTAAATGTGCATGAAATCAACAACATAAGGAACCCTAAACACAAAGTTTCTATATTTAACATATGTAGAGTTTGAGATTCAAACATATGCAAGTTTCCCCTTATAACTATTCATCCACCATGCCATGCTTCATAGGATATCTCTAAAATATGTTGCCTCACCGACCTACACACTACACCCTCTTTCTCTTTTAAACGATTGAAAAAATGACATGTGTTTCGTATATAAACACGGTCCAAGAAAAAGAATATTTTTGCATTGGTTCACCGGGTAACATTTTCCCCTTTCTTGAATTTTGTTCCCTCAAACCCCTTCTTCGTCACCCTCCTCCTTGAATTTTCATTCCCTCAAGTTTAACTTCTTCGACGTATCACCCTTCAACATATCCATCACACATTTCAAAAGCGATTCATAGTATCATTTCATAACTACAATACTATATTGTTTAAATAAAATCAAATTTCATATTACTACATACTACTATTTTTTTAAATACTTTTTATTTTAGTTTTTTTTTTTTGAAGGGGGATGGGGAGGGGATGGGGAGTAGGATTTGATTTTAATTTAGTTTTTTTTTACTTTCTACTAGGTTTTTAAATAATTTTTTAATGATAAATACATTTATTATGTTTATCTATTCAATTGAAGAGTAATTTTTTAATATATGTGATAATTTTTTTAATACATTTTTATCCACTTAATAGGTGTTAAATTTTTTATTTTCTATTTTGCAAGGAAACTTCCTCACTAAATTTAATGCCTCCATTAAAAAAATTCAATGATATTAGCACAATAAGATAACAATAAATCCAAAGTAAAGATGAGATTCCAAGTGACACTATCCAAATGTAGGAAAAATAGCTAATGCAAGATGGAGTTTTGTGTAACATTCTCCTTTGACATTTGTCAACATCCTTAGCTAATAGGCATTGTTTCTAAATTAAGAAAATTATCATAAATTATCATAAAAGGAGATTTAAATGAGGGTTCTCAAAGTGTAAGCTATAATGAACTCATATCATTATAGATTTTTATCACCGTGAAGTGTAAAAATATCCAATGATTTGAGACACATATTTTTATGAGAAAATAACATATAATTAAGGTTTATTATCCAATACACTATGAAAATAGACATAAGGTAAATTTAAGAGGAGTAATATGACTAGAATCCCTACTTGTGAAGTAGTCGACCAATGTTCTGAGTGTGCTCTAGTTGTGTACGAAGGTGGTATGAAACCTAGGATCCAGGCCTATACGAAGGTGATATGAAACCTAGGCTCCCGTTGTATGAAGGGAGTATGAAACTTGTGCACTTGGTGGTCCCTTCCTCATGTTGGGATAAAGTTTCTTGAGGCTAAGAGACCGTGTTTAAGAATATAAAATGTAATGATTCCTCTTGATATATATATATATATATATATATATATATATATATATATATATTATATATATATATATATATATATATATATATATATATATATATATAATTTAAAGATTTAAAATTGATGGTTATTTTTCAACAATGTCCAAACCATATTCCCTTCACAAAAATAATTTTATTGATTTTAATAGACTCTTCTTTTTAATAGTTACTTTATTTCTAGAATCCAAAACCTATGTAATCTAAGCTCTTAGTTTTCCCCAATTGTCATTGCCATAAGGATCACATATACAATTTAAACAAGAACTATTATTATCTAATATTCTAAGTCACCACACCAATTGTCATAGTATTTATTGTATGATCTCTTATGTACGTGTATTTATTTGTATCTATTTACTAGCAATCACATGTGTACAATGCAATGTGAACGTCGAACGGTATATGTTATTTGATTTAGAGGGATAGTTATTACTTTTGTAGTTGATGTTGTATTGCCTTACCTCGCCTGACAAGGGAAAATCATACCAATGTGTAGCTAAAATTTTAGGTGAATTTTTTTAAAGTGAGAACCAATGTTTTGCCTAACCGAACTCATTAATTAAATTCATAACAATCTAATTTTAACCAAATTACTAAAACATTTATTTCTAAATAATTTTATTTATTTAGCTCCTATTAAATTACACACATTATATATATATATACATATTTCCTTTAAATAATTTTCACCCACATCGAATAAAATAATTATTCATTTTTAAAAAAAATCCATCCCCCATTACAAAAATTTACCCACATTCCCCTTTTTAATTAAAAAAAAAACATTCCCACCAAAACCCATGACTTAAAGTGAAAGGTGGTTTTATTTGAGCCCTAGGATTAAATCAATCTCAACCTTTGATCTCCTTTTGCCCTAAAGATGACCTAACTTTCCTTATCTTTTCCCCCCTTTTTTTCTTTCATTTGAATTCCATTCTTGTTTTCTTTTCCTTCTTTTTTTTTTTTTTCTTGTTCTCATTTGCGAGTTCTTTGGGAGGAGTTATGGAGTTAGTTTTCTTATTTTGTTTGTAGAATCCTTATTGAAATTCCTTTAATGTAAATTATATATATATATATATATATATATATATATATATATATATATTCTTTTATTTAAATGTGGGGCGGATTTGCAGGGGATACTTATGTGAGGAGGCGCGTGGAGGTGTGGTTTGTGTTGGCGCAAAGAGGGGGTTAGCGTGGAAGTGGATACCGTGGCAACGAAGAGGCGGGGGTGGCTGTGAGGGAAGTTGTAGTGGAGAAGTGTGGGGGAGGGCCGAGGCGCGGGCATAGCAGAGGTGGCAGGGAGATCAAGTGGGAGACAGGCCGGGAGGGAGGGAGGCTCTCGGGAGTCGGCTGCCGGCAGGGTGTGCATAGTGATGGCGGATGGGGTGTTGTGCATGGTACGCACAAAGTGGCAACAATGCATTCGGAGTCGAGTGAGGGGAGGGGTCCAATTCTCCCCAACACACAAATTTTAACAAAGTTCTTTTGTTTATTATATATATATATATATATATATATATATTTATTTATTTATTTATTTATATATAAAAACTTTAAAACGTATTTAATATATTAAATAGTATATATATTATATTATATATGTATATTGAAATATATATATATATATATATATATATAATATTATATACATTATAATATATATAAATTATAATATATATACATTACCATTTTATTATTTATATAATATCATATATATAATATTATATGTATAATTTATATTCTATAATATATGTTTCAACATATATATACAAATCTGCATGATTACTTATATTAATATAACGATTAAACTAAGACTTTTCCTTAACTATAATACATATTTCATTTAAAAAAGTAGCACTAGATTAGAGAATTTCAGAATAAGATTATTTTGTGCACAATAGTAAGAAATGAATATTGCAGCTTATAAAATAATAGATTTGAGTTTGTTAACTTAGTGAAATAAGAGTCTTTAAATGTTTCCAATAACAATTGGGTTAAATATTCTACCCATTATACATTGAAAGGATTGTAACCAAATATTTTCAAATAATACAAGAGACTTATTCCTAAAAGAATATTTTCAAGAAGATTACTTACTTCTATATGATTGCTTAATAGAAACAAGTTATTAAAACTTCACATAAACAAGAGAGTGCAAGCAAAGTAAAAAAAAAAACATATTTCTTTTCTTGGCATAATGCTATCAATATTTGTAAGAGATAAAAGGGCTAAGGCAAACTACTTTTCCTTTATAAAAGAAATATAAGAGTTACATCAAGTTACAAATAAATGGAACATTTGCTACAATATTTCATTTCCACAAGCTTAGATTAAAAGAGTGATATTTTCCCAAATGTGCAACCAACCAAGAATTTCTATTACAAGTTTCTTGTAAGTTTGAAGAGAGATTTCTCATTGCAACACCATGTCTCAAGTTTACAAGTAAATGCAAAATATACAAAATGGAGGGTTTACAAGGAGAGGGAAAACTCCCACATAACTACACACATGAGGTATACAATGCAAGAATGTTTCATAAGGGAAGAGAGGACAATGAGAGCCCCAAGATGCCACCAACTCCAACTTTGAGAGCCAACTTCCATGTCTTCAAGAAATCCAACCAAGGAGAAAAAAGCTTGTTTACCACCCAACCATAGGCATCATTACATGCCTTTCCCAAGGTTGGGATGCATGCTAGCCTCCCCCAAGCCCATGGGAAAGAGGACTACCATCCACAACTTGCACAAGAATGAGGTGAACAACCAAAATATACATCCACACAAAAATAAGACAAATATCCAAGACAAGACTCCAAATTTTACAAGGAAGAAAAAGAGGAGAAACCAAGTTCTACCTCTAAACAAAGTGGGGAAGAGAGGAAAGAAGTTCTCCAAAAATTATAATCCAATAATAGTTGCATAAAACCAAATACTCCATACCCTCCTTATTTCTCAATTTTCATACAATCCCTCCTTATTCCTCCTCCCTTTCACCAAATCCTTCTTGGAAGGATTTTCAAACCCCAAAGAGGTTTCCTTACCAAGAATGGGGAAGGAGATTCAAGCCAAATGAATCACCTTCCCCACCTCAAACCATTTGAGGAAAAACTAAATCCTACAAGGCTTGTCCATCAAGCCTATAAGGATTGAGAGGGAAGAAAATCCCTCTCTCTTCCCCCACAACTCCATCATGCCATATGATGGAGGGAGTAAAATCAAATAACAATAACTACAAATCCACATACAACAACCATATTTCCAAGAAAACAATCTAACAACTAGCATGACTACAACACATACAATAAAGCTTAAGAGCCTACCTCAAAGAAAACTCTCCAAAAAGTTTTCCAACTTCAATCTTCTCCACTTCTTGACCCAAGCAAACTCTAGCTCCAAATCACACAAGCATCCAAGCAAAAGCTCCCAAAAAAAGTTTCCTTCTTTTCCCATGAAGGAGAATTTGAAGAGGAGCAAGAAAAATCCTCACAAATGAGGGGGTGACATGTGTCACCCCTCTCTTCCTTCAAGGTCAAAGATGCCAAAACATAAAAGAGAAAGGATAAAATGCCTTTTAGCCCTCTTCTCCCAAATTACCCAAATTGGTTACAAAACAAACATGTGCAACTTTTAACAAAGCACACTTATCTAAACCCCTTACATGGATGTGACCAAAGGGGAGGAAAAAAGGGAGGGAAAAATCCCTCTAATCTTCTCACTTCTTGACCCAAGCAAACTCTAGCTCCAAATCACACAAGCTTCCAAGCAAAAGCTCCCAAAAAAAGTTTCCTTCTTTTCCCATAAAGGAGAATTTGAAGAGGAGAAAGCAAAATCCTCACAAATGAGGGGTGACATGTGTCACCCCTCTCTTCCTTCAAGGTCAAAGATGTCAAAACATAAAAGAGAAATGATAAAATGTCTTTTAGCCCTCTTCTCCCAAATTACCCAAATTGGTTACAAAACAAACATGTGTAACTTTTAACAAAGCACACTTATCTAAACCCTTACATGGATGTGACCAAAGGGGAGGGAAAAGGGAGAGGAAAACTTCCTCTAATCTTCTCCACTTCTTGACCCAAGCAAACTCTAGCTCCAAATCACACAAGCTTTCAAGCAAAAGCTCCAAAAAAATTCTTTCTTTTCCCATGAAGGAGAATTTGAAGAGGAGCAAGCAAAATCCTCACAAATGAGGGGATGACATGTGTCACCCCTCTCTTCCTTCAAGGTCAAAGATGCCAAACATAAAGAGAAATGATAAAATGCCTTTTAGCCCTCTTCTCCCAAATTACCCAAATTGGTTACAAAACAAACATGTGCAAATTTTAACAAATCACACTTATCTAAACCCTTACATGGATGTGACCAAAGGGGAAGAAAAAAGGGAGGGAAAACTCCCTCTAGCCTTGGAAATAAGCTCCCCTACCTATTAGGTAGGGTCCAAGGGCCCATTTTAATGATAAGGGAACCCCCAAACTAAAAAGAGGTCCCTAAAAATGCCCAAAATAACCCAATTTCGGGTTTGGCATTTTTGGCACAAGGGTAGAGGGTGTGGGGACCACCCAAGGGTTCACATGTGACCCTAAACCCTTTGGATTAAGTACATCATTAAACTAATTCAAAACATAATGCAAGTGGGGTCATTAATTCCCCAAAACTAGTTTACAACACAAACTAAGCACCCTAAGCAAAATTAATAATTACAAGACATATTACATTACAAAAGAGGGTCACCCATGGTGCCCAACACAATAATTCTAACGCTAAGGCCTCAAGCAATAAACATGGCTAGGACTTAGCCCATGGGCTACTTGTGCAAAGTTGTGTAGCTGGCCTGAATCCCACGTTCTCCTGTAACCTGTCACCTGCACACTCATTGCACACATTAACCGCACCTGTCCGATAAAATATAAATAACGACTCAGTAAGATATCAATGAGTTCTAAACTAGCATAACATCTTTCTAGGAAATCAAAATGTGACAATGTGCACAATTATACATAATTCACCATAAGTTAGTCACAATGATAAAATGACATGTATCCATAGAATCCCAACATGTAACAAACCGAGTATTCATCAATATAACTATGTTCCAAAACAACATCATATCAATTAGTATCCATGACATCATAAGATAATGCAACCAACATAGTAATCAAGCTAAATCGGTGCTATACGCCTAAATGTCCATACATGTCTAATCAGATCAAATCTCCTAATGTAATGTCCAGAATATAACAAATCCCTGTCAAAACATGTCTAATAGTAAGATGAACAACAAGTAACTGAGCTATGAAAATGTGGGCACTACATCCCCCTCTACTAAAATTAGACTTCCCCGAAGTCACTAAAAGAAGGTAGGGATATCTAGCCTCTCAAAGGTGTCGCATCCTCCCGGTGTAGCTTTTTGTCTCATCGTATCGGTCCCCACTATACTCACCTAGTCCAAGTCTCGACTCCCCGAAGGCTGAACCTCTCGGTGCTCTAGTATGTGTATGGGCTCCAGTCTCCACTTTGTCCTCCGTCCTCTACCTCGTAATGCCGACCAGTCCAAAACATGAGAAACATATGGTACATATCTACGTAGTACGAAACATGAAACACATCGTGGGCCCGTGCAAGAGCATGGTGGCAAAGCTAGGCGATAGGAAATCGGGTCGATGACCTCTAAAATATCAAAAGGCCCCACAAAACGAGGCGATAGCTTAGAACCTTTCCATAATGGATCGACTCTTATGCGGATGAACTCTCAAGAAGACTTTGTCACCCACTGAGAAGTGACGATCAATCCTCTTGGTGTCTGCATACGCCTTCTATCATGTTCTAGCCTACTCAAGACGCTGCGGATCGAATAACTGTTGCTCTAAATCTTGTAGGTAAGCTGGTCCCAAAATAATCCTATCATCTAGTCTGTCCCAACTCAAAGGTGTCCTACAAGGTCATCCATACAAAGCCTGGTAAGGAGCCATACCAATAGAACTATGATAGTTGTTGTTGTAAGCAAACTCAACTAAATGCAAATAATCTTCCCATTTCTTCTGTTGGTCCATCACATACATCCTCAACATGTCCTCCAACACCTGATTAACTCTCTCTGTCTGTCCATCTGTCTCTAGATGATAAGCTGAACTAAAATTAATCTGAGTACCCAGAGCGGTCTGAAAGGAAGTCCAAAAACTGAAGTGTAGATGGTATCCCTATCATTGATGATGGTCTTTAGAATCCCATGCAACCTAACAATGTCCTCCATAAATACTTTGGTGATGGCCTGTGCATTATAGGTGACCTTGGTTGGTGAAAAGTGCGCAACCTTGGTCAACTTATCCACGGTGACCATAATGGCATCATGACGATAAGAAGACATAGGAAGTCCGACTATGAAATCCATGGAGATCACATCCCATTTCCACTCGGGAATATCATGAGGATGTAAGAGTCCCCAGCAGATGGGAATGCTCTGCCTTGACCCTTTGACACTCAAGGCAATGTGTAACAAAATCTGCTATGTCCCGTCGAGGACCTAGCCACAGTATAACTCCCTCATATCGGCATGCATTTTCTTCACTCCTGGATGTGCTACATATGGGGCTCAATGAGCCTCTGTGAGGATGAAGCTACACAGATCACCTAACTTAGGTACATAGATGCACCTATGGAACCAAAGTAAACCATCTGTCTCTAAAATACACCCTGAATATCTTACCCTCTAATGAACCCTGTGACTCCAACATCTATCTAGCTTCCTCTCAAAAACATGTCCTCGGAAGGTGCTCAAGAATCCCGCCTCTCAAATTTGACCGTGTCAATGAAGCAAACACATGTCATCATCTACTAAGTGCATCTGCAACAACATTTTCCTTTCCTTTGATATACTACACCTCCATGTCATACTCACATAGAACTCCATCCAACGCCTTTGACGATCGTTGAGGTTCGGTTGTGAGAAGATATGCTCAGTAAACTACAATGATTTGTCCTCAAAATGAAAGGTCTACCCAAAATGAAGTGTCACCAACGCACAAGTGCATGAACAATTGCTGCAAGATCCAAGTCATGAGTAGGGTAATTCAGCTCGTAGTCCTTGAGCTTACAAGACTCAAATGCAATAACCCGACGCTCCCGAGCATAAGAACTACTCCCAAACCTCTAGTGATGCATAAGTACAAACAACAAAATCCTGTTTCGTGTCCTGAACTGCTAAGATGGTTGTTGTGGTTAACCTTTCCTTAAGCAAACAAAAGCCTCGCTCACACTTTTTTGACCAATCAAACTTCTTCCCTTTCCTCTGAAGAGAAGTGATAGGGTGAGCAATCCTAGAAAAGTCCTATACGAACTCGTGGTAATACCCTCGCTAAACCCATGAAAATTCTTACCTCGATGGCGATGTGGGTGTTATCCAGTCCATGATAACATGTATCTTAGAGGGATCTATTGAGATACCCTCACCTGATATGATATGACCCAAGTACTGAATCTCTATCTGAAAGAAGCTGCATTTTTCCAAGTTCCCATACAACTTCTGCTCTCTCAAAACCTGAAGTACCTGTCTCAAATGTTCCTCGTGTTCCTCCTTGGAATGAGAATAAATCAATATGTCATCAAGGAACATTAAGACAAAGTGATCCAAAAATGTCCTGAATACTCCATTCATGAGGCTCATGAAGATAGTTGGGGCATTGGTCAAACCAAATGGAACAACTATGAACTCATAATGCCCATAACGTGTGTGAAACGTTGTCTTATGAATGTCTGCATCTAAAATGCGCAACTAATGATACCCTAACTTGAGATCGATTTTGGAGAATACTCTTTCTCCCCACATCTGATCAAACAAGTCATCAATCCTAGGGAGTGGATAATGGTTCTTTATTGTGACTTTGTTGAGCTTCCTGAAGTCTACACAAATTCTGAGAGAATCGTCCTTCTTTTTCACAAATATGACTGGCACTCCCCAAGGAGATACGCTAGGATGAATGAGACCCTTATCCAACAACTCCTCTAACTGAATCTTGATCTCATGAATCTCTAGAGTCGTCATCCGATAGGGTGCCCTAGAAATTGGTGCAGATCCGTACTAAATCAATGGTGAAATCCACCTCTTTGTGGGGTGGTAACCTGGAAGCTCACTTGGAAACACATCTGCATACTCCCTCAAAACTGCATGATCATCTAAGAGTGATTTCTCTGGAGTGCTCTCTGATCGATCACTGATGGTGATAGCAAATAACTGACAACCCTTACGCATGCTCCGCTTGAGTTGCTTGAGTGAGAACATGCGCAAGGAGATAGGTCTCTTCAGCCCCGAAATCGCAATCGCACTCCCAAGGTCATCCTAAAACTCAATGACCTTATTTCTTCAATCCACCTTAGCTCAATGAGCCTCAAGCCAATCCATACCCAAAACTACACCGATAGGATCCTAACGGGATAACTCGTAGATCAAGTGTAGTGGAGAAGGCTTCTAAATCAAGTACACAACTTTCCACATACGAGTCCATGGATAGTTTATCCCCAGAGGCCAACACAACCTGCCCTATCTCGGTCAGCTGAGCCACCACTAGCCCACATTGGTCCACTATGAAGGAGATATAAAAGAATCGAAGCTCTGAATCAAAATTACGGAGACAAAATACCCCGATAATACATGTCATCTCAATGATTGTGGCTTGATGCTCGGCCTGGCGGTTGCTCAACCCGACATATACATGATGGGCGCATCCCACGTCACCCACCGTCTTCTTGGATCTAGTGGCTCTCTATGCATCCATGGTATTGGGTTTGTGTGGGCACATACGCACATAGTGATCAGGAGATCCACAAATGAAACATCCTCCTGTACCCCTATGAGATGGGGTCCCTCCTGTACTCTAGTGTAATCGATGCTACTGGGTCCAACCCTAACGTAGACTATTACGTGCGAGCTGGTTGTGCTCGCTAAGTACCCCGCTCCTATCCCCGGCTCCACCAAAACCACCTCTAAAACCGCATCTCTAAAATCCTCGTGTCTCATGCCTAGCCCCGTTGTGGGTGGCCCTACCGCCGTGTCTATCACCGTAGGTGCGATGGAGCCCTCGTGGAATCTATCGGCGGAGGCCGAATCCTCCTCTAGGGGGTGGTATTGTACCGTGACCTCTGACTCTGAAAGGCCTATATCCTCTCCTGAAACTTGCTCTTGTTTCTATCTCGGTGCTCCTGTGCCTTGGTCCTGTTCTCCTCAACTAAGTAGGCCTTCTCAACGGCCTTCTCAAGTGTGGGAGGAGATAACATCCTAACTGCTCCTACTATATCTACATTAAGGCCTCGAATAAACCTATTAACTTGTAATTTCTCATCTTGCAGTAGTCCACATACTGCAGAAGATCCAGGAACCTACTCTCATACTGTGCTACTGTGTCAGATCCCTGTCATAAGTCATGAAACTCATCGATCCTCTTCTGCACGAAATGCTCTGACATATAACGAGCCCTGAATTGCTCCTCGAACATCTCCCAAGTCATTATCTCTCGAGTCAGATGGAGCTTCCACTCCTCATTCCTCCACCAAATGCCTCACAAGGCCTGGAGGAGGTGTATATCAAACCTTGCCTTGGCGTTGCTCTTGTAAGAGTGGAAGCCAAAGAAAATATCCAAGCTAAGGAGCCATGACTCACCCCAAAGCCATCTCAGTAGAGCCAAGCAGTTAGGCGGCTACAAGCTGGCAGATCTCTAATCACACCGCCATATCTTGATCCTGCAATGTAGTCCAACATGTGAAAGGGGTTGCTATCCCCAAATGGTCCCTTGAGACTCGGTGAGTGGCTACGACACGTGAGGCTACCCTCTCATGATGAATGGAAGGGCTATGTGACCTCTCTCCCCTCCTCAGTATCATGCTCTAGTAGCTCAATGCACATCCTCACCTATCGGCTCCTCATCTCCCAATGGTATCTCCTCTCTTGCCTCTTGCGGTGGTGGAAGATGCTTTGCTCCACAATGCCTATCAGCTGCTGCAAGACCTCTAATATCTGAGGCCCAAATTCGGGTGCCAACGGCTCCCACGTAGGTGCACTACACCCCAAACCTCTAGTTGATCGTCCCCTCTTGGGTGTCATCCTATGCACGAGGTGAGCGAAGAAGTTATTAATTTAAAATTTAATGGTTGCGGATGATTTTTTAAACTAATTATTTTTATTCATTTATTTAATTTAATGTTATTAAAATTACCGTTAACTATTTTAATTAATTACCCAGAGTGTCCACGTGTGCGAACCTTGCTCGATACCAAATGTATTGCCCCGCTTCGGGACAAGGGAAAAATCATACCAATGTGCAGCTAGAATTTTAGGTGAATTATTTTTTTAAGTGAGAACCAATGTTTACTTCTAACCGAACTCAATAATTACATTCATAACAATCTAATTTTAACCAAATTACTAAAACATTTATTTCTAATTAATTTTATTTATTTAGCTTCTATTAAATTACACACATTATATATATATATATATATTTCCTTTAAATAATTTTCACCCACATCGAAAAATAATTATTCATTTTTAAAAATCCATCCCCCATTACAAAAATTTACCCACATTCCCTTTTTAATTAAAAAAATATATTCCCACCAAAAACCCATGACTTAAAGTGAGCAGGGTTTTATTTGAGCCCTAGGATTAAATCGATCTTAGCCTTTGATCTCCTTTTTCCCTAAAGATGACCTAACTTTCCTTATCTTTTCCCCTTTTTTTTTTTCATTTGAATTCCATTCTTGTTTTCTTTTCCTTTTTTTTCTTCTTGTTCTCATTTGCAGGTTGCTGGGAGGAGTTATGGAGTTAGTTTTCTTATTTTGTTTATAACCCTTATTGAAGTTCCTTTGATGTAAATTATATATATATATATATATATATATATATATATATATATATATATATATATATACACTATATTTTTTTTTTTTATTTAAATGTGGGGCGGATTTGCAGATACCGTGTGAGGAGGTAGCGTGGAGGTGTTGTTTGTGTTGGCGCAGAGAAGGGGGTCGGGGTGGATGTGGATACCGCAAGGGCGAGGAAGAGGCAGGGTGGTTGTGAGAGAAGTCGGAGTGAGAAGTGTGGGAGGGGGTTGAAGGGGCAGACAAGAGGCGACAGGGAGGCCGCGGGGACAAGCCGAGGGAGGGAGGTCGGGAGTCGGCCGCGCGCAGGCAAAGCATAGTGGCGGCGGATGGGGTGTTGTGCGTGGCTACACAACAAAGAATGCAGCCCGGAGTCGAGTGGGGAGGGGTCCGGCCTCCCCAACACACAAATCTTAACAAATTTCTTTTGTTTATTAAATATATATATAAACTTTAAAACGTATTTAATATACTAAATAGTATATATAATATATTATATATGTATATTGAAATATATATATAATACATATATATAATATTATATAAATTATAATATATATATATATAATATATATATATACATTACCATTTTATTATTTATATAATATCATATATTTAATATTATATGTATAATTTATATTCTATAATATATTTTTCAACATATATATACAAATCATAAAGATACTTATATTAATATAACCATTAAGCTAAGACTTTTCCTTAACTATAATACATATTTCACTTTTTGAAAAAATCACCTAAAATTCTAGCTGCACATCGGTATGATTTTTCCTTGTCCCGAGGTGGGGTAATACAGATGTTGATAAGGGGTGTGATAAATTTTGTAAGTGTAGGAATATAAATGAAGAATTACATTTAAATATTCTATCTCTAGGTTTCAAATATGTTACAAATTCGTAAATATACATTTGCAAATCTTATATCATGAGTGGTAGCATTTTGTGGACTATTTTATTTGAACTAAACATGAATACATGAAGACTTTAGTATATTTGCAGATTTTATATCATGAGTGGTAGTTGTTTGTGGCCAAATTTTTTGGCACTAAACATGAATACATTTGATACCGCTTTGATAGTTAATTTTTTTAGTTGATGTGGTTTGTAATTATTTGGGGGAATTGTGTTTGGTGTTACAACATGTTTGAGACTATGGTCGCATTGGTTGTTTGGGCTGGTTTTTTGTTGAATTTTTTTTTGTATTGTTGATAACAAGTTAATAAGGGGTGTGAATGATAGTGGAAGTGTTGGAATATAGATGAAACATTACATTGAAAGGTTCTATCAGTACTTTTCCAATTTGTTACAAATTCATACTATACATTTGCAAATCATATATCATGAGTGGTAGCCTTTTGTGGACTATTTTATTTAAACTAAACATGAATAGATAAAGACATTCATACATTTGAAAATTTTATATCATGTGTGGTAGCCTTTTGTGGGAAATTTTATTGGCTCTAAACATGAATACATTTACTACCCTCGAACAACACTTCCACTTTACATACAAGTAGTGTTGAGTATAGTATTAGTTGAGGTGATATTAAAGTAGAGACTAGTATTTGTTGTCGCCAAATCACCGCACCCTCCGAATGGCCGTGATGTGAATAGGACGTTCGGTGTGATTGGGACACATGGGATCACCTCTCAAGCCGTGGGACTTGGGCTCGAGGTGAACCTCCCAGAGAAGGCCGGCTTCCTCTTCCTAAACTAAGTGTCAGACTACTTCCTGAGTGTAACAAAAATGATTATCTAGTCCTATGCTAACATTTTCATGGGGTTTTAGGGAAAGAGATTTACAGAAATGAAACTATACTAGGGATGGTGATGCACCAAATAAAGGGTGTCTTCAGACTCAGGAAGGGTTAATTTGAAGAGGGTGTGTGCACCACAGGTCAACTTCACCTACTGTAACTTAGAGAGGGTACAGGATACCACAAACTAAGAGACACGCATTCCCTTTGTTAAACTTTATCAGACCGAGAAATATACCAATTTCCAAGTGAAGAAGGATGAACTCAAGAAGGGTGAATAGACACCACAACTCAACTGCATGCAATACTTCACCACTCGATAAGCACAGAACTCCAAGAACCTGCAATAGAACTTAAACTCGCATGCTGTACCCGCAAGTATGAGAAAGGCACAAAGAAGCACGTAAAAGGATGAAAGGACCGAGATTAGTCACAAAAACACACTTTTATTGCTTCAATAACATGCACAATGCATTATACATTCAAGAGGCAATAGTTGCCATTACATGTGATTGAAGAGGAGGCTTGAAAGTTCTCTCAACACACAAGAACAACTTGCGAAGAAGAGAGAGGATTCTTGAAAAGTATACACTTGCCCGAGATATCTAACTCGTCTAACTTATGTCCAACTCTTTGGAACCCTTTGAAATGAGCTTCCAACTTACATTTATAAAAGAATATGTGAGAAAGAAGAGGAAAGGTCATAATTACATTCCTAAATCAAGGCCCATGATGTATTTATTACGCTTAGTTGAACTACCCGAGAAGGTTCCATCATGGGTCATTAATTGCCTCGATGACCTAGTCTTCTTAATTAATTAAAAGAATATTTAAATAAAATATTTAAATAATAATAAAAATATTTAAATAAAAATATTAATTTAATTAACATAATGTCGGGACCCCCTCGTTGACCCATTTGACTCAAGAGGAGGGGGTCCATGTGATAGAGTCTCGCACATAGCCAAACTCGATGAGCTTCAATCCTCTAACTCACTGTTGCACTCGATTTTGACCCCGCACTAACTATTTCCTTGCCTTGGTAATCGAGGCTCTTTTGCATTGATTCCTTCGAATGGTGAGCTATCAAACTCGATTCTTATCATTTTCCTCCTCGTTAACTCGAAGCCATTTATGCATTCCACGCTCAAACTTCATGAAACATCACCACAAGCTCCTCGCGAAGTCACCGAGCTCTCCATCCAAGAAACGATCTTACCTTTCCCCGGGCTCAAACTCACTTGAATGTCGAGCTTAACCCAACATTTCGAAAAGAATGGTTTTACCACAATGTTCACGGTTCTTCCTTATCATATAACACTTGTAGAGAAGAATGTTTTAGCTTGGCCATAATAATTGTACCTTCCAAACGATGAGAAAATGCCATTACCAATAAAGACCTAATGCATTTGCCATGATGATGACCTAGGTTCATGCCCATAACATGTCGATAGACACCCTTAAACTCGATTCTTAGACAAAGAGACCTTCGGTATTTTGGCAAAGCACTCTGTAAATCTAGGCTCCAACCAACAATTATGCCACTATTGGGGTCTTAGTATGGAATGGGTAGTCATGCATGAGCTACAATATACCCATTTTCCGTAAACTAAAAAGATCCTTTATGTTACAATCTGCAACACATAAAATAAGCCCTTCAAAAAAAACATGTTGAACAACTGGGGCAACCAAAAGGACCTTGGAAAAATGTACAGGTAACAACCATATGAATTCTTCCTTAGTCGTGGATAAAAGCTAATAGAAATAAGCTAGATAAAATCAGCTTGAAACTACAGTATAATCGTCCATTGTTTAAAAACAAGCTTCTCTGAACCTGGTAAAAGAATATTTTTATTGTCTGATTGGACGTACATAATGGAAGGGTATAAATATTGCCTACTGCCCATAGAGTTTCTCAAAGAGACCATTTACAAGTGACAAGGATGTAGCATGCAAAACGGCCGACCAGGTATTTCAGAGTTGACCTTCACATTCAATTCGTTTCTAGGAGAAAACATGCTGAGCAATATGAATCGTTTCATTCTGCACCATTTTAAACTTCCATCTCCTGACTCGGGCAAATTTTATGAAGCCTTGAATAGTGTGACTCCAATCCATCGTATACGGCAGTGAATATTTGTTTCCTGCAGCTGTGCGTGGGAGCTTGTCTCGCGACCACCGAATGCTCAGAGCTGTACAGAGGATGAGGAGAAGGTCGTGGCAGTGAACTAATCAGGTTGGACATCCATTTGTTGCATTCGGTGAAACAATATCAACACCGTTGACAACCCGCTTTGGGAAGCGTTCTCAAAAGGCTTCTACAACAGTCAATGCGTGGGAGTTTGTCTCACGACCACCGATCTGGACGAGTTTTCAGCATTGCTTTCCTGTCAAACACTTCACACATGAGCCACTCCAATTCACAACTGTCCTATTAATCCTCCCGGTGACTCGCACAAAGACTCGGACCACTCCAAGCTGCATGATTTCTGTTTACACGGCCCGTGCGGAAATCTCATGACGGATTGCCATCTTAATATTTCCCATTTGGCAGTGTTTGCCTGAATCTCCCCTTCATGGAAGTTTGGTCATGGTTTTCCAAACCAATATTTCCACGCTTGGCAGTGTTTGCCTTATTTTCCACGTCCTTGGCAAGATAGCAAAATGTTTCCCATGCACGGGATTTTCATGATGGATAGCCATCATATTGTCTTCACTTGGCAATTTGACCCGATTTCTCCAATTCACGGAAGTCTGACCATGGCTTTCCATCCCAAAATTTCCACTTGGCGGTGCTGCTCCGAATCTCCCTCGCGTGGAATTTCTTCCTTGGCTTGCCATCCACGAAAACCCACTTGGCATTAGGCTTCTCGGATTCCCACGATTTTCCTCCTGCCGAGTTTTCCTTCAACAGATTTGAGGATAACATTAAACTCTCAGTGCAAACATTTCAGCTGTAGCTTGTAAGGTGTGATAATTCCGACAGTAATCCTTTATGCTCGCCAATCTAGTGACTTATTGAAGATGCTCATATAATTACAAAGCAAATTGTGCCTCATGAATATTCTGATATGAAACAGTCCCACCTCTATGAGATTCGCTTCCATGAGTTACATCGTAAAACAAGTAAGATCTCGATAGAGAGTCTTTGTAATAAATTTCCTCAGTCTCACCTGGTAACACTCTCACTTTGTCACTTAATCGATTTTCATAAAAATATCTTGAAGGAAAATCCTGATTTGAGGATGCATTCGATGTCAAGCAGAGATAAAAACATAGTTGGGCGATCGTCACTGCCTGGAAGTGCTCAAAAGAACTTCTGCTTATACTTTGCAACATGTCAACTTCACCGCACCAAATGCTCGGCCGAGGAAGGTCTACCGAACACCATTATAATTCGTATCTCTTTTTAAAATATCGGTTTGACTCAATTTTACATGGGTATTCCATGGTGCTTATACTATCTTCCTAGGTCGATAGAAGTCCTTCCATTATGTAATTACAAACCCGAGATTCAATGATGTCAACCTCCCATATCTGCATAATTTCATATCATCTCAATCAAACAAGATAATTCTCCCAAGTGGTTGGTCGAGCACCGTCTTAATGGATTAAACTCGGCATCATGTTGACTTTGACTCTCCCACGACTTGCCTTCGAATCTTTTGCGCATCGATCTCCACCGAGATCCTTATCAGAGTTCCTTTCATTTGTCAATTTTCAACGAGCTATATTTTGCATTAACAAGACCATCGTCGAGCTCTTACAACTGAGAGTCTCTACTGAGATGATTTCCGAGATGACTATCAATTTGACACCGGGTTCTTTAACAACTCGACCCTGAACTCTTCACTGAGTCGAGATCAACTGGGTGCCTTTCGATGCTAGGTGATCTCTTCATATGCAATTTAGGAATTATTTTTTAATTATTGCATCTCGATAATAACCGAAGGTGGGTTCCTGGGACTATTATTTTATTTTGAACGTGATAGGACCCCCTTGTCCAATCTTGCCAGGTGTGCAAAATTGGATAACATTTTTGGCGACCTCTCGGGGATGATTGCCTGCTAAGCATGATTCCAGTAGCCTTAAGTCATCCATTGGGCATGGAGTCTATGTTGGAATCCTGAAAGTAGTATGATTTTCTTTGACACATCCTGAAATCCCCTTGAGCATTGTTGATATCCTGGACCTCCCTAGAATGCTAAGAATGAAGTATACTGAATCTGTTGAATGCTTGACATCCATGGAGCACTGCAAAATTTTGAATGAAGCAAATTTTGAAACTCTTATGGAAACCTTGAACCTTCTTCTCCTTGACACCTTCCAATGATGAAACAATGTGCAAAACAACACAAAACACGACAACAAGGAAAGAAAAACAACAACACACAACAATGTGCATAAGCACTGGAGGAAAACACCTAATTTAATCGTATATGCGGGGGTGGAACGCTTCTCAAAACAAGATTTGAGATGTATCCCATTCACATGAATGGGCGCTTCTTCTCCATTGAGCCTAGATAGACGAAATGAATTTGCCTCTTTCAAACTTGTGATGATGTATGACCCACTCCAGTAGAGCGTCAAACTTGGCATGCTTTCTGGTTTGGCCCTGTCTTCATCCCATTTGAGAACTAAATCTCCCTCTTGAAAATGCCCGTCTATGACGCCTTCTTGTCAAAATATTTCTTAACTTGAGCCTCGATGCTTTGCTCCAAAGTTTTCATAGCCTTGTCTCGTACTTCCTCTAACTCCATGAGTTCAAAGAAACCTTCTTTGCGGAGGGTCACTCTCTATAACTTCAAGTTGATGAGCTAACTCCAAAGAAGGTAACTCCAATGAGAGTGGGAGTTTTGCCTCTCTTCCATATACAAGAATGAAAGGAGAATTTCCGATGGCCCTTTTAGGTGTGATCCGATCTCGCCCATAAGGCGCCTTAAGCCGTGTATGCCAAGTCCTCTTGTTAGTCTCCATTGTGCGCTTAATAATCCTTATGAGTTTTTTTTGCTAGACTCAAGCCAATCCGTTTCCTTGAGGATAGTAATTGGACGAAGTTTTGAGGTATACCCCATTTTTAACAGCCCATTCACTCAATTTCATACTAAGAAAAGCTAGCGCATTGTCTGAAATGATGTAAACGGAACACCGAACCTCGTCATTATACCCTCCAAAAATCTAGAATCGCCTTTTCATTGCTCTCTTTTAATGCTACTCGCCTCGCCCATCGAGTAAAATAGTCTCACATGCGTAAGGACCCACTTATGTCCGTCATTGATGGAGGATTAATCATTCGATGAAGTCCAACCCCATTGAACAAAGGGTTGATCCACTTGAATTGGATGCGCGGGAAGAGCTGCCACTGCTTACTCGTGAAAAGGCACATTCTTTACATTTCCTTACCCGAGAGATGGGCATCCTTGAATAAATCTAGCCAATAGTAGCCAGCTCGCATGATCTTGGTAGCTGTTGTTCGTGCAGAATAATGTCCTCCAGATAGGCCATTATGAAACTCTTCTAGTATCTTACCGACTGCTTACGGTCCTATGCACCAAAGGACGACGCTTCAAATCTTTTCAAAGAGAACACTATCTACCAAAACATATGGAATAGATTGAAGACGGAAAGTTCATCTTTGGTTTTTATCCATGTTTGTCGGGTATGCTCAAGAAGATGAAATTCTTCATTTTGGATAACCAATCGAACTTGATCAACATCCTCATCGCATATTTAGGAGTGTCACGTCCTCATTACTTTTTAATTCCATGTCTCTGCAAGTTCATTGACATAAACCCTTACCTCGACAAGTTTAGTGACTTTGATGTGCACGTCATACTCCATTACCTTCGTGATCCATCCAAAGACGCTTTTGTTCATTTCTTTGTTCAAAGAAAAACTCCTCGACACTTGGATGAGACACCATCGATGAATCTTTTTGTTGACAACATGTGCTTGAATTTCTTCAAAGCTCGAATAACTGAAAAGACTTGCTTTTCAATGAATGAGTATTTGAACTCGTAGTATTTGATGGATTGACTTAAGAAAGTGATTGGTTGCTCCATCGTGTTGTTGTTTTGTTGGGTGAGGATCCTGAAAATGCTCTTGACTCGCAAAAGCATAAAGGATAAAATCTTTGTCAAACTCCTGGTTCTACAAGCATGGGAGCTTCAGAAATGGCTGTTTTGATGACTTCAAAGCTTTCTCGTCCTTCCTTTGTCCATGAGAATGGCATGTTTTTCTTCAGCATGGTTATTAGTCGTTTAGCCAATGTCATGAATTGAGGGATGAATCTCTACATGAAATTTATGGTTCCTAGAAAACTCTGGAGGCCCTTCTTGTGACTTGGAAGAGATAAGGACATAATTGAACGAATCCTGGCTGGATCGATTGATAGTCCTTCCGCTGAAACAACATGCCCCAACAAATTTCCCTCGTGCACTGCGAAAATACATTTCTTGGAGTTAAGTGAAACCCCAAATTCCCTACACCTTTGGAAAACTTTCCTTAGATGTGTGATGTGATCTTCTGCATGCTTAGAGTATACAGTTATATCATCAAGGTAAACCAAAATAATATCGTTGATTAGTCCCTTAAATGCCATGTCCATGGCTCTTTGAAAGTAGCCCCAAGCGTTGGACAATCCGAATGGCATTTTATTAGAGCATACGTGCCCCACTTGGTAGTGAAAGCCATTTTGAATTGGTCGATTCTTGGACTAGGATTTGATTTTAACTCTGAATATCCATCGAGCAAAGAAAATCTTTGAGTCGTGTCACCATTTGAAGGATCTGCTCCATCGAGGGAAGAGGATAATGGTCTTTTAATGACGCATGATTCAAATCCCTGAAATCTATGCACAACCGAATCTCTCCATTCTTCTTCCTTACGGCACCAAATTGGCTACCCATGAGGAATGCTTGATGGGAAAAATTATACAGGCCTCAATGAGCTTGGTTAGCTCCTTTCTCATTAGTGGTTCAATTTTGGGATTAATTGGTCTGCTTTCGCATTTAAACTGGCTTAGCATTAGGATCCAGTTCGATGGTATGTTGTGCTAGACCTAGATCAAAACCACGCAGGTCTTTATAGCTCCATGCAAAGATGTCATGATACTCTTGAAAAGTTTGATGAAAGTTTCTTTCTCCTCATAAGTACACACTTTTCCGATCTTGAGAATTTTTCATTTAATACTTCAACTTCCTCAAAATATTCTTCTCTCGACCACCATGTTAGGGCTTTGTCTTGTGGCTTGGTCATCTCGAATTGAAAATGGATTCCAAAGTGACTAAACCTTTGGTAACTTGTTGCTTTTCAATGGATAATTTGCTCACCATATGACTCCTGCAACTTATCTTGATTTTTTTGAGAAGAAACTCCCCCTCTTCTTGTAGGAAGAGGACAATTTGGTTACTATCGAACACTTGCCAACTATTCACATTATCGGGATCGCTGGTCGAACCACCATTTTAACAAATTGCTGCCCTTCTTTCATGATATCAACTGGTATGTTGTATTGTGAACCAATTAGAAGAAGCCTATCCGCATCTTGATTTTGATTTCTAGGGATTGCATGGATTCCAAAAGCTTCAAAATCTTCAATCGGTCCCGTCATTCGGTTCTTGTATGATCTTAAAAGATCATTTTGGATGCACTACATGCCAAACTTGATGAACAACTAACTCACTATCTCCAAAAATAGTCGTGGCCTTGATTCCCTTCCTTTGGGCTAAATTGAATTCCTTGCACAAGAGCCTCGTATTCAAGAATATCATTGTTAGTGCAATCAACTAACCTGGAAGATGAGAAGTACTTATCTCCCTCTAGAGAAATTAACATAACACCAAAGATCGGATCCATTCTTACTTCTTGAGCCATCGAAGAACAATTTCCACAGTCCTTTAGAATCACTTGGTGTTTTGACAAGTTGTGGTATGATCGTATCTTCTTCATGGATACAGTAAGTACCTAATCCTGTTTCTTCCAAGACCAGCAAACCAGCTTCTTCTTCTGCCAATACATCAGCGTAGGGATCGTATTGATGATCTCTACTTACTTCATCCAGAAAAGTATCAGGAACTTCTTCAACAAGGGTGGTTGGTTCATGATCGGCATCTTCCTCTTCTGGATCACCGATGGTGTAATTTCCATTTATGGGACTAGCAATTGTAGGGTTCTACATGATTATGGCAGATTGGTTCTACCCTTATAGTTACTTTGGTTCCATATCGAGTCCTGAGAATCATATGCGACCAATCGGCTGATAGGTAACCGCCCATCTTGGCAGTGAAATCCCGTGATAGGCAGATGGCAAAGAGGGGAGGGAGATCAATGACCGATATGTCTTGGGTGAATGACAAACTTGGGCATGCATGAATGGTAAGTTGAAGTCCTTTAATAACCCCAATGCTTTTAATAATTTGTGCCATCCAAATTAACAACCCCTCTTGAATCGGGGCGCATATTGTATGCCTAGTACATCTCGCAACTTGTTTCCTGGCATGACAGAGCTACTAAGACCAGAATCGATCATGCAATTATGTACCAGTGGTCGTAAATGATCGGGAAATGTAGAATGGCGGTGGTTTGTTTTCCATAGGAATGATTTTCCTTCCGGTTGACACAAATTTGTAGCATTTGTCACTCCATGGCTTGGTGATCCATGGTTGTACTAAAACTGCTCGTAGAGCTTCTCGCAACGAGTTTCTTTTCGGAAGGGATCGAGAGTGCGTCCCACATGGTAACGCTCAAATTGGTTTTCTTCATTTGTTCTACTATGCTGAAGGGAATTGCTCCAACTTTGATGACACTTTTTTGGGCATTGGGGTCCTCCTTTGGAAAATGTTTGTTGGGTACCGTGATGCCTGGAGAACCATCTTTCCCTACGGTGTGGCTAGCTAGTGTTTCTGGTGATTTCTTTCCCACATTTTTATCAACTGCCATTTGTAACCCAGGTTGAGAAGTGGACGCTAGATCAACTTCGAGAGGTTGAGGCTCCATTTCTCTTTTCTTGGAACGAGTGTTTGCTGCCACTGATGAAGAATCTATATTTAATCCGTAAAAATCTTCTTCTTGTCGGTTAGCAAAGCGGATTCTTCAGTGCTGCAGTTGATCCGTCGCTTCTTGCGTAGATGAATTGTTTGTTAACTCAAGAAGGAAAATACACTTTGAACCATAAGGGCTCACAGCTAAGAACCCCATTGGGACAAAGATTTTGATTGTGAGGTTGAGAGCAAGGATAACACCATTCGTAGTCTTGAACAAGATTATTTTGAACAGTACTAGAGCTCTAGATGAGCTAGCCGAAGAGGGTTCTAAAAGTTCAAGGGCCTTACATTTGCAACTTGACTTGTAGTTTGATTTCAAGGCTGATTGTTTCCTTGAAAAGGAGGACGGTTAGCCCTGATACATGATTTTGTGGCTGATATTTGACGATTGTATTGAAATTGTTGCCTTTTGAGTTCAACGAGCTCATTTCCAAAATTTTGCAGTAGAGTGACTTGACTTCAAATAGGTCATTTGAAGAGGTAGGGAAGATTGAGATGGTTTCCTCGAGTCTCTTTGGAATAGGAGCAATGATAGGCGATGATTTGTAAGATTTGGAGAAAAGGGCATTGGTGGTCGTGGAGCTATCTTTCCAAATTTCTAATCAAAGAATTCTCTGCACTTATGGCAACTTCGTAAGCATCAGGAAGTGTAGTCCCTCCCATGGACTAGATCATAACTGCTACATCACTATTCAAGGCTCACAAATAGTACAAGAATGCATTATGCGCAGAAGGCTTTACGAGCGCTGGAATCCTATTCCAAGTTCTGTGGAATCGGAAGTTGAAATCACTCATGTATTCTTGGGAAGCTCTCTTTATGGTAGTAAGTTGTTCCAAAAGTGATAGGTGATCACTTTTGTCTTCAAATTGTTTACATAGCTTTTCTCCCAACTCGTCCCAAGTGGTTATAGTGCCAACACCTAACCCGCGAAACCATTGAAGCGCTTTTCCCTTAAAAGAGGTAGCAAGAAGTCTAACTGCAACGTTGTCTCTCTGGTGATATTATGTACGCACGCATGCTTTGCTACATCAAAGATATGCTCCAATGGAGTAACGTGAGTTTCCCCCGTGTAGAAGGGTAAACTTTTGAGTGCCGCAACAGGTATCGGGTCACGTTGAGCCAACATGAGAGGACTGCTTGCATTGAAAGGGGGAAAAACTTGGTTCCTCGCCATAAAGAACGAAAGGTTGATTGTTCTTGGGTGGAGGAAATCTTCCATAAGGAGGAGTTGAATGACCCCTACTAGGTAAATCTGCAACTAGGGATGTGGAAATGCCTCTTCTTCTTCTCTTTGGAGGAGACAAGGAAAGTTCGATATGCTGATACTTTCCTTTCTTTGAAGAAGCTCTTGTCTGAATTCTTCGCATAAGTTACCGCACTGAGATTTGGAATCCAGATATATAGAGTCGCCAGGTACTTTGACTTGTGTAAGTGAGAAGAGAAGTACCAACTCTCTATCCCACCCGGTGTGCCAAAAATCGTGGCGCCAAACTCTCTGTCCCACGGCGTGCCAAAAATCTGTTGTGGAAGGTCTCACGGTGGCTTAAGATTTCTGTTTGATAATGAGACACCTCTCAAAGATGGAACTTTAACTCTGCGGATGTCCCACCGGCGTGCCAAAAAACTATTGTCGCCAAATCACTACACCTCCGAATGGCCGGATGTGAATAAGACGTTCGGTGTGATTGGGACACATGAGATCACCTCTCAAGTCAGTAATGGCAACTATTGCCTCTTCGAATGTATGATGCATTGTGCATGTTATCAAGCAATAAAAGTGTGTGTTTTGTGACTAATCTCATTCCTTTCATCCTTCTCAGCGCTTTTTGTGCCTTTCTCATACTTGCAGTACACATGCGCAAGTTTAAGTTCTATTGCGTTGTGTTCTTGGAGTTTTGTGCTTATTGAGTGGTGAAGTATTGCATGCAGCTTGAGTTGTGGGTGTCTGCTTCACCCTTCTTGAGTTCATCCTTCTTCACTGAAACCGGTATATATTTCTGGCCTCGATAAAGTTTAACAAAGGGAACGCGTGTCTCTTAGTCTGCGTGGTATCCTGCACTCTCTCTAAGTCAGGTAGAGGTGAAGTTGACCTCGTGGTGCACACACACCCTCTTCAAATTAACCCTTCCCGAGTCCAAGACACCCTTTATTCGGGCGCATCACCATCCCTAGTATAGTTTCATTTCTGTAAATCTCTTTCCCTAAAACCCCATGAAAATGTTAGCATAGGACTAGATAATCATTTTTGTTACACTAGGAGTAGTACAACACTTAGTTTAGGAAGAGGAAGCCAGCCTTCTCCGAAGGTTCACCTCGAGCCCAAGTCCCACAGCTTGAGAGGTGATCCCATGTGTCCCAATCACACCGAACGTCCTATTCACATCCTGGCCATTCGGAGGGTGCAATGATTTGGCGACAGGCAAAGATTTAGGATGGGTTGTTTTGGTTGAGTGATATTAGTCTTGACTCCTCTTTTTTTATTCCATATCTCGAAACCTCAATTCTTCTTTTATCCAAAAATGATCGTGTCCCTCGAAGATTTGAGTGCATGTAGTGTATTGAACCTATTGAACAACATTAAATAGTCCATGCTCCCATTAGTGCTTTTTAATTGTAGTTGTAATTGTCCAAAGACTTGGTCATTCCAACATTTAATATAATTTGAAAAACACATGGAATAAATTTTATACTGCTTCATCTGGATATCACCTGTCATAGGTACGATCTTCATATTTTATAGATTATCATACAACAAATCGTAAAGTAATATCTTATTAGAATTTTGTAACTAACACATTTTTTTCTTATATTTAGGTTCTTCAAGGTTAATCATAATGCACATGGACATGGATATTTACAGAAAAATCTTCTACAACAAACCATCTAAGGACATTGTTGTCATTAAAAACTTTTCAAGGTTTTGTCCAAATAGGGTAGATATAACCAAAAATTTCTCTCATGGAAAAAATCAGTTTTTTTCTTACTATTTTTGGATATTAGCAATTAACCAAAGGCAAGTAATAGTATTTATCTTTTAAATAGCATAGGTTCCAGAATAATTTATTCTATTGTTATCAAAATATTGGCTAACTTGGATATGTATGATGTTGTGTAGCAAAATTGTGGACCAATGCAATGAACAACATCCATCTGTAAATAAACAACCATTTTCATATGTTTGGGTTCACTAATACTATCGACATGGCTCTTCACATGTACAATGACATAATGAGATTATGATCATAGATCAATATGGTCAATAGATTATAAGCACTCAAACAAATCAATTTCATAAATATATAACACTTTCATCTTTAGTAGTACTTGGGAAATTATTCCTAATCAAATATCTTTTCCTCAATGATCCAAGTGACAGTCCCGGACATAGTTCTAAGGAGTTAAAACTAAGTGATCCAATATATTTCCCTCAATGATCCAAGTAACAGTTTTGGACAGTTACAGGGGGTCAAATCTAGGTCCAAGCCTTATTTAGCGATTTTTGGGAAAACAATGAAGAATTTAAGAACCCAAGAGGTGGTCCAGAGTGGCATAAATGCTTTGGTTGTTTCGTACAAAAAAGAGTTGAAAATCAAACATTTGACAACCAAGATTAGTAAAATTGAAGAAATGCAAAAATGAAGAAAGAGTAATCATTATTAATCGCATAGATAGAAGATCACCTAAAGCCAACTCTAAAGATTTGAAATGACTATTACAAAATTACCTTAAAGTAAACAACAATATATGATATTACATACTTCACACATATTACCATTTTCAGATATTATAGAAAAAATATGCAGATCGTACCTATGAAAATATATATTTATGTGTTTATTTTGCATTGAAAAAATACAATTAAGAAACCATTTATCAATCATGTTACCTAAATGAGCAATCTTGATTCAAGTTAATATATATACCCACACCAATCTTAAGACACGTAAGAGTTCAATCCTACATTAAAGAAGAACTTTTAACATACACGAGGATAGTTACACTTTTGTTCAAGTACTAATAAATTTTAAACAACCAACTCATTACTTGTCCCCCGCAACAAAACAATTTTGATTCAAGTTAATATATAGCCACACTAGTCTTATGACTTGTAAGAGTTTAATCCTACAACTAAGAAGAATTTTTAACATCCACGAGGCTAGTTTCAATTTATTTTTAGTACTAACAAATTTAAAAATTGGTTACAAATTTCACTTCAATCCCTAACTACCGTCATTCTTGACTTCACAACTTCACAAAATTAATACAATAATAAACTACTAAACTTTTTTTGTTATATCAGCCAATTCTCCAAACCAGGGGGAGTTCATCACAAGATTAATCATGGACCTACATTTATGCTTTTCCATGTCAATATGACCTAGGATCATGCAAAAAAATACTAAAAACATATCAATACTTGCACCAAATACTTAGATAATAAGCTCCAAATATAGAATTAAATATTTTCAAGGTGAATAGAAAAGGATCTATCATACTTTGTAATTTTCAGTAACTGGCGAAGAACATTAATCTTAATCAATGTATCATCTCTATGTACCTTGGGATTTCCATGTCTGTTGGTGAATTTGATGGTTATGCGTATGATCCTTTGATGTCTTATTATATCCCAACATTCCAAGACCTATCCAAAAGTTCCTGTTGGGTTTTCATTTAGAATCTAATTTTTCTATAGTTGCTAATACCAACAAATTATTCAACTAGAATGGAAACAAAAACTTCCAAATTTACCATAGTTGGTTCTATACTCCCACATAATCCACCTAGCCAGATTAGCCATAGATGCCACATAGGGACATGAAGGTTGAAAGTGTTACAAAGGTGATACCACTGAAATTTAAAAAATTGGATCTATTTTAAGGTCAGAGTTATCAATAGTATGTCACTATTCATTCCATTATGGAGTTGTTATTTTCTTTTTTGGTGTTCTCTCATATAGTCTCCTCTTATGTATTGAATAGGAGAATATAAGAGGTAGGGGAAAAAATTTGAGAAGTTGTCAAGAAATATGTGAGCTAAGATAACATTGAAAGAATTCTTCCAATAAGAGGTTTTTACAAGTAAATACCTTAAAATTGCAAAAGGCATAAATTAAATTATAACTTTTTTTAATAAATAAATCTAGCCGTGATGAATGTTATATATGTACCAAAAATTTTAAATTTTGATAAATGATCCTATTAAGGTGATTTGTGGTTCAATGGTACCTATCATTTCAAACATTTAAAATAATTGAGTGAGAAATATAATATTTTCCCCAAAATTCATTTTTGTACTAATGATGCTACATGGAATTTTTTCATTCTAACAATATAACAAAGGGGATATTATCAATTGAACCCTTAAGCTCCAAAATTGAAATTTTTGACGCATATCTCTTTTCAATGAACTGTGCACCCAAATTCCATATCTCAAAATATTACTAGTGCACTCTTCCCAAAAACAACTTCAGTTGTATTATAATAACATTTCCATTGATGCTCTATATAATTTTCACTACCCAATAGAATTTTTCAGCCCTTGGAATTTCCTTTTCGGATCTACAAAGTTCTAACAAATAAAAATACTTGAAAACTCAAGCAAAAGGTCCTAAGAAAAAAAAACCTAATCTTTTGAGATCATTTTCATTTCAATCTAAGCACTCAAAAACATACATCTAAAATAGTAAGTTATCATAGATATCATATGTATAAATATATTAAGTTTCCAAAAGGGTACACCTTTAGTTTTCATGTTACTCAAACAAGTGAAAATCACCAAAAAGTGACAAAGCTGAAAACTTACTAAAAATAGCCATCCCACATAAGAATTACCAAAAAGAAAGTCTCACAATTGGGCTCAAGTCTTTCGTATCAACTCAAATTCCACCTATCTCATTGTTTTTTCCATTATGAAGATCAAGCATTCGTGGTATGAAACCAGTCTCAACATTAATCACTAATACCCCAATGTGGGGAATAATGATGTCACCCTCGTGGACCTGGATAACATGAAAATTAGAATGATGAATGAGCCACAAGGGGAAGTGGAGGAAAATATAATCTCAAGTGGGTTATTCAGGGTAGAAGGACACTCGTTATATCCTGCCTGCTCGCAGTGAATCAAGTTGTCTTAGCATGTTCACAAAGATTATTATCCTAATACTTGAACAATCATGGCAAATGATAAATCAATCCTCACAGCTTTTCACACCAAATTACATTTCTCAATGCTTGCAGATTTCCAACAATAATAACATGATCATCATAGCTAAGGATTTTACTTCAAAGCAGAGTGATTGAGGAATGATTCATATTTTGCAAGGCCTAACAAAGGGGTTCATGGCTCAAACAAGGTAAAATCCTCTCGTATCCCGAAGAATATATAAAGGAGTGAATTTAATTAGGCATATTCAGATGTTGTTGTCCTTCTGAGTAGAATAATGGGAGAAGTAACGATGAAATTTTTTTTTACGATTAGATGACTCAATTGATCTTGGGGTAAGTGCATGAATTTGGGGGGCTAAAAAGTGGACGAAAAACTGAGAATAGATGAAATGCGTGTGTGTTTTGCTAAAGAGCACTCATGTTTTAATTTTTTTAGTTTGGTAATTACCAAACCTATAATGCATATGTGTTTTAAATAAGCCAAAATGCCTATGCGCGTTTCATAGAGGAAAATGCGTATGCATTTTAGAGAAGTTAAAATGCGTTTCTTTTATTATTTCTTATAATTAAAATTTATTATAATAAATATAAGAAATTATTGTCACTTTGCACCTGATGGAAGTAATCCTGTAGCTCCAATAGTTATAATCTAAGAGATAGTTTTTCAAAATCTAATACTTACTCATACTTAGTACTTACTCATTTTCATAATTTCAGCAAAGAACCTAAAACTTTTAGGGCATATATATTGTAGTCGGTCTTTGTTTTGGGAAAGCATATAGTCATTTTATAGGTTTTTTGACCTTCTAAATTAGATTTTGGCCCTACCACTACTTGAATTGGTACCAAATTTTAAATTTGGTCCATAATTCACTTTAGTGACCATGAATCAACTCTATGATGATTGTCTACTTCTTACTAAAAATAGATCCTCACTTTGTATATAGAGGATTATTCCTTAAATGAGATTCATGTCCTATTTCTAAAATGAGGTGATTGTAATGTGCCTCCTCCTTAAGGTGTGATAACACTACTAGGTGTTGAATGAGTTTTTACGAATAGTACCAAGTGAATTGCATCAAGTGAACTCAGATGATTGCTCATTCTTAGAAACATGGTGTTCCATATAAAGATCATCCCCTCACCTATCCTAGCTCTAAAATCATCCTTTCATGGAATGAAATTCATGATTCACATAATTTTTTTCTCATATGTCTCTTATGGAGACAAACAATGCCTTAATACTTCACACATGATGGTCCTTGACACCTTGGTGACATAACTAGCTCATTTTATTTTGTTCTAAAGGGTGTTCAGTTAGCTACAAAATGGCCAAAAATACCTTTTTAGACCTTTAGAGGAAGTAACCTCTCATCAAAACTAAATGAGTCGATCGATAACCTTAGACACTATTCCCTACACACTGAAACACGCCAATGATCTTATTAAGACTTTCCTTTGGGTGAGCGTTTATGATTTAGGGTTTAGGGTTTAGGGCTCAAGGTTTAGGGTTTAGGGATTAAGGTTTAGGATTCGGCTCAAGGTTTAGGGTCAAGGTTTAAGGCTCAAGGTTTAGATTTTAGGGTTTAAGGTTTAGTGTTTAAGGCTCATAGTTCAAATTTTAGGGTTTAGGGTTTAGGGATTAGGGCTTAGGGTTCATGGTTTAGGTTTATGGTTTAGGGTTTAGAGTTTAGGGTTTATGGCTTAGGGTTAAGGGTTGAGGGTTTAGGATTTAGGGTTTAGGGCTCAAGATTCATTATTTAGGGTTTAGGGATCATAATTGAGGGTTTAGAGTTTATAGCTCAAGGTTCGGGGGTTAGGGTATAGGGATCAGGGTTGAGGGTTTATGGTTTAGGGTTGAGAGTTGAGGGTTTAGGGTTTAGGGCTCAGGGTTTAGTTTTTAGGGTTTAGGGTTGAGGGTTTATGTTTGAGGGTTTAGGGTTTAGTTTTGGCTTAAGGATTAGGGGCTTAGGGTTTAGGGTTCATGGGTTAGGTTTAGGGTTTAGGGCTCAGGGTTTAGGGTTCAGGTTTAGGATTTTAGGGCTTAGGGTTTAGGTTTAGGTTATAGGATTTATTAGAGTTTAGGGTTTAGGGCTTAGGTTTAAACACTCGGGGTTTAGGGTTTAGGATCGGGGTTTAAGGTTTAGGTTTTAGGTTTTACACTTTACGATTTAGGGTTTAGGAATTAGGTTTTATGGTTTAAAGGTCAGGGTTCAGGGTTTAGGGAAAATGGTTAAGGGTTTAGGGTTTAAGGCTCGGGGTTTAGGGTTTAGGGGTTAGGGGTTAGGTTTAGGGCTTAGGGTTTAAGGCTCATGGATTAGGCTCACCCATTCACTCATTGTAATGTTCTATGTCTTACCCATTCTTATAAGTATTGACAAAGAGTATTCAACTAAAAGGGTTCATCTACTTCATAGGTAGAACATTTAAGGGAGTCATCACAATTTGATGCCTTTCATCTACTGATATTTTAAAGGAGGGAAATTACAAATATCCAAGAAAAATTGGTACAAATAAATGTTACCCAATACAGAGTTATCTTCTTCTTCCCATTGCATGTGAACTATTTCACTCATTGTAATGTTCTATGTCTTACCCATTCTTATTAGTATCGACAAAGAGTATTCAACTAAAAGTGGTTATCGACTTCGTAGGAACACAATTCAAAGAGATTCATCAAAATTTAAAGTATTTCATCTGTTGATATTTTGAAGGAGGGAAATACCCACCTCTCATAAACAAGGTAGTTGTAAGAGAATACTTAATAATGGTTAAAGGCAGAAGACTAGGAAATATGATCCTAAGATATTCAAAAAGATGAACTCACTCATGAGACCTACTAGAAATATATGAGGTTTAGGGGTTTAAAATTTAGGGCTCATGGTTCATGGTTCATGGTTTACGGTTTGGGACCTTTAGGATTTAAAATTTAGGGCTTAAGGTTTATGGTTTATGGTTTAGGGCTAAAGGCTTAGGTTTAGGGTTTAGGGTTAGGGTGCATGGTTTAGGGGTTATGGCTCAGGGTTTAGATTTTAGAGTTACGGGTTTAAGGTTTAGGGGTTAGAGCTCGAGGATTTGGATTTAGGCTTTAGGGCTTAGGGCAGGGGTTTAAGGTTTAGGCTTTAGGGCTAAAGGATTAAGGTGTAGGGTTAAGGCTTAAGGTTTAGGGATTATGGTTTAGGGATTAGGGATTAGAGATTAGGGTTTAGGGTTCATGGTTCATGGTTTATGGTTTAAGGTTCGGGGTTCGGAGTTACTGGTTTAAGGTTTAGGGGTTAGAGCTCAGGACTCTGGATTTAGTGTTTAGGGTTTATGGCTTAGGGCTCATGGTTTAGGGTCTACGGTCTAAGGTTTAGGATTTAGGATTTAGGGTTTAGGTTTTAGGGTTTAGGATTTAGTTTTTAGGGTTTATGATTTATTATTTTGGTTTTAGGGATTAGGGTTTATAGTTTAGGGTTTAGGTTTCATGGTTGAGGGTTAAGGGTTTAGGTCACAAAGTTCAGGGTTTAGTGTTTAGGATTTAGGGATTATGGTTTAGGGCTTAGGGCTTAGGCTTTAGGGTTTAGGATTCAATGTTTAGTGTTTAGGGTTTAGGGTTTAGGGTTTATGGGTTAGGGTTTAGGGTTTAGGATTTAGTTTTCAGGTTTAGGGTTTAGGGTTTAACATTTAAGGCTCATGGTTTATGGTTTAGGGTTTAGGGCTTAAGGATCAAGGTTTAGGGTTTAGGATTTAGGACTCTTAAGGATAAGGGCTAAATATTTAAGGATTAGGGATTAGGGCTTAGGATTTAGGGTTTAAGGTTTTATGGTTTAGTGATTTATGGTTTAGGGATTGGTTTAGGGTTTAGGTTTAGGGTTTAGGGTTTAGGGTTTCGATTGTAGAATTTAAATGCTAAAAGATTTAGGATAAATGCCGAAATCTCGAAAATTACCTATGTATTGACCAAATTATACTATAAAAAATTATCTCCTAAACCGTGACTAATGGAGCTATGAGACTAGTTCCATAAGGTGCAGAGTGGCCCTAATTTCTTATATTTACTAAAATAAATTTAAAGTATAAGTTTTTAGAACTAAAAACTTATACTTAAACATTTATTTTAGTACATAGAAGCTTGCCAAAATCATATACAATTTTTATACTATACAAAAACGTGTACATGTTATATAAGCGTATACACATTTTACGTTTTCACTTTTTCCAAGCCATGCATCAAGGCTTGGGATTTGGTTTGGATCCCCAAGTTCAGAGGCATATACCTACACAAACACAACAAACAACGTGTTTTTGCAGGAAAATGTAAAAATGCCACTTCCTCCATGATAAATCAACATAAAACAATCGATTCGTTTTTAAAAAATTATACCACAACGTAGAGCAGAGTTTTTCTTTCTAAAAATATAATTTTTCAATTTTTTTTACTAATATAAGGTTTTCATATTATTTATTTTCTAACTATGCCTTTTTATAGCTATTTTTGAAGTTTAAATATGTCTATCTTTCATCATGAATCTTTTTTTTTTGTTCATCTAAATTTAAAAAAATATATACTAGCACAAACTAGGCCTAATTCTATACATATTAAAAAAAAAAAATCTATTTTTCAATATTTTTAAGGTAGTTAGGTGGGGGCATGGTTGGAGCTCCGTTATTTTTCAAAACATAAAAAATTTGTACTAGAAAAATCATAAAAAAATAAATATTTGCTAAAAAAATTTAGCACAAACTAGATGCTCCTAGATATCTTTCTACCAAAGGGTTTTCAAAACTACTAAATGGTGCTAAAAAAATAATGGGGGCATGAAAGTCACTATGTTATGTTTTTTTAACAAAAATAGGAGCATTTGTTGGTATTTTAGTTATTTGACCCACTTAAACTTATCCGTTTTCAATAAAATTTAGTAGCTTAGAAACTAGACTCAAAATGCTACGATTCATGTTTACACAACATCTTCCAATTTTGAGTGTAACTATTTCAAAAACACGTACAAATTGAATTTTTTTATTTTTTAGAAAAATGCGTCCATTTAAGACCCCCTTTTGGCCCCCACTTGGTGCACTTACCCCTTGGTGGTAACAATAGGAAATTAAATGGTGGATTGGGGGTAAATCATCAATAACAACATCCATCGACAACTATTGTAGTTTTCCTCTACTAATTAGTTCACAATTACTTAATACCTAGGGTATGCCCTTTCTTTCACAAGACCCTACCGAGGCCTCGTCCAAAGTGCTCCTAATGTACCATAAAAATCACCTACTTACAAAATTATCCATAACTCACTCAAAAGGAGAACAAATCTTGTTATGTTAGGGTGAATGATGCATTCACCATGTTCATCATAAGGTTGCTTGAAGGAAATCTAGAGCACATGATTTCATCCCAAGCTATTACATTGATTGAGAAGTACAAGATCCACTTCATCCAATTTCCGACCTTCACCTATATTAGGTTCGGAGGCTTGTGAGTCTCTCCCTCTCTTCTTGACCTCTCTAAGTAAGTTCTTGCATTTTTTCTTCTCTCTTTGGACTTATTATGAAGAGCTTGTGTTTGTCTAGATTTAATATTGTGGTAATCTATTTAAAATCATCTCATCTTTATCATGTTTTTAGACCATTAGGGGAGAGCATCGTATAACCGTGCATCTTAACTTTACAAGTACACAAATACATATAGGGGTCAAGTCAATACATGAAAAATTATACTATTATGTAATACATGATTGTGCCACATAACCATTTTTGTTTCATGTGTTTTTTGAAGGGAAAAGTAGATTTTGAATTGATTTAGTACAAAAATAATCGATATAAACTATTTGAAAAGCGTACCTATAATAAAACACCCTATGTCACATTATGGTTGACTCTTAAAATTGAACAACTTTTAATATTTTTAAATATATTATAGAATAATCAAATGTACGTATATATAACTATAGCATCATTTCCCATAACAAATCAAAGTATTTATAATAACAAGAAAATATCTATAAAAACTAACAATATTTTATACAGCGTTTAATATCTCAATCTATCAAATTAAAATATTAAAAAATCCATTAAAGTGATAAAAACAACATTCACACTTAAATTTAAAAATAAAATAAAATTGACAAATTAAAACTTAAAAGAACATTACTAATCAAATTAAGAAAGAATTTTTTTGTACGATATAATATTGTAACCTTTAGAGCAACTGCTAGTCTTAATATCTTTATATTAAACCTATCATTTGGTAAACATACTTTTCACAACTCTTTAACTTTCGTTCTTTTTCAAAGGGAACAAACTTTTCAAGAAAGAAACAAATATTCTTTTGTATTGTTATGCAGTTCTTCACAGGTTTAGATGGCTGGATGAAAAATCAAATATGAAACCACTTATTAAAGAGAGAATTAATGATATAAAGTACTTATACCTAAAAAGTGAATGAAAGCAAAAAAGTGATGGTAACCAGAAAAGAAAATGACATATAAAGTACATACGTAGATAAAGAACAAATCATGGAATGACTAGAAAACAAAAATAAAAGAATTTTCGTCCATCAATAATGTATTCTATCTTTAGTAGACTCAAGATGCCAGCGTTCAATTGGGAGGTTAGGAGGATTGAAGAGCCAAAAGAAAAGGGATCATACGTCAAAATCTAAATATCTAAAACAAAAATTTGGGAGATACTTCCAAAATATAAAACAATCCATGGTTAATAAAATAATTCATATTAGGAGATGTCGTAGGAGGCCTGAAGAGCCAAAGCGGTTTATAGCATATGGGACACCTCAACTCACATGCGGGAGGCAACTAACTTTGCTACAAACAAAATACCCTACCCCCTTGGGATTTGAACTTGTGACCTCTATTTCAAAGCACATGTTCTTCACCATAATATGAAATTGAATTTGGGTAAATATTTGCAATAAATAAAAACTATACAAATTGAACAATATTTGCAATAAAACTATATATAAGTTTGTATGTTATTGAAATTTTAATTTGTTACTTAAAAGGTACTTACACTAAAATCACAAGTAACAAAACCTTTTAAGTGTTTATTAAAGACAAATTTTGTACCAATAATCAAAATAATTGATATGATATAAAGATTTATAATGTGTATAAGGTTATGAAATATGTTAAAAGGGATAATATTATTACTTTATAAGAAGTATGATGTTTTAATTATTTTTGAGATGTTATAGTAATTATTTATTAATGTTGTGATGTTAAATGTCTAGTATGTAACATTGAAAATTTTGGCCATGATAATCAAGCCCTCCCTTGAAAATTGTCTCTCTTGGTCATTATAAACCCTTTGTCTAGCCATCATGTCCATAGTATCATCCTCATCATGGATTAGAGGAACGTTCTAACAAGATTTTCAAGCGTGTTTCATGTACGGGGATGTATGTGTAAGGTGATCGAAAATTTACTTGAGATCTAAGGGAAGAACTACTCCCGAGAGGCCAAGAAAGGGCCATTTTTGGCCATTTTGAATCAAAAATATCCTCCAAAAGGTGGTTACACTTGGGAAAAACTCATCTATAAGTTGTGCATGAGAGATTTGAATGCATTCAAGGAAGTTTGGTGAGATTCTACAAAGCCAAATGATGCTAAGCATCAAACTAGAAAAATAGGGTCATTACATGTGCATGGAATGCCATACTCCAACTAAGAGAGCTGACTTATTCGGATGATCTTGGAATTTTTGGGAGGTTTTGGGAGGAAAAAATATAGTTAATGGAAATATTTTGGAATCCTCCACATGATGGACATACTAATTTTTTTCCAAGACTCCAAAATCTTCTCATAACAAGATCCAAGACATTGTAGTTGCCCCATGTTTGAGCCAAAAGTTGGAACAAACCTTGAAAATAATTTTTTAGGAAGAATTGGCTCCTAAAATTGTTGGGATGATCTCAATAGGTGATTTGGAGTTAAAATTATATAAGGTTTGACCCCAAAACACCCTTCCGTGCTCCTGGAGCAGAAAAAGCACTCCCGATGTTCTAAAATAGAGTTGGCGGGATGACATCGACATTTCAAAACAAACTTGCACACTTTGGAGCATGTCATGTCCCCTTGGATTTTCCCCATAGTGAAAAGGGGACATGGGGGACACTAAATTTCGCTCCCCCATCCATTCATATTGTTTCATCACTTAAAATACAACTTGGGGTGTTAGGTGGAGCATATGAAGTGTTTAAGTGCCCAAGTCCCCTTCCCATGATGAGCAAATCCCATTTTGCACTTGGAAGCATGTGATTTCACCTTGAATTTTACCCAAGGTGGAAAGGGACATGTCGAGACACAAAATTTCACTCCCCCATGAAGTTTTCTCTCTGCAACTTGCGTAACACTAGTATGTTTGCACCTAAGGAGCCCCAAACTTGCAAAATCACTTAGCCCCTTGTCCCCTTCTCATGAGAAGTTTCCCCATTGCAAATTTATGAATTGATGGTGTTCCCTTTGATTGCACTAGAATAAAAATCGAAAAGATGAAACCAAAGTGTGTTCCTCATCCTTCCACTTAGCCCCAAGGCACATGAAAACCAACTTTGCAACCCTCAAAGACCATTTTCAGCCCTCTGCATCTCTCTCACATTGCACTACAACCTACTACTTGTCATCATTAGGTGAAAATCACACTTCTTCTTCCCTTGTGTCCCCTTTTACCTCTTGTCCCCTATTTTTAGGGTGTAACCACATGCCAACCATGGTTTAGCTTGTTGGGTCGATTTGAGTTAAAATTTGGAATGTGAATGTAAATATCTCCCAACTCAAAACACTTAGTCATTTCAAACATTGCAATATATGTGATTTCCCCCCAAAACTCCATTTTTACCATGATTCTACTAAATTTTTTTAGAACCCTCAATCTCCAAAATTGAAATTTACACATATCTCACAATTCATGCACCCGAATTCCACCAAAATTTACTAGCACACTCCTCCCAAAATCAACTTTAGTTTGATTATAAGAACATTTCCATTGATGCTTTATATAATTTTCATCACCCAATAGAAATTTTCAGCCCTTGGAGTTTCCTTTTCAGATCTACGGTTTAGATAGTAAAAATCCTTGAAAACTAGAGCAGAAGGTCCTAAGACAAAACTAATCTTGAGATCATTTTTGTTTCAATCCAACACCCAAAAAATATCCATCTAAAAATAGTAAGTTGTGATAGGTCTCATATGTCTAAATATAGTAAGTTTCCAAAACAATAAACCTTTAGTGTTCATGTTACTCCAAACAAGTAAAGATCACAAAAAGTGACAAAACTAAAACTTACTAAAAATAGCCATGCGCTGACAAGACCTACCCAAAATAGAAAGTCTCGCACTTGGGCTCAAGTCACTTGTATCAACTCACATTCCACCTATCTCTTTTTTTCCATTATGAAGATCAAGTATTGAGGTATGGAACCAATGTCAACATTAATCACTGAATACCCCAATGTGGCGAACAATGATATCACCCTCATGGACCTGGAGAACATGAAACTTAGAATCATAAATGAGCCATGAGGGGAAGTGAAGGAAAAAATACTATCATGTGGGTTATTCAGGCGATGGACACGCATTATCTTTTTAGAGCACCGAAACTTATCCCGGCGTGTTCAAAATATTATGATCCTAATACGAGAACAATCATGGAAGATGATAAATCAATCCTATAATTCTCACACCAAATGGCATTTCACAATGTTTTCATATTCCCAACAATAAATGACATGATCATCTTAACCAAGGAGTTTACTTCAGACATAGTGGGTGAGGACCGATTCATATTTGTAAGGCCTAACAAAGTGGGTTCTAGTCTCAAACAAGCGAGAAAGCCCTCTGCGCATCTTGAAGAATCACAAAGAGTGAATTTCATTAGGCATATTCATATGTCGTTGTCCTTAAGCGAGAAGAATAATGGAAGAGGTGACAATGAAAAGTTTTCAGATTGGATGGATCGGTTTATCTTCGTAGTAACATAAGAAAATTAAATGATGGACTAGGGGTAAATCATCAATAACAACATCCATTGAAAATTGTAGTAGTTTTCCTCTACTAAGTAGTTTGTAATGAATTCTTACCTAGTGTACGCCTTACTTTCATAAGACCCTATTAGGCCTATCCAGGGCTCCCAATGTACCATAAAAATCACCTGCTTACAAAAAGTATCCACAACTCACTCACAAGGAGAACCAATCTCACTATGTTAGGGTTAGTGATGCATTCACCATGTTCATCATAAGGTTGCTCAAGGAAATCTAGAGCACATGATTTCATCCCAAGCTATTGCATTGATTGAGAAGTACAATATCGACTTCATCCAATTTCCCAACTTCACCTACATCAAGTTCGGAGGCTTGTGAGTCTCTCCCTCTCTTCCTGGCCTCTCCAAGTTCTTGCATTTTTTCTTCTCTCTTTAGACCTATTTTGAAGAGCTTGTGTTTGTCCAGATTTAATATTGTGGTAATCTATTTAAAATGATCTATGTCTTTATCATGTTTTTTAGACCACCAGGGAGAGCATCATATACCCGTGCATCTTAACTTTAAGTACACAAATACATATAAAGTCCACGTCAATGCAAGAAAAATTATGCTATTATGTAATATATGATTGTGCCACATGACCATTTTTGTTTCATGTGTTTATTTGAAGGGAAAAATAGATTTTGAATTGATTTAGTACAAAGATAATCGATATAAACTATTTGAAAAATGTACCTATTATGGAACACCTTATGTCACATTATAGTCTTAAAAACTAAAATTGACTAAAAATTGATTAAAAATTGAACAACTTTTTAAAAAATTAATAAGGTATGGAATAATCACATATACATATATAACTATAACATCATTTCCCATAGCAAATTAGTATTTATAATAACAAGAAAATATCTAAAAACACCTAAATTGTAACGACCGAAAATTCACACACACGAACAACACAGTAAAAGATAGGATAAATTTTTTTGACTTGCTTGACACATAACATGACGCAACATGTCGTCACCAAGGATACAACTAACACTGTGAACAACTTGATACAAGGATGGCCATAAAGGCAGCACGGAAACGTTCGCACCTTTCAAGGACAATTTACTTTTCTTATAGACATGACAACATAGAAGTCCAACCACAAAACACACTTACAGTTAGGGCCAACCACAATGAGATATTCTTGAGGGTTATTTATTTTAAAAGGACATCTTGCAATTCTTAGCTTACGTTTTCAAGGAGGCTCAAGATATGATTCGTATAATTCAACTTGCCAAGCCAAGTTTATTCCTATGACACTGAGTAATTATCTTTAAATCTTCTCTATTATGACATTTATTTGCTTAATTCGTTTATCAAGAACAAGGAGTATTTAAATTCCACAAGGCCATCCGCTCACCACTAACGCTACTAAGATTCGTTCTTGCCCACAAGACAACATGGTTGTAAGTTCAACACACTTAAGAGAAGAGATACAAGGTGCCTTGGAAAAGGGTTAGAGGGAGAAGGTCGAGATGAAACATCTTTAGGACCTCATTAGTTATTGCCAGTATTTAATTGAAGCTAGGGCTCTTAACCAGAATTATCAACAACTTTACTTAGGCTTCGCTAAAAGTATCAACAAGGAGTAAAAATTTACTTTCCAAATGGCGGTGAGAAGATGGTGAGGTCTCCAATTTGTTTTCTCTGGCTTATTAAATCTTATCATCTTCAAACAACTAACAGTTCATATCATCTTAGGGTCATTTTACAAATTTCACCATAAAAGGAATAATGTTCACTAGAGGAGCTAGGGTTATCATGTTATAAAGTTTACCTGCAATGATAGTCTTGCCCTTGATTACTTAAAGAATTTCTTGCTCTCAAGTTGGTGACCCCTACGTTACTTTATTTGAATACAACTTTTAATTTAACTTCCAGAAGTATTAAACAATCCCATGTTAGTTTACTTATGACACTTTATTACTAAGTCATATCAAGGTTTAACTCCAAATTTATTCTCAAGGCAAGGTTGTAAACAACTCATTTACAAGAACAAAACAAGATTACACCAATTCTTAAAATACTGATACTCCAACAAAGTCACTCAACAACAATAACCAAATTTTCTTATAATTTCAATGATGGTCAAACAATACAAGGTTTCCAAAGTTCAGATGACAAAGTCCACAATACTTTATACTAAGACATTAATCCTCTTTTAAACTTTCCACTGGACGTTAACAATAGTTGAACAACATAAAAAGGTTTCGAACAAGGGATCTTCTCAACTGAGGTTGATGACAAAAGTCTACAAATCTATCCCTCATCTACATGCAAAATCCATCTGCAGCAAATTTTCTACAAGAGTCAGTTCACGAGAACTGAGCAAGATAAGGCTACACAAAACCACCATAACTATTATCTAACAATATCATGAAAAGAAGCACTTTATTACAAGAATTTGGGTCAAACCTCTAAACACTATGAACACATCAAGTTATAATAAAGTCTATAACATGTCAATCAAAGAAGGAGAAGACCTTGTACTTCAGTTAGGAGCAAAAGCAACGAAAGTAACAATCATATGAGAATGGCCCTTGGCCCTATAAGGAGAAAACAAACAATCTAGCAAAAACAGAATTCCCATCAAGTAAGTAATTAAACAATAATTACAAGATTGAGATTTGATATATATACCAGTCATCTAGAAATTTATCAAAGGTACCAAACGCATAGGCTAAAATAATATTTTTCCAAAAGAACAAGAGTTGATCGGCCCAAGAAGGGGGAAACACGGGTTTCAGAAATTAACACAAAAAGCCATGCATAATTGAGTTTCAAACCGGAAACCAATTAGAGTATACACACAACATAAGTTTCGAAGCGAAGGCAAGAATACTAGTTTTGACCATTAACTACAAAGATTTTCCAATCATCCAAGAAGGGTCCAAGTCTTACAGGCTAATAGCAAGCACGCGAGAGAAGAAGGGAGTTCCGTCACACAAGAGTACACAATAATGTCATCAACAACAATTCCGAGAGGGGAATTAGACCAAAACTATTCCAGTGTCAACGAGGTACTGGATTCGCACAAAGAAACCTCGAGCTTAGTTGATCCGAAAGGCTAGTTATGGTTCAAGTTGCCAGGGATGGTCAAGGTACTTCCTGAGGATGGCCTTAAAAGCCTAGAAACAAGATGAAAGATAATATAAGAGTCTACACCCGCGAGACGGAAAACACATTGCACACAAACCTTTTCATTCTACAAGTTTTAATACCAAAACTCTAAGCTGGCTAGCCCAAGCATGGATCACACTAATCCTACGACCTTCCTTTCTCGATGCCAAAAGGTTATCAAAGGGACTTGCGAAGGAGCTAACAAAAAATCGTCAAAGACAACCTTGGGTGCTAGGGAGGGGGTTTCATAGTTATCGTAAACTTACTTCCATAATATCGAAAATACTAGTTGATCAACATAATAACTTGCAACTCAATCGCAGAGAAGAATTAATACATAAAAAAACAGACGAAGGTCTATCATTCGAGTAAGAGAAACATAACATTCGTGAGGAGAGGGCACACGCATCCTTTCGACCCACATCGACAACGATAAAAGCTAAAACAAGAAGAAACAAGCAGAAAGGGAAATCTCCCATCATGACATCCAACTGACAAATCAATGCAAGGAAAAGTGGTTCGATTTCACAATAATTTTAAATAAAATAACAGTAGAAAAGTGTAGAAATATCTTGCCTGTTTCTCCAGCTTCAACAGGTCGTACAGACTCCGCACGGGTCAGCATAAGAACTGTAGGTACTGGAATCCGGTGCACCTAGTCAAGCGGTCCACATTCATGATCCGCGACCATGCAATCAAGAGGATTTTTGTCAAACAGTTCACGAGCATTGTTGTATTCGAAGTGACTCCATGCACTTGTGCTCAACTATTGCTTTCCTTGAGCTTTTACTTCTTGTGGGATTCGACAACCAACTCACATACCCTATACGTGCTACCACAAACACAAGTGATCTACACAAGGCTGGAGGAGATGGATTTACCCAAGTTATTGATTTGTTTCAACTTCCTATGCCTCCTCAACAAACCCATTCCAAAACATATCATGCAATCCTTGCTGTCCTTTGGCCATATTTCACTCAGGCATTTTGTCAAATAGTTTGGGTGTCTTATGCTTGCTTCCACTTTGCATATGTATCTACCAACGCACCGGAAACAAAGCATTTGACACAGCCTTGTCCCTTCTCCATTATTTTCCAAGTTTCCAAGGTGTCTCAACCCACCCAAAATTGTCCACAACCAACAATCATTGCTGTCCAAAAGACCACATTTCTTTCAAGTTTTTGCCAAACCATCCGAACACTTTGTTGAGCATCCAGATCAGGAGTATAAATCCGTCTTAAGACAGTTATGCGCCCAGGACACTAGCAGATACAACAAGCAACAAAAATCTCTTTTTCAAATGCATTGGAGAACGTCCATGCCCTGTTCAAACACTCCCACTTCGGTATAGGCGTGGAGATGCTATCAAAGGTTGTGGAGTTTGGCTTTACACCTGCTCTTTGCATTTGCTAGTAAGTTTATAAAGCCATTTCAACATATCCATAAAACAGTCCCTAGACTCAGCATCCTCAAATAAGGCTGACCAGTCACTAGATTGCTTCAATGCAGTTGCTTTGCCCTCAACCCAAAGTGCTCTGCGAGCTCGTACTAGTGCCACATTCATGCAGCGAATATCAGCTACAAAGCCAACCCCATGATTTGAAGCTCGGACACAAGACATAATGATTACATCACGCTCCTGGCTCTGAAAGGCATCTACCGTAATGATAAATAAACCTTTCTTTCTTCAGATTTGAGGACAACATCAAACTCTCGGTGCAAACATTACATCTGTAGCTTGAAGGTGTGGTAATTCCAACAGAAACCTTTATGCCTGCCAGCATAGTGACTCGTTGAAGAAGCTCATATAATAGCAAAGCAAATTGTGCTTCATGAATATTCTGATATAAAATAGATCCGCCTCTATGAGATACTCTTCCATGAGTTACATCGTAAAACAAGTAAGAAAACAATAGAGAATCTTAGCAATAATCTTCACCAGATCTCCTGGTAACTCTCTCACTGTCACAGTCGATTTTGATAAAAATACCTTGAAGGAGAATCCCGAATTGAGGATGCAGTCGATGCTCGAAAATAACAACATAGTTGGACAACTCCAAGCTGCTGGAAGCGCTCACAACGGCTTCTACTACTGCAACATGCATTGCACGTGCTCTATTTACTTTATGCGAGCCGTCTTGTGGATCCCGACTGAACACAACTCGCGGCGACTCCAATGAAAGTGGAGGTAACACGCCTTCTTCCCTAGCCTGCAGCTTCATCTATACCCGCCATATCGAACCCACGCGACCAGCAGGGAAGGCGCCCAAGGTGGAACTAGAAAGACAAACGCCTGGACAGAACAAGTTTCGATGGGCTCTCGCCTTGCGCAACCAGAAAGACACCTCTCAACCATTCCACGCGCAGTCTATCCAAGAGGCAGAGAAACGTGCCAGGAGAAAGAAACGCCCAAGAAAACGCGCCACACCCACCTGTACGCATTGAAAGAGAATCAGAACGAGATCATGGTGAAGGAAGTCAAGGCTCCACCGACTCCCACTGTCTCACGCCAAACAGACAGAAAACATAAGTTACCACCCAATCACCAAAGAACCTAGTTGATCGAAAGCTGAGTGAAAGGAAAAAGAATGGCGTACAGGAAGGAGAAGAGCAAAAGAAAAAAATATATGTTTTCTTTATTAAGTTGGTTGCAAGGCATTAACAACACATGGCTAGATTTTAATAACTCCACCCTCCACGCAGCCAGGTCTTTTCAACAAAAGGAAACAAGTGTACGCGGCCAGCAAGGGTAAAAGTATTAGTTGGGGTGGGTGGATGCCCCCATACAACCAAAACACTAACCGAAAAAGAAAGTATGTATACACCGCACACAAAGAGATCTGGACGGCCACAAATAAAATGTTAAACGCTAAGAACGAACACCACTTCCTAAGCAATGGCATCACCCATGAACAAGGTCCTCCTCATGCGTGAATCGGGGCTCAGTCTTCGAGAGCGGCCGATTAAAAAAAAAAAAATAAATAAGGTAACTTACAGGTAATTAATAATATTCCTGAAATCGACACAATAAATAAATAAATAATAATAATAGTAATTGTTATTCGACAACTAAAATAATAATACTATTATTATTATTTTATAACCTAATAATAATAATAATTATTAATCCTATTAATAAGGGCCGACAACAAGTACGGTAAAAGAGAACATGATTTTCCTTTAACAAGGAAATCATGCTTGAGGGTCATGCGAGGGCCGATGCTGACAACAACAACACGACACCAGCAACACGATGAAGAGGGAGATGATTGAGTATTCCCTGTGACCAAGGCGAAGCCCACCAATGATCGACGAAGGCACAATGACGTTCCATGCTTAGCAATCGATCGCCGAAGGATGAACAGGTGTAACGTAGAACAGGGCATTACATAAATACTTTATAGAGCTTTTAATATCTCAACCTATCAAATTAAAATATAAAATTGTCGATTAAAATAATAAGAACAATATTCACACTTATTTTTTTAAAAATATTAATCAAATTAACAAATTAAAACTTCAAAAACATTACTAATCAAATTAAGAAAGAAAACATTCACGCTTAAAATTAAAAGAAGGATTTTTACCGTATAATTTTGTAACCTTGAGTGCAACTGCTAGACTTAATATCGGCTAACATACTTTTCACAACTATTTAACGTCCGTTTATTTTTTTGCAACGGGAACAAACTTTTCAAGAAAGGAACAAATATTCTTTTGTATTATTATGCAGTTCTTGACAGGTTTAGACAGCTGGAAGAAAAATTAAATATGAAACCACTTTTTAAACAAAGAATTAATGATATAAAGTACTTATACTCTGAAAAAGTGATGGTAACCACTAACCACAGAAAAAGTGACATAGAAAATACATACCTAGAAAAAGAACAAATCACATGGAATGTTTAAAAGAATTTTGGTCCATCAATAATGTATTCTACCCTTAGTGGGTCAGATGTCAGCTTATCTCTATTTGTCATATTTCATACCTATAAATCTTAAAATCCTTCAATTATGATTTTAGGAGGATTGACGAGGCAAAAGAAAAGGGATCATGAGTCAAAATCAAATATCTAAAACAAAAATTAAGAGATACTTCCAAAGTATAAAACAATCCAAGGTTAATATGAAATCAATTTAGGTACTAATTGAACAATATTTGCAGTAAAAACTATATATAAATTTGTATGGCATTGAAATTTTAATTTTTTATTTAAAAGGGACTTACACTAAAATCACATAAAACATTTTTTTAAGTTTTTTTACAGCCAAATTTTGATAATAATTGAAATGATATAGCGATTTACCATGTGTACAAGGTTACAAAGTATGTTGGAAGGGATAATATTGTTATTTTGTAAAAAATGTGATGCTTTAATTATTTTTGAGATGTTATAATAATTATTATTAAGGTTTTGATGTTAAATGTGTAACATGTAACATTGAAAATTTTGGCTATGATAATCAAGTCCTCTCTTGAAAATTACCTCTCTCGATCATTATAAAACTTTCGTCTAGCTATCATGTTCGCAAAATCATCTTCATTTTGGATTAGAGAAACGTTCTAACAAGATTTTCAAGCGTGTTTCATGTGTAGGGATGCATACGTAAGTTGATCGAAAAATTTATTGAGATCCAAGGAAAAACAAATACCCCTGAGGCCTAGAAAGGGCCATTTTTGGCCATTTGCAACAAGTAAATACCCTCCAAAGTTGGCCGCACTTTGGTAAAACTCATCTGGAAGATATGCATGGGAGCTTTGAATGCATTAAAGGAAGTTTGGTGAGATTCTACAAAGCCAAGATATGTCGTGGATCAAACTAGAAAAATAGGGTCATTACAGTGCATGGAATGCCATACTCCAACAGAGAGAGATGATTTGTTGAGATGGTCCTGGAAATTCCTAGAGGCTTTGGGAGGAAAAACAATATAGTAAATGAAAATATTTTGAAATCCTCCACATGATGGACATATTATTTTTTTCCCAAGACTCCAAATCTTCCATAACAATTCAAGACTTTGTAATTACCCCATGTTCGAGCCAAAAGTAGAAGGTTCAATGTATGGTGTTGTGTCCCACTTATTGTCTCGAAAACAGGAGTGGGGAGTGTGGTTGGGCGAACTAGGAATGGTTTCGCTTTGCGACACCCCCTTCGCGTGAACCACATTTGCGTGAAGTGACACGTAGGTTATTATTTTGCCACGTATGACATTGAATGTGGTTCACGGAAGGAGGTGTTCATGTGAACACCTTTTCGCGTGAAGGGTGTTCACGCGAACAACCCAATTTATATATTAGAGGCACTGCAAAGGAATTCACTTTTCCTCCGCTTGCCTCCTTCGCATGAAGATTACACAAACCACCATACCTGCATCGAGCCCACTGAGCATACTAGCATGGACACTGACGAGCACAAGGTATGAAATAAACGAGACTGATGGAGCCCACCGAGCCCACAAGTGCAGTGCATCTGTGCCCAACAAGCCCACCAAAGATGGCCACTGACGACCAACGAGGCCATTGATAAGCACCAGTATGAAATATGTTGTTTTATTGGTGAAAATGGAGGATCCAATGGATTTGGGTGTAAAATAATTGAAACCCTAGCTTGTTTTTTTGCAAAACCCTAGCCAATTCAATACATTTTTTGTCTAATCATTTTTAACGAGCTATGTTAGTTTTTTTCTTTGATCTACCTCTACATTGAAACCCTAGCTCATTTTTTGCAAAACCCCATTTAAAATCTCTTCTATCATGACCAGGCTTCACAAATTTCGGTGTTCAATGTCAATGCATGGTAATAATGGTGCTGTGAAAACTGTGATTTCTATTGTAATGATATATTAAATTTTAAATATACCTTAGATGTAGAATAATGGTGCTATGAAAACCGTAATTTCAGCTGTAAGGATATATTAAATTTAAAATAAACCTTCATAGAATAATAGTGATGTGGAGACTATAATTTTTGTTGTAATGATATATTAAATTTAAAATATACCTTCAGAGAATAATCGTGTTATGAAAACTGTAATTTCTAATGTAATGATATATTAAATTTAAAATATACCTTCTCTAGAATAATGGTGTTGTGAAGATTATAATTTCTACTGTAATGATATATTAAATTTAAAATATACCTTATGTAGAATAATGGTGTTGTGAAAACTATAATTTCTACTATAATGATATATTAAATTTAAATATACCTTCTGTAGAATAATGGTGTTGTGAACCAATGAGTTTTGTGTCACATTGAACCCATAAAAATGTGTATTCAAATAATGACGACAGGATAAAAACTACTAGGTTATATCATATCTAAGAAAGGAATTGACATTGATCCCACTAAAATTTGTGTTATCCTTGAAATGGTTCCACCAACAAGTGAATTATGGAATCAAATCCATTTTGGGAAGTTATGGGTTATATGCGATTCACCCATAATATTAAATACATTGTAACCCATTCAATAAAATCCTAAAAATAAAGTAATCTAGTGGACTCAATATTTGCATGAGGCCTTTGAGGACATTAATAAATTACTCCTATCTCTTCTTACACTCATGGTACCATGGTATGAGAAACCTTTTATCAAGTATATATGTGCATATGATATCCCTTTGGCATGCATGTTTTCCGAAGAAGACACAAACTACAATTAGAAATGAAGCATCTATACTATAGATGTGAAATAAATTATCTTGGATCTATTTAGGTTTTGGTCCCATATTTACTTAATTTACTCAAATATATTTTTTGTATGCCACAAATTACTTTTTAATCAATAGAGTCTTCTCTTAGCACTTTAAATTATTTCATTATTTTTGGAAAGTTTGACCTTGCCCCTTTTTTGTATGTGTTAACTGCATAGAGAGTAGGATACTTTCTTGTGAACATAATAAGTCAAGGTTTGGTTGAACTCATCTATCTGACATGATCGATATGTGCATAACTAGTCAATAATCAATTTATAAATGATTCAGTCATATATCTAATTGAGTAAGAAAAAACATTAAAAAATATAATGAAATTCCATGATTCTTATTACCTAACATTGGAATCATGCATTCAATTACATGAGAATCAATGTCATAGACATTAATTTTTACCACTATCCCTTTGGTTAGTTTTTTTCAATGGAAGTGTATTCAACATAGAGAATTATTCCTCTTTTTGACATCACCTTTGCATGCCATGAAACTCCTTTCTGAGTATAACAAAACTCACATCCTAGATCAATAATCCAATTTCTATGGAAGATAAATATCACATATCATCTCAAGTTCTCACCACTCGAAATATCCCTTATGGGATACTACTTAAAAATGCACAAAATATATGAAAATTGCAGCAAAGTAAAATATTGATTTATGCAGATTTTTACAGTAAGGACAACAAACTAAATAAAATCAATATCTCCCAAGATATCCACTCGAATTACTTGAAAATTTAAAGAGAGCTTGATATTATTATAGAGGACATAATAAAACTATTTTTGGAATTTTACACAAATTAAACTGCTGCCAGAAAAAGCACAACATGCCCTAGACAACTTTGAAAAACTTCCAAGGTTCGTTACTCTCTAAATACAAGAGCAAAAATAAGGGTCTCTGGAAATAACATTGACAAATATAGGAAATAATATTTCCACCTTCAGATCTGACAACGGCCGACTAGAAAACCCCCAAATAAAGGTTGTAATTTGCCTCACTTGGAATGGGGTCGGAAAATGATGGAGGCACCTTCAACATGCTACCACGCCCAGCCCAAATGGCTGCTGTGAATCTGATCCAAGCCCTCTCGATTATCTTCCCCAAATGCCCCAAAACACTCAAAATCCTTCCTCTAAAACCTCTGATAATGTCTCTGCCAAACATCCCCAAAGTGGCTCCAAATGACAGACTAGGTAGATATCTCATTACCGAAGAATGCCCTACTAGCTAGGGACAGTCTCTCACCACCAAAGCTAGGGTCCCTGTGGGATTTGACTCCACAAGTTGTAGATGCACAATAGTGATTTGGTACACGTGAAGGAGGCTAAAATGTAAGCGACAAAAAGTTTTCTCCTTTCTCTCCCAGCTCCTTATATACTTTCCAAGGAAAAAGAGCCCCAATAGACCTAGACATGTTTCATTCCACGGAGGGGTCAATAAAATAAAAATAACTTAAGTTACTTTTCCCCTTTAAGTCACCATGGTCCAAAAGTGACCCTCAATGCAAAATTAGAATATTAGAACCACGTGGCCCCTTCCCAATAGCTCCCAGCGTCCACAACCCCTTGGGTCTGACCACGACTTGGACTCAACTTGGCCCTTAGGCCTTTGGCACAGGAAAAGGGGACATTAAAGTCCTCCCTTCCCGAGAAATGCTTGACCCCAAGCATTATCCTATCCTGTTGTAGAAGCTAAATACCAAGGATCGGTGTAATCTGAAGTAACCAAGAAACCCCATGCAGTCATCATGACCTCCATATGGTATCGAGAGAAATGGTGTCCGTGAAGTAGAATGATACCCAACCAACTCTCCACTAGTACCCACACCAAAATTTCCAATTTGTCCAATCCTTGCCAATGTAAGGCTATCATCATGTGATCACTCACTACCTCTCCAATCAACTCCCCAGGTATGAAATTCCACTCTTAATTAGTAAGATTCCCTGGATCAACCTATGAAATAACTTGTATACGCACAAAGTGTGCCAAATCTCCCATATGACCCACATTGGTGTGAGAGTACAACTCCTCATAATGTATCTCGATGTGTCATGTGGGGGAAAAATCCCAAGATTCCAACATGGTGGTCAATCGACAATGTCAACTCCACATAGTTCACCTCCTGTGATGAGTGATAACCTACTAAAAACTAGGTAATTGAGTCGACTCCATCCTTCCACTGACTAACACATGGGTGAAATGCCCACCGTGCCTAGAAGTAGTAAAATACATAGGAGTGCTATCCCCTGTTGACTCAGAACATGATGAACCTGTAAGCTCCAATTTGTTATAACAACTAATTGTACATCCTTGAATGAATTTGGGGATATCCTCCCTCAACCCATGCCATCTCGAACCTCTCGATATGAGGTGTAGGTATCATCGAAGCTCAGTGTTTCCGGTCATGAAAGAACAATGCACATGTCGCAATATATCCATCCTCACCACGAGTCTAACACAAGGTATAATCTGCCATGATAGAATATCATCTCATCCTCCAATCTGTAGGTTTCATCCTCATATGTGACCATCCGAGAATCTCACAAGTGTGTCGAGTTCTTGAAGTACTCAACAAGAAAATGAGATGTCTAGTCTACCGAACCCTTGGATAACCAACATAATGATAAAATCAAAGGATTTGAACCTCAGTAACCCCAATCTCCGTGTAGCTGTCTCATTTGCAACATTGATGGTCACATCCACATCCATTCTACTTCACGTCATTCTACAATAATAAAACTCATCCCCATGTTGGAACGTCCTCTTCATCCCCTCAGTTATAACCACCCTAGGTGCTCATGTAGATAATCCCCTCAAAATCACATTCTTGCCCTCGGATTTAAACTTCAGTTCGATCATTTGAAAGTTAGTCTGAAACTCACCAAGAGAGTGAAGCCACTTTGCACTCCTAATCTTTGTGTTGGTCACTCTCATACCGATGATGTGGAGATCATCAGTAATTGTATAGTTACCCATTGTGATGCTCACTTGGGGAACCCGTCGTGTGCACCTCATAGAATCTCCATTGGCTATAACCCCATTGAGGCCCTCAAAATCCTCTGTCTGTAATCCTCGCCTCTCAACTAATGAGGCATCAATCTGATGTGAGTTTCCCCAATATCAATGAGTACCCAAACTTGCTGACCCTACATAAGTCCTATAATCCTAAATGCCTTGTACATCAGAGTACTAGACAATGTGGCTATAATCTCCCGAGGAAAAGTCTCCTCCTCCTCGCCCCATCAACACTATCCAACACAACCCCATCTCCATCATCCATCTCGTGAGTCTCTAACTCCTCACCTCTGTGACCCTTGCTCTCCTCAAAGACCTCAATGAATTGGGCCTTCCCTCTACCTCTGCAATCATGTCCTGGAATCCAAGGTGTGTGGCAATCGAAACATAGTTTCTTTCGCCTCAACTCATCTCTATCCTCTCAAGAAATGATTAGCTTCTTAGCCACCTCCTACCTCGATGGAGGCTCCTTGCTGAAGTTATTCTGATCCAGATGGAGGTTCCCTTTGTTGAACGTGAGGTGGAACCCTCAACTTTGGAGTGGATAACTCCAAGTCCCGAGCTCTCCTAACAACCTCGTGCAAAGAAGAAGGTTCAAATGCCTTCACAAACCTAGTGAAAGCACTGTCAAACCTACTATAAATAGTGAAATCAACCTCATCTCCGTGACATCAGGTACCATGACTAATAATCTCTAAAAATCTACGATGTACTAGTCCAGGGGACCGGTTTGTCTCCAATGAGTCCACTCCTTGAAATACCTGTCAGGGTCCCTCCTATCAAATCTACTCACCAGCCTCTGTGCAAACTCTGCATAAGTAGTAATATGTATACATCCCTGTGTAATCAATCCATGATGCCACCAATCATGAGCGTCTCCCTCAAGATGTAAGATTGCAAACTTAATTGCATCTTCCTCACGTATAGGATTCAAGTCGGAGTATGTCTTCAACTTCTGAACCCAAGACGGTGCAATACACTTCTTAGAACCATCAAAGTGTGGAATGGAAATCTATCCCAATCTCCTCTGTAACTCTGGTAACTATTTCTAATGATCTCTCTTGGGTCTACTTCCAATCTTCATTTTGTAATATTCTTGGAATGGCATGTTGTTACAAAGCCCTCACTTAAGGTCTAGTTCCTCTCCCAACAAGACTCCTCATCCAAAATATCTATTAAGCCTGTACTTGTCAAACTTCTCAATCCTTCAATAAATAAGGTTCGTGAAGCCCCAAAGGCCTGTCAGAAGAATGGGGAGGCCACTTGCCCTGAATTTCCACTCTCACCTCTTTGACCCTGTTGTCCCATATTGCTATTTTCTCCTCTCATTATGACTATTGTTATACACTGTCCAACATGCTGAAGATGATTAAAAAATATTCTCTTACCTTTTTTAGAAATCATAGAACCAATGCTAGTACCTTGAGAGGTACTCTCCCTTCTTACGCTGGAGTCTCCAATGAAGAAATCATGCTTGCCAACACTTGTAATACCAAAAGACACATTTGAATTCGTGCTTTTGCTTATGAAATCAGTCATAAAGTTTTCAAAATCAAAATTGATAGTTTTGGATAATTGCTACATATTACCGTGATCTCATACCTTATAATGCCCATGAGCCCTTGTATCATTAATCGAGCTAAAATTTACCACCATATATCATCCACAAGATGCTCATATACACATAATTGGAGTAATGTTCCAAAAAACTCCATGATGAATACTTCATCATCTACCATACCATGCATCTCATGATGGAAATAAATTAGAATAAACAATAATAAATAAGACACATTAGTGTGCCCTTCATACCTTTAAGGCCATCAATGTCCTCCGTGTGTTCAAGATAGACATATGTTGAGCTATGAGCACTTTGAAATATCCCTTATGGGATACTACTTAAAAATGCACAAAATATATGAAAATTGTAGCAAAGTAAAATACTGATTTATGCAGATTTTTATAGTAAGGACAACAAACTAAATAAAATCAATATCTCCCAAGATATCCACTCAAATTACTTGAAAATTTAAAGAGATCTTGATATTGTTATAGAGGACATAATAAAATTGTTTTTAGAATTTTAAACAAATTAAACTCACTTTACTGCCGAAAAAAGCACAAAGTGTGCCTAGACAGGTTGGAAAAGTTCTGAGGTTCATTACTCTCTAAATACAAGAGCAAAAATAAGGGTCTTCTGGAAATAACATTGACAGATATAGGAAATAATATTTCCACCTTTAGATCTGACAATGGCCAACAGGAAAACCCCCAAATAAAGGCTACAAGTCACCTCACTTGGAATGGGGTTGGAAAATGATGGACGCTCCTTCAACGTGCTTTGTCATGCCCAGCCCAAATGGCTACCATGAATTTGATAAAGAGCCCCTCTTATTATCTTCCCCAAATGCCCCCAAAACCCTTGAAATCCTTCCTCTGAAACCTCTAATAATGTCTCCCGCCTCACACCTTGAAAGTGGCTCCAAAATGATAGACTAGGGTAGATCTCTCACTACCAAAGAATGTCCTACTAGCTAGGGATGGGTCTCTCACCACCAAAGCTAGGGTCCCTATGGGATTTGACTCCACAAGTTGTAGATGTGCAACAATTGTTGCATGTGAAGGAGGCTAAAATGTAAGTGACAAAAGTTCTCTCCTTTCTCTCCTAGCTCCTTATATACTTTCCAAGGAAAAAGAGCCCCAATAGACCTAGACATGTTTCATTCCATGGAGGGGTCAATAAAATAAAAATAACTTAAGTTACTTTTCCCCTTTAAGTCGTCATGGTCCAAAAGTGACCCTCAACGCAAAATTAGAATATTAGAACCACGTGGCCCCTTCCCAATAGCTCCCAGCGTCCACAGCCCCTTGGGTCTGACCACGGCTTGGACTCGACCTAGCCCTTAGGCCTTTGGCGCAAGAAAAGGGGACATTACACCACTACTCATGTTTACTTTTCTTCTTGTTTGGATCCTTATCAAGCATCTTATAAAACTATTGAAAAGATATTTAAAGATAATTGTAGGCTAGATTAATTAAATATAGGATGGGTTTTCATAGAGTTTCATGGGAATTTTATTATCTTCCTAAGGAGGTTGAAGGATTATTATTGCTGGAAATTGGTCATAAAGGCATGGCTATTTGCACCAAATAAATCATATGAGCTAGTGAAGTGAAGGACAAAAATATGTAAATTTTCTTCTTAATGCATTGTATTATGGAATAAAAGATGTGGGGTCAATAATATCGTATTGGGAATGGTTTTCATAATATATTTAGACTTAAAGCCAAAGTGAAAATAGCTTTCTCATTTCTTGTTAGAAGTATTTAGAAGTATTAGAGAAAGATACAACTATTGCTTCAATAAAATATAGATGAATTATATGAAGGTATCTCCATTTGCTAACACTCTCTTTAGTGGCAACCAGATCATTGACATCCACAATGTTCCTCTCACTAAATCAATGAGAGTGTATTTCCTCAATTTTTTCATATGAGGTATTCTCATGGTCCTTGATGTTGTTTATAGATATTCTAGGAAGTTGTTATCTTATCAAGAATCAAAATAATTTTTCAAACTAGAAAAAAATGATCAATAATATAATGAGGAAATTGTAGAAGCGATATATGTCAAGATACTCCACAAAATTAGTGTTTTTTTTTCTAGCCATGGTGGAAAGAATTGAAATGGTTTCTTGAGACATTTTTAAAACTATTCACTCAAAAAAAAGTATGAATTATCGTCGCCATGACTCCCTATGGTGGATAAAATAAATTAAGGTTTTTCCTTTCACTCATCTACTCAAAATTGGAGTAAAAGGTTTTATAAATATTGTAATACCATTCTGTTGAGCCCAATATTGTTCATTTTTTTGGTGTTTGTTGTATAAAGGTTCTTCCCTTGGCCACCATCTCATTCATTTAGGCATCCCTTAGCCTATATGCACCATTTTCTCGGGAAAATTCTAATCTATCTATGTAATGTTGGTTTTAATAGAAATATCAAATTGTTTAGTCTTCATACATTATTATTCAAAATATTTAGATTGGAATCCCTCATTTGGAAGAATATACTTATAGGAAATTTATCTATATATGAATTATCTTTAGAGTGGATTTTTTTATTTGAAACGAATTTAATTTAGTTCTATTTTTCATGGTATTGTTGATTACAATCCTTTGTCTTATAATAAATCTATTATTATCTCAAATACATTTCTACAGATTCAATTCCAAACCTGGAAGGTGACATTAGAGGTTTCTCATATCCATAAACTTTTAGATCACTAGTGAAATACTCCCTCTAATGTGTCTCATATTCGTCTTTCCTTTTCCATTCAATATAACACTTCATTAGGAAAGGGGCACCACGATAGTGTTTATCACCAACATTTTCATAGCTAATTAAAGTGGGTATCTTTTCCTTGCCACCATTATCCTTGAAAATTTCATTGTGGGGGATGAGAATCTCCATGAGATTATTATAGTGATTGTTGGGAACATCTTCCTTCGCTTAAAAATTTCCCCTATTGGTGTTGGATTTCTCTAGTGTAGGATCAATCTCAATGGTCAAATGAGTTTGCAAAGGTGACTGAAACTACAAGCACTTTTAGCTTAGACACCATTAATGGTTGTAAGGACCTTATAAATGGTGGATGGACTATACTCAATGATAAAGACCATATTTAATTAGGAATTTTATTATTGTTGTGTGATACTATGCTTATGTATTTGTGTATTTAATTTTATAGGCAAATATCTTAGGAGAATTTCTATTTTCATTAAAATAGGAGAATATCTTTGGAGATTTTTTTCATTTAAAGTACTATTAATTTTTATGAGAGGACCGATTTAGAGATTTTGTTGGGCCCATGAAATAACAACTAAGTCCAAAAAGGGCACATAGGTGTGCAAGGTTGAAAAAACTACGCAAGATAGGGCACGTAGGGAAGGTTCAAGTAAGGTTTTGGTAGAACCCGGGATGCGCGCCACAGAGCGTAATCTGGGACTTAGCCATTTTTGACCTATTAGGCAAGATGTAGTAAAAACGTGACCTGAGTGGATAAGGTGCCACTTAATACTGGGTGGCTCGGAAGGAATATACTTTGCAGTAGAAGCTTCTAGAAGGACATCATGGCAAGGAGTGGCGAGCTCAGGCCTGTAGGAGCATGCGCCACGGAGGACCACATTCGAGACACTTGGCAATGATCCGAGGTGCGAGAAGAATGAGTTGGTAGTTCAGGAAGGCTATATATACATGTGCTTGCTGAAGTATATGGAGGAGATAGAAAGGAAGGAGAAAAGAGGAAAAAGGAGAGAAAGAAATGGATAGAGGGCGAGCTCAAGAAATATTGCAAGGAATCTATTAGCTTGGGTAAATAAGTGTAGGAAAGGATGTATCAATGGTTTGGGGGTTATAAATTTTCTTTTGAGAGCCTAGCTATATGAATCCAGTTATAATGCATGACTGCGGTTTGCTCTTCTGTGAAATTCTTGTAATGGGCCTAATGAATGTAATAAGGTTACCAGTTTATGTGAATACGAACATTAATGGTTTTGATGCATACATCCTTCTTCATATCTCTTTTTCATTTATGTTTATGAACTAAGTATGAATTCTTGTACAACTTCCTTTCTATTTTGGTGTAAGTTCTATAATCTGTTAAGAACTTTTCTATCTGGAATGACTGCAAGGATCTAGAAGTCATTCTAAGCTCTATGGTGCTTGTATGTCTTAGTTCCTCTCAAATCTCTTAAACTTGGATCATAGATGATGTTTCCTAATAAACTCACATAAAATAGAGACTCAGCACCTCACGCATTCCTTGGGTGAGCGCCCGATTACCCCAGGTGATAGGTTGATGCGCATGGGGTTTCCTTGTTCTTTGATGGTGTAAAATGACTCACAGATTGCAAAATTGCAATCTATTCTCTAGAATCCAACTACAACTGGATAGTATAAATCCCATTATGAAAAAATATAGGTTGATCTTCGTAGAATAGAGAAAACTTTGAAAACATATAACCCATTTGATTATGAGTCAATACAAAAATTTATGGATTCATGAAAATCAAGTGTCTCAAGAGATGTAGGTTATAATGAGATTACATTATGACTTTCCATAAGGAAGTCGTTAAGATATCTTGTTGGAATTTTTATGCGAGACAAACGGAAATCAAGGGCATATTATGTAATAGAAATGTTCATGTCCCCTATGTTCCCTTTGATTTATCCTAGATTTGTGGCCTCTCAAGGCCAATTTCTGAATAATGACCAATTACCATTATAGTTCATAATGATGCTACATGTTGAGGTTCACCTAAACCTAAAGGTGAATGTTTTAGACATCCCTAGTTATTTAGGGCAGGGGCATGGCTGTATTAGCCACGAGGAGGCATATAGAGGGGAGGGAGTTCCTACGGTTGTTGACACGTGATAGCTTGTACCAAGGCCACAATCATTCTTATAAGGATTTCAAGATGTCGCAAAGCACTGTCGTTATGACTCGCACATGAGGCCGCTCTTTATCGAGGTCTTGTTGGCATTGCTTGTGAAACCCAATTAATCTCTTATGACCGCGTGGTAGTCAAGCACTTCGAGAGACACAATACTAGCAAAGGAGGTTCTATAAGTAGTAGTGATGCACACAACGAGGTATATGCTTGTGCATCTTGGATTTCCCTAGATAACTTTGAGGCGGTTACAAATCCCGCTCGGACATGTCGGTTAGTACACATCATGGCTGTTGAATTGTTGCGTGCATATGAGGTGATTTCATGGCATTGTAGCATTCCACTATTGGGGGTTTTAGATTTTATAGAGCATAGTGGCAGTGTATTTTCTAGTCAGGGTACTACTGCCATTCTACTGATTAGACCTCTTATTCTTTGAGATTGTGACACCTGATGTTCAACACATTTATGTTCCGGTGTGTGAAAATTAAACCTAAATATAATTAAAATTTATTCTCTTTCATCATTTATTTACAATTTATTAATATTAAAATTAAACATATACTTTTGTGTTTAGGATTACTCCAATGGGTGGAGCTTCACAACCCACACCATCTACCCGTGTGACATACATAGCTCTTGACTGAGCACAACATGGATCTTGATGTTCTGGGCATGAGTCATCTTGGCTCACTTGGAAATGTATTTATTGGTGTTGAGGTCATGGGTGGCAATCCCATCGATTTGGAGACGTGTTCCACAAAGGTATATATACATGTGTTTTAATAGAATTAATATTTAATCTAAATTGAAATGTTAGAAATTAATGAACTTTATTCAAAAAACTTAATCATCAACTTCTTAAATTTTATTTATTTTGTTTCACAGGGATCTACAAGACAAATATCTACACACAACATAGATACTCCCAACATCCGCCCAGGATAGATACTGAGGTAATCAATTGTACATATCTATTATATGATGTATTTAATTAATCAAGAAATTGTTGTAGAATTTTTCTTATAAATTTTAATATATGGTACGTACTATATATAGTTTCTGACATGTATATTCCGTTTTTAACAAGCAGGTGCAACAGAGCGTAGTGATGGGTTTGCACTCGCCCTAGTGCACTATGGAGGAGACTTCAGTGATATTTTATAGATTTTATACATTTTAGAAATGATTTTAGAGATTTTATACATGTACATACTCATTAGACATGATTTTAGATATTTTAGACATGTATATAAACTCATACTCATTCTAGACATGATTATTATATTTTGATATATGTCTTAGACACGTGTATTATTATTATATTTTTATGAGTTCCAGTGTATATTTACAATTATAGATGTGAATATAAGACACCCCCTTATATTTCATTTTTGTCTCTTGATGGTATCATAATAGGTATAATGATAGATAAGATATTAAATACCCTTCATTTTTGTGATATAACATTGTAAACTTCTTTAAAATTCTATATTGAATCATTTGATGCTTAGGTAATTTAGTAATAATTTATGTTACATTAAACATTCCATGGCTTAGTGAATGCTTCTTTACTTATGCACTTGTCAAATATTTTCAAAGGCCATTTCCTATCCACCTTAACTTTGTTTTTATTCATATCACTACTAAGTCTTATAACTCAAAATTTGACTCTAGGTAAATATTGCCAAATTCAATATTCATTGTTCTAGGAAAGTGTTGTTAGTATTAAACTATCTCTCTAAAAATCTATAGTAACTTAAAAGCTTGTGAAAATAATAGATTCCCTCTCTTTATCTATCCTCTCTCTAAAACTCGGAAATATAAACTCATGTTGTTGCGGTGTGCGAAATGATGGAAAATGAAGCAAATGTAATGCAATACATTTCCATGATTTATACTATTTTAATGTAATTGTAAATTTGACTTTATTTGGAGATGGGAAAAAGGAAGTTATAAAGATTAATTTAAGAATTTATTCAATATATATTGGGTAGTGAACATGTTTAAGTGATGGTTGATTGTTAATACAAGGGATAACATTATTAAATATCATGAAATTTCATCTTGATCAATATAAGTATGTCATACCGCACATCTAATGTTGAAAATTATGATTTGAATCATATATGATGAAATCTTAAGTTCATTTTTCTTGGGAAGTAATTCCATAAGTTTTGTTATCACTTCAACATAATGTTGCGCATCATGATCTATGTCAATAAACATACACATGTGATTACACCAAAATTTGCAAAAAAATATTATACAAATGTGATTACACCATTAATGACCAAGCTAGTAAACAATTTAATATCTAAAAAATTAACTTACTATCTAGTAAACAATAATATTAAGTTGACCAAGCTAATTGTATTTAGATAGCTTCATGAGGTCCTTCTTGAAATCTACTAAACAATACTTTTGCATTTGTATTCAAGACTTTTTCAACTTAGAAGCACGTATGAGTGTGACATAATGATCTATTATTGATTACTTTGGTCTAAAACCTACTTTCCCCTTTTCCCACTTTCCTTTTTATTTTATTTTCTTACAAAATACCACATAGTCATGTGGAATAAATTTTCACCATGTCATCGAACGTATCTAAACTTAGTAATCAACTTAATTTCCTTGTTGGATGACTACTGGATACCAAATGCATATTTGGATGCCTTAGTGTGAATCTCAAAAGGTTTAGGAAATTTCATGCATTGTGACAGAAAATAGTATGTAGAGGAATAGTCTTACTAACTCAAAATAATTTTACCATGCATTGGTTCAATCAACCTTGGATTTGATGTGCATTATGTAGTTGACGGGATAGGACATATATATATATATATATATATATATATATATATATATATATATATATATCAAGGATGAAACTATTATCTAAATTTACATACATGTCTAAGACAACTAAGAAACTATTTAAGGTAGTATGGAGTAATCAAATATTAAATCACTATTATATTTTTAATATGCATAGAGTATAGCTATAATTTTAATGTTGATGTAGCATGTGTAATGAATCTTTGTTACTCCAAATGAACAATTACCAAATTTTTCGTATAAATATTAATTTTTCAAAGGTTGTAATATGCATAGGATGTTATTAACATGCTAATATCAATCCTTACTAATATTTGATTTGGGGGATCAAAATTTCCAACTAATATTTTATTTAGGAGATCAAAATTTCCTTACAGTAGATATTGGCTCAAGTCATCATTTGATCTTTGTTTTTTTCAATTGTTTATACACACACACACACACACACACACACACACACACACACACACACACACACACACACACACACACACACACACACATATAGAGCTATCTAATTTATGAAAGATGGCATGGTACAAGCCTAATATTTCATTCGACTAGGATCTCTTGTCATATGCATCATACTTGATCATTTGCATAAAATGATCTATGATATAATGGGATGTTTGGAAGAGGGAGTCAAGAAAAAAATAATGCGGTTCTTTAATGCAAAGTGTTTTGGAAGGTGTTTTATTTCCACATGAAGAATATGTGGATAAAGCAAGAGTGTTAAGAAATAAAGGTATGTTGAGAGGATCATGTTTGTATCTAGGAAGACAACCTTTTTGCAGCTGAAAGAGAGAAATGATGAGTGAGAAAAGGTGAGGCTAGAAAGGAGAAAATGATAGAAGCATACCTAAATAATGGAAAAACATATATTATAGCTAGATAAACAATAAGTAAATAAGGAATATGACCCATTTGGGAGCTAATCTTATGATGGTGAGCTAGAATTTAGAGGCTACCCTTGACAAAGAGGAATTGGGTTAAGGCCTATATCCAGAGATAGAAAATTATTTTGAATGGAACACATAAGCATGATGGGTGAAAAATGCCAAATTTTGAAAGATGTACGAGAAGGTAAAATGTAGAATAAAGAAACAAAATGTCAAGGGGTTAACTATAGAGATATAGATGGGAGGAATACAAAGGTTCTTGTTTTTTGGGAATGACCCAATTATATGAGGATTAAGTTAGAAAGGTGTTGGTGGGTACTGAAATAGAGCCTTTCTAAGAGGTGAGAGAGGATGTTGAAGAATGGAAGTTGATGTTAAATAGAAACCCTATATTTAACTAAGAGATAAAAACAACCATGTCTCCTAGAGAGTAACAAGCAATACAAAAACAAAGTAGATGGCTAGATCAAGATCCAAATTATACTATTGAGTGGTTGTAATATTTTTTACCATGTTTTGTTGATATTTCAACAATTATTGTTTCGTTGAATGATTTTTCTATGTGGATCCTTTTTCGGTACTTGGTTGGTTCTTACGTTGTTTTTGTTAGAGCCTTTTATTTTCACATATTGTTTCTATTGTTTTAGGTTATGGGATCCTATCAAAACCCTTTCCTTTACCCAATCTAAAAACATATTATCATATTTACCTTAGAATGAAAAATAAAATTACGATCTATCAAGGGTTTCTACTTATGTACCCATGTTTGCAGCCTTGTCTTTAACTTGTGCCTTCTCTCTTTACTCGCTTGTGCCTTCCTATGATATGATCTTGGCATTCTTCTCTGCATTCTCTTCCTCAATATATTTTCGTTTCTTATTCTTTACATTTCCTATGATTCATCCACTTCAATAATTTTCACCTGCACACATAAATTGAGATAGATATGAATTTCTAAGAGTAAACTTGATACAAAACTACACATGCATGTAACTCTTATTATATACAAATCTCAATAGAAATTAGGTTAGAAAATAGGTTATTTTTTATTTTAGTTTTTTATAACTTTAAAACAACTTTTTTAATTTTAATAGAATTTATATTTAATATACAATTATTTAGTTTTATAATATATTTTAAAATAAAATAACTATATGCTTTAAAGTCAATTTTATTATATATAAATAATAAAAATATTTTTCAAAAATATAATAACATATTACATATTTTTGGTTAAAAACAATTTAAAAAACAAAACTTAGTTTAAAACAAAAAAATATGTAAAAAACTAAATTTAAAACATTAAAAACAAACAATATTATTTTAACACCGTTACTTATAAAAACAAAAATTACAAAACATTAAATTTAGAAGGAAGTGCTTTGGTGGCGCAGGGGGCTCACATACAATGGGGTTCACGCGAACCCCGTTTGTGTGAATCTGTTGAATGACACTAATGTAGCACCTAAGTGGCACATTTTGGCACCAAATCCTTTTGGAGGATAATTGTAAGCCAAAATCTGCCACTTAGGTGCCACGTAATTAGGGTAAACGAACTAGTAAAATTACAAAATTTTAACACAAAATTCAGATTTTTATTAGCTTTCTAAAAATATAATTTTCATTTTTTAAAAATTTGTTTTGTTATTTATTTTTTAATTTTTACTAACATATGGTATTTTAGGACAATCAATAGTACACAATCAACCAAATTTGAAAAATAGTAGAATATATAAAAAAATTGAAAAAATAAACTTACTATTTGTTGAAGTCTTCTTCGTACCTGTGAAAAAAAACTCAATTTCGATATAAATCTTAAAATTTATTGGCATAGACATATGTACACTATTTATTTAAAAATATTTTTACTAAATAATTAATATTATATATATGTCAAAAAAATACAAAAAATATTGACATGACCGTAAAAGTCAAATCTTGAAGATACATCTAAAATTTCATGGTGAAAAAACAACTTTTCATTTAAAAACACCACCAGGGACAATCATTCCTCTTTTAGAACATAAGAAACAACGTATTATAAAATTAAGATAAACACCAAAATTTTAACCAATTTTTTTATAAAAATATACATGTATTCTACACTCTAAACACAACATTCTGTTAGTTTGTGGAATTTCATGAAAATCAATGAAATTAAAATTCATGTTTATAAAGGTACAAAACATACCAAAATGTGGGACATTTTATTGTGCTTTTACCTGAACAAAGCTTGAAAATCATTTTGTAGGAATAATTAGCTCCTAAATTTTTTTGGTATGATCTCAACATGTGATTTAGAGTCAAAACTATATAAGGTTTGACTCCAAAACACCCTTCTATGCTCACAGAGCAGAAAAACGCTCTCGATGTTCTAACACGAAGTTGGTGGGATGACATCGACATTTCAAAACAACCTTGGCACACGTTGGAGCATGTAGTGTCCCCTTGGATTTTCCCCATTGTGCAAAGAGGACATGGGGGACACCAAAGTGTGCTTCTACCATCCATTCACATTGTTTTATAACTTGAAATACAACATGGGATGTTAGGTGGATCATATGAAGTGTTTAAATGCCCAAGTCCCCTTCCCATGATGAGCAGATCCTAATGCACACTTGAAAGCATGTGATTTTCCCTTAGATTTTACCCAAGGTGAAAAGGGACATGGGGGACATAAAATTTCACTCCCCCATTAAGTCTTTCTCCCTACAACTTGCACAACACTACTTTTGCACCTAAGGAGCCCCAAACATGCAAAGTCACTTAGTCACTTGTCCCCTCCTCCCCGAGAAGATACCCAATGGCAAATTTATGACATGATGGTGTCCCCTTGATTGTACCAAAATAAAAATGGAATTGTCAACACCAAATTTCACTCCTCATCCTTCCACTCATCCTCAAGGCACATGAAGAACCAACTCGCAACCCTTGGAAGCCATTTTTAGCCCCATGGATTTCTCTCACACTTCACAACAACTTGCTACTTGTCATCACTAGGTGCAAAGCACACTTCTTTTCCCCTTGTGTCCCATTTTACCTCTTATCCCCTATTTTTTAGGGTGTAACCACATACCAACTATGGTTTAGCTTGTTGGGTCATATTTGATTTAAAATTTGGAAAGTGAATGTAAATATCTCCCAAATCAAAATACTTATTCATTTCAAAATTGCAATATTTATGATTTTCCCCAAAACTTCTTTTTACCAATAATGCTACTAAACTTTTTCGTAACCCTTAAGCTCCAAAACTAAAATTTACGCATATCTCACAATCCATGCACATGAAATTCACCAAAATTTACTAGTGCAATCCTCCCAAAAACAAATTCAGTGTGATTATAAGAACATTTCCGTTGATTCTCTATATAATTTGCATCACCAATAGAAATTTTCAGCACTTTTAGTTTCCTTTTTAGATGTATGGAGTTCTAGCAAATAAAAATCCTTGAAAACTGGAGCAGAAGTTCCTTAGACAAAACCTAATCTTGTGAGATCATTTTCGTTTCAATCTAATGCCCAAAAAATATCCATATAAAAAGAGTAATTTGTGACAGGTCTCATATGTCTAAATATAGTAAGTTTCAAAACAATAAACCTTTAGTGTTCATGTTACTCCAAACAAGTAAAAATCATCAAAAAGTGACAAAACTAAAAACTTACTAAAAATAGCCATCCCAAACAAGACCTACCAAAAATAGAAAGTCTTGCAATTGGGCTCAAGTCACTTGTATCAACTCACATTCCACCTATCTCATTATTTTTTGTCACATCATGAAGATCAAGTATTTAGGTATGGAACCAATCTCAACATTAATCACTGAATACCCCAATGTGGGGGACAATGATGTCACCCACATGGACACGGGAACTTGAAAATTAGAATGATGAATGAGGCATGAGGGGAAGTGGAGGAAAAAATACTCTCAAGTGGGTTATTCAAAATGTAAGGGCACTCATTATCTGTTTAGAGCATCGAACTTGTCCTGGTGTGTTCACAACATTATGATCCTAATACCAGAACAATCATGGCGGATGATAAATCAATCCTCATATTTCTCACACCAAATGGTGTTTCTCAATGCCTACAAACTTCCAACAACAACAACATGGTCATCATAACCAAGGATTGTACTTCAACAAAGTGGGTGAGGAATGACTCATATTTTCAAGGCCTAAAAGTGGGTTCATTGCTCGAACAAGGTAGAAAGCCCTCTTGTGTCCCAAGAATTTTTCATGGAGTGAAATTCATTAGGCATATTCATATGCTATTGTCCTTTGAGAAGAATAATGGGAGAGGTAACAATGATTTTATTTCAGGATCGGATGCCTCAATTGATCTTGTGGTAATAAAAGGAAATTAAATGGTGGATTGGGGGTAGTTTAGTGCTAGGAATAGGTAGAGGAAGTCAGCCTTCTCTGGAGGATTGCCTCATTTTGCAGTCCCACAACTAAGAGACAGTCCCATGTTGCCTCATAATTCATGATCCTCAATGATCATATCCAGGTACAATTTTTGAGCTCCATTAGTAAGGATCTTTCTCTAAGTACCACCGTTATCCAAATGAGTACCATACAATAGAAAATTCTTAGTCACAAACTTTACCCCTTAATCAATAAATATGAGGTCATTACTATGGAAAACATTAGATCTACCTCATAAGTGAAATGGTCAATAAGGTTGGGTCATTAACCCTTTTCATCGGCGATTCCACACAAGGTGCTAGCTTCTTTTAGGTTCTTTTGTACTCCTCAAAACGAGTTTTAGGATTATGCCCAAGTACTTCCCATAGTTATGTGGATGGGTCTTTACCGATGAGCTTAACCTCGTATTTAATGTGTGTTCATTCCCAATTCATTCCCTTAATAAAAAAAAAAAAATTTAAATTTTTTTTGTATAAACAAAATTACAAACCAATCGCACTTGCGACTACCCTCTAACTAGATTGTTATATATTTTTTTGGTAGAAAAATTGCAACATAGTGGTAGTTACGACTAGTATGCAACCATATTTTGTTAGAAGATCTATAAAACTAAGTGTTAGATCTACGGTTCATAAACGTTAAGGAAAAATAAAAGCATACAAAAATTATTGATAAAACCCTAAAGAAAACATTGTCAAATTCAAAAAGTGAAAAGAGTTACCTGAACTAAAATGGTCCAACCGTGATCACCAAAGCGTTTTCCCCTGGATTTGGATCTCCCCTGTAAGATGTATTAGTTGATGTAACAATAACCAAATCAATGCTACTAAAAATAATGGTTTCATGTTGCCATTTATAAGAGGACAATTATGGGTTCTTTATTGAATAAAGAGGGAGAAACTCTTCCTGATATGAATCTAAACTCGTACATAAACACACTTAGAAAAATTTAGTAGTTTTTGTGGTTAGGGGCCTTCATTAGTCATATCCCTAACCTTTCAAGGAGATAAAAACATTTTACTACAGAAAATGAAAAACAATGCATAAAAATGATAGGTATACCTGACTCAGATTGCAGATGACAAATGCAATTACGATTTGCTAAAAGGTTCAAGGCAATTGTAACCCAATGACAATTTACGACTAACACTTATGTTGAAATTTCATCAAACAGGTTGATGCAACAAGTCGCACTATCCTTTGTGATTTTCCTTCACTTCTCCAAGACCTATTAAATCAAAATATATGAGAAAAGAAGTAAAATATCAAGTATGAGCTCAAGTGCATAAAGAATCGAGGGGTTGGAATGATGGGGGTGAGTGGTGTTTTATATTTTTTGAGTGCATAGGATAATGTGACACATATGGGTGCAATGTGCATAGATGGGTGAGATGATAAGGGTCCATAGTATATTAGTCATGTAAATGGGTAGGTGGGATGGAAAAAATTAAATATGAGTGGGTGAGGGTTAGTAAATGAGTGATGATGTGTCTTTTATCACCATTTTGTGGGGTTTTATATTTTTTAGTTGCTTTTGTGGGATTATTTGATTTTTTGGGATTATTGTGTTTTATGATGTTTTTAGTATTTTTTAATAGGAGACCTTATGTGCAAGGTGTGTTTTCAAGTGTCTACAGATTGAAACCCTCTCCAGCCCGGTGGAGAGATTGAAGATGGAATTATGGTACTTTGCCTAAAAAAATTTGTAGCCCATACTTGCTTTATTTATTTCTTAGCCTTGTCTCCTCGGCTTTGGATAAATTGAACTTTTGCTAAAATTTACATTTGCCCCAACATATGGCTTTCTAGACTCAATCGAGTTTGGAACAGTCATATGGAACCCAATATTTGTCATTTTTTGTGGTGCTTTGTGTATTAATGGCTTCCTCTGGGAGAACCACTTGCCCATATTGGTATTCCTAATCCCAAGTGTCCTACCAGTTCTGAACTACTAGAGTCATTTAAGAACACCTTTTGATTTTTTCCACATGCCCAATCTTCTTGATAATGGATTCATAGCCTCTTTCAGCCCTTCCACTTGGAAACCTTTCCCTGGAGGATGGGTTTTTTGGCAATTGCTCCAATTGCCCTACACACAAAGTTGAAATTTGGAATTTTTTCAAGCTATCATTTTGTTTCAATTATGGAAAGCTAAAAATGTAGCTATTTTCATGAATACATAAATTACATAACAATTTAATACTAATGAAAAAGTTTTTGTGGTCTTGTTATTTGCTTTTAGATTCAGGAAAAAGCTAAGAAGGTGGCCCTGGAGTTCTAGTATATGCATGAATTATTGGATCACTAGGGAGCACATCATGTTCAATGAGTAGAATTCCACAGGCCCTATAGCTGGATTCCCCTCCCTGACAGGCCGATGGTGAAGGATCCATTCTCATAACCGATGCCCATCCCCACCTCATGGTTGCTTCTCTGCTCCACCACCTCGACGTGATTCTTGGAGCCCGCCACTATGGCGAGATGGCTAGAATTCTTCTTGCGGTGATATAATTGTTGCCATCTTTGGTTGGTCATCTCCCGCAGTTGTTCCATGTCCCTCGACTTTAGTGGTTTCTCCTCCTCTTGGTTGGAGACTTATGGTTTTGTTGAATTTAGTGAACATGACCCAACCTACTACTTAGAATGAAGATGGGTGGGCTCTCTGTCACTGCATCGTGACCCACCACCCTCCCCGAGTGCTGCGATAGTATATGCCTTTAGTTTTATTCTGTTTTGTTTGAGGCGTTTGTGTCGTGTGTTCTTTAAATTTGTTGGAACTTTGATTTCCTTTTGAGTAATTTCTGGAGCCGTGTATTATCTGAATAATTCTTTTTTATTGTAACCATCTAAGTCTTTTTAAATTATTAATAGATGTTTTAAAAAAACAACTAACAATACTTCTAGACATTTTTTACTATCTATATTTAATATTAAAATAAAAAAATATAAATTAAAATAATGAAGAACACATTCACAATTAAAATTAAATAAAAAAATAGTAATCAAATCAACAAAAAAAACATTCAAACTTAAAATTAAAAATATATATAATTAAATTAATAAAGAAAACATTCACACTTAAAATAATAAAAACATTTTTTTACAATTTTAATATTTTTCGATTAAACCTATCATTTGGTGAACATACTCTTCATAACTCTTTAACTTCGGGTTTTTAAAATGGAAACAAACTTTTCTAAAAGAAATACTCTTCACAAATCTTTAACTTCCGGTATTATTATGCACTTCTCGACATGTTTAAATTGAAGGTACCATGGTCCATGAACCTGCGTCAAATCTACGTGGAAATGGTAAAAATTAGAGAAAGAAATTGTTTGATGAAAGTACTTATATTTTGAAAGTGAGGATTTTTTTTTCGTTTTAAGTAATTATACTTTGTACATGTAGGTGATACTAAGTAGATGTGACATATCTAACATACATATCTAGATAAGAGCAAATAATGGAATCACTACAAACTAGAGACTCGCCATCCGACTTTTCAACATTCCTCGTAGATCTCAAAACTACCGCTCTACCAAAGCAAAGTGACCCACCTAAACAACCTTTCGTTTTGTCATTCTCCTTGCATAATCCTTAAAATAATAGCTTTAGAGCCTTCACCTGTTCTTTTACACGTAACATAGTCACGCTTTATGCACGAAATTGCCACAAAACAATCTTTTGTCAGATGCAAGCAGACAACTTTCAGGGCTCCTCGTGTTCCCATTAGGAATGCATACGAATCTGTTTGACAAAATATCTTGAGCTCATCCGGACTTGTTTGTTCTATGAAAGTTTCAACCATGTCTAATGATGGTCGGGATGATGAAAGAGATCCCGATGCCCACACATTTACCAACAAGCTCACCAAATGGAAATGATCATTCATAAACTTGAACAAAGCATGCAGGAACTCACTAAAATAGTGATAGAACGAACCAAATCATTAAGGAACAAGCATCAAAACTTGAGAAATAAACAGATCAAATTACCATACAAGGAGATCACATCTCAAAACCGGAAATAGCTCAAGCAAACTAAGCTCAAAGGTTGTTGCCCATCCAACTCAAGAAACATTAGAGGTCATTGCAAACCTTCGAGAAGAAGTCCAAGCAACTAAGGAAAACTATAAGGGGTTTCTTTGCCGCGACTTAAGAGCGTAGCCATAGATCATCCATGGACACAAGTTGTCTGGTAAATGTGAAACCCCACCAATTATCAAGCAAAGAATCCAAGCCAGATTTTGCAGAAAGCGTAAACAAAGAGATTTTAAGGTCTTAAACTTTAGAGTTAGAGGCCTCACCAAGGAAGATGTCCCTTTAACAAAGCAGCCTAAGAAATTTCTCCAACATACACTCAAAACCGATAACATGCCAATTAAAAAGGCATGGTATCTACCAGATCATTCTTTGACCATCGATTCCACAAAGATACAGGATAAGCTCATCGCCTTGAAATTGAAAAGTTGCCTCTTCAATCTTGACCAAAAGATATACCTTGATGAAGACATGACCAAGCTACAATATGAGGAATTCAAGAATGAAAGGGCCAAAATGATTGAAAGCTAGGAAACGTGGCAAGTGGGTCATTATGAGGAGTGGTAAGGTTGTGATACAGATAATCCACCTCCTCGTGGGACAAACCAAGGCCTACCAAAACATCTTGATGCCATAAGGTGGAGCTCCGCTCTCATACATCCATCTCACTCTCACTATGGAATTGTGGCGGATCTCTTTTCTTTTCTCCGGGGTCCTCAAATGATGTTATCCTAGGCAAAGATCTTATTTTCTTTACGTAAACCCATGAATAAAGAGCCAAGCCCCTACCTATTTTACTTGGGTTCACTTGGTTCTCCAAGTATAGACACAACTTCATCATGGTTCTAGAGGCTCGGGTGGTATCGCTTGCCTCGCACGTGACAACCTAGCCTCTAAACTTCGAATCAAGAATCGATACACGTGCCATATACTTGTGGGTGTCACTTGACAGAGGAGCTTCACAATCCATATTGTTCATCGTAGTATGCTACTTCCCGCCAAGATACTCACCATATACTATGATAGGGGATGATGAATCCCCATTCACCGATCTATACCCCGCAACCTCCGTGTTCTTGGCAATGGGGATGTTATCCTCATGGGAGACTTCAATGCCCGTATAGATAACAAACAATGCTCCCAATATGACCATATCTCATATCCTTTAAGACCGTATGAGCTCGGAGAAAGATGGACAAAGCTTATAGAAAGTCGAGTTGATCATTCCATTTCACCTTATGGAAGACATTTAATTAGATTTGGGGAATCTCACGACTTGATAGTGTTGAATGGACTTTCTTGTTTTCCTAGGTCTTGTTAGGAAATAAGGGATAAAATATGCGAATAATCCCTCACGTAATCGCAATAGTAGAAACTAATATGCGTAAATTATTACAGATCTCAAATAAAATTGCGTTAATAAAATAACACAACACAAAGAGACAAAGATTTTAACATGGTTCACCCAATTTGGGCTACGTCCACCAAGAATCACTTGCTTAGATTTTATTACAAGCCACCGCTCTCTCAATACAATACCTAGATCCGTTTGGAGCTATGCTCAACAAACTCTACAGAATTCACACCCGAATTCAAAACACATATGCAATACATTTTCTTGTACATCTATCATATGCATAAGACCATATAAATAGACAAAATCGCTTAGCTTTTACAAAACCATGGGTAAAACATGTCCCATAAACCTATGGGTCAAAAAACTCGCCCATATGAGAAGAGCACGTTTCCCGATATGTCGGGTGCATTTTTTGAGGCCAAAAAAAATACGCCTAAAAAAAAAAATTCAGGGCTGCGCCCAACCCCGATGAGGATACATGAAAAGTGTATAGTACTCTTAGTGTACAGCCTTCAACACTTTCACACATGAAAACAGCTCCACAACCTAACAGGTATGGGGATTTCACCTACTATCCTCATGCTTTGGTGGAGCCAGTGGTGGTGGATTATGTCATGAGCAACATTACTTTTCAGTCATCCATCTCCAATCTTTGTGTGGAACCTCTCCCACCCCTTGCACGACCATGCACCTATCTCTTTTATGGTCCTACTCCCCTCTCTTGGGGCTGCACATATCACCTCTTACACTTGCCAATCTTCCACCCATATCTCCTTCGACCATGAGTTTGATGATAGTTATACTGAAAACTTGACAACCAACCTCCAAGATATTAATTCTATCCATTGCCCAATGGCAAGAGCTGAATATCTTTCTAGAACAATTTGGAATACAATTCTCCAATCCTTTCCCCATTCCACTCGTAATCATCCCACCAGTGTCCCACTTGGTCATTGCACCCAAAATGACTGGTTTAATAGTAGTTGTAGATCCCTCCACAAGCTTGTGACTCACATCATTTGCGAACACCCTTATAGGAAGAAGTCAGTCCAAAAAATGTACCGCTGGCTCCTACGGTAAAAGCAAAGGTTATATATTCACAAGAAAGAAAGGGACACACTCAACATGTTGAGGTTTAAAGCGAAGTCTTTTTGGCAAACCTTCCTCCCAAGGAAATACTCATGTGTTATACAAGACAAATATACATGGTTCAACTACGCATCCTCTCTCTACAACATCCCCAATCAAGTTCCAATTTTAGTAGAGAACAAGTGGCAGGGTAAAATTCTCTTCACAGACCGTATGGTGTTACGGGCTATCTTCAAACTTCAGGCAGGAAAATCAGCAGATATAGAGAACTTGAGAGCTGAATTTCTTCACAATAGTCCAAAACTCTTAGCAATGCACATTGCTGATATCTTTAATCTAGTGGCTTCTTATGGATCCCCACCAGCATGGACGTCTCACATCATCTGCCCCATATTTAAATCAGGGAATCAACAAGAGCCAAATAATTATAGAACCATCATGATTGGGCATACTTTGAGCAAATTATTTGCTACAGTGCTAGATGATTTGATTTCTAGATTTGTTGAATCCAAGAAACTCCATGCGAAAGGACAAGCAAGGTTCAGACGGGATCACCAAACAATAGACCATGTCTTAACTCTTAGAGCCATAATTGAAGAAGCAAGGGCCAACAAGCGTAAGGTTTATTGCTGTTTTGTTGACTTTCAAAAGGCATTTGATACCGTACCTAGACACCTTCTAATCCAACGGCTTCGTGACCTCCAAATTCCAGAGCATTTGGTTCTTCTTGTGATGACACTCTATGAAAATGTGGTTGGCCAAGTCCGAACTCCTACTGGTTATACAGGTGATATCAATAGCACCATTGGTGTTAAACAAGGCTGCCCACTTTCTCCTACTCTATTTGGTCTCTACATTGATGAACTAGAGCATATCATTGAAAATTATGGTCTTAGAGATGATGGTTGTTCTCTATATGATATCATCATTTCTATTTTATTATTTACTGGATGATATATCATTCTCATGTCACATACTTGTTGCAGCCTTCAACGACACCTTGACATCTTAAGTTCTTTTTGTGATACTCATGGCTTACAAGTGAACTTAAAGAAAACTAAGGTCATGGTATTTAATACAACCAAGACTAAGACCTTTGTAAGCCCATGCAACTAACCTCATGTACAAAGGGAACTTGGTGGAAGTAGTCTCCTCTTACACCTATCTTGGAGTGACTTTCACAGTCCTCCTTTGAACATGCTTCATGCAAACGAGAAGAAAGATTATGTAAAGGTTATGCAGCCCTCAATACACTTGAGAGACAATGTTTCCAGCTTCAATTTCAAGATGCCAATGCAAAATTGCGTATTTTCCAAACTCTAGTGACACCAACAGTGTTGTATGGTTGTGAGATTTGGGGCCCTGATCTTCGGCACAGTAGTTGGGCTCGTGTTGATAGCGTACTCGTCTCCATGCTATCCAGGACCCTCCGGCAAAACACCTCAGTTCCACATGCAATCATCTTGGCTGAGTTTGGCACGCACCCTCTCCGAATCTCAACTATATTTCATCTTGTGATGCTACTCCATAGACTAAGATGTATGACAGATACACCAATTGGGTAGAATAGATATCCCTTCAAGGCTCTCCAATCATCCATGAGGCTATGTGAATTGGGGATCCAAACCACTTGGTATGCACATTGTAAAACCTTCTTCTAAAGCATTGGTTTGGATATCAATCACCTTCCTCCTCTCACATTCTCTATTAATTCTCCCCACATGCCTCGAAGGGAAATTCATAGAGGAATTAGAGAGGAGATCTACAAAGCTTACATTAGATCAATGTGGATTGAACCATTAGAACTATTGCCAACAAAAATGCACCACTATTTGGAGCATTATCTCAAAATTGAATATGGGCGTGTCATTCCCCCCAAATACATTAAGTTCCCACTAGGTTTGAGATTCCCCTTGGGTCAACTACGAGTTTTCTCTCATCAGCTTCGCATGGAGACAGAGCACTACATTCCTAGGGACCAATGCACTTGCACACTTTGCAACAATGAACCTGAATCAGAGGAGCACTTTATATTTCGTTGCCCTATGTACTATGAGATTCGTGGCAGGTACTATTGTCTCTTTCGAGAAACTCAAGGCTCATTACGTGCCCTTATTCATTATGAAGACCAGAGGTGTGTTGCTTTATTTATCAGGGAGATGACCCAACATAGATATGGCCTCCTCAAACATCATCATGGCAGCCTTGGGTTCCAGAATATTGGTGCATTCCTTCAGCCTTCTACACAACACCGGAGGCATAAACGGGCACATGACTTCACACAACAGTCACGATCTACCAGGCGTAGAACCTCCTAAGCTTGGCACATAGACCTGTTGCTTCCCGTGTCTTTCCTGTTGCTTCTCGTATTTTGTTTTGTATTTGTTTTTTCCTTCATGCATTGTCTTGTTCTCTTTGCTCCTCTTGTAGTCCCTTTAACCTTTTTGGTTACTTCCGGACATTAATTTTTAAATTAAATTAAATTAAATACGAACAAAATAATTCAATTTTGGTACATCAATAATGTATAAGCGGTCTTAAGAAATTTTATCTCTTTTTTTTTTTAATGTAAATTTTAAAATCATTTAAGTTTAGGGGGTGGTTAAGAGGATCTCGATTTATTGAAGAAGTTGTTTTGCTTATATAGAATTTATCATATAAATGTTTGTTGAAAGTAAAGTTCATCAATATTTTGATGAATAAAGTCAAGCGGTTGAGGTTAAAATTGCGTTTTGGGTGATTTGATAGCACAAATACCTCTTACGCATAGATATTTGGCTAAAAGTGTTCACTAATTTAATTTCTATGCTTACTCGATTATTGTAATTCACTATATTTTTCCTCTTAAACATGGATAAAGACACTAACAATCTATATAAGTCATTGCCCATTGTAATGTTTCAACATTCAATAAAAATAATCACAACCAATATGAAATTCAATAATATTTGCAATAAAAACTAGTACAGTCCATGACCAATATAACAATTAAATAATATTTATAATAAAAATTATTTTTTAATTTTATAAATTATTGAAATTTTATATTGTTACCTAAATAACCAAGGAGAAACATACAAAATATTAGTTTAAGTATTAATTATAACAAACAGAAACTGGCACCCATTTTTTAAAAATGATATAAAGATTTACAATGTGTATAAGGTTGCAAAGTAGGTTGGGTGGGATGTTATTATTTACTTTGTTATATATATATATATATATATATATATATATATATATATATATATATATAATTGATATTTTACTAGATATTATTAAATAGTTTAGGTGTTTTATGTATGATTATAAATTTTGCACGTATGTTTATGAAATATTTATAAATTTTGTCCGATCATAATTGCCCCTGAATTTCCTCCTCGTACCCTCGCTTATCTTTCTTCCATTAACTTCGGTGTTAATTCAAGCTACCTTAATGACCATGCTCTTGAAAATGGGCGTCGTTCTTAACCCTATCTTAAATAATCGAAAGCTTTATTTTTCTTCTAAAATTTTGCCCCCTCTATCTATCCCCCGACCCTAACGTTTTTTTTCAGCTCTCCCCACACGTGGAGGTCAAACAATAGTGTAGCTTTTTGCCCCTCTTCCATTATGTTAAATTGTCCTCCCTCTTCCGAGATTTCTTCCGCTCTTTCTTTAGATAATAAAATAAAAATTTCGGTAATGTGATTGATTTATCTAATCATATCCTCGACCCTCCTACCTTAAAATTACTAAATAAGAGGTTTATTTTTTTCATCACCCAAAATTTCATTCCAACTAAAGACATTATTGGAAACCTTATTGGCAACCTTGAGCAAGCATTATTTGGGCTTCGAGATTTTGAGGGCCAAGAAATTAGACAAGATTATGTCATCCTCCTTCACAAAAATAAACCTCCTACAGTAATTTTCCGGAGGCGTTTACTTTGAAGAAGGCATTGCTAGAAAGTGTCAAATTCTGATGGCTTAACTTTATAGGTTGCCGAATTTTAGATATTTTTCTACAGTCCTAGATATTTATCAAAGAAACTCCTGCTGGAAAATGTCAAATTCCGGCAGGGTCTTTCCGGTGATGCAATTCTAGTGGTATTCAAAGGCTCACTTCATCGTTTCCAACTTCATGTAACCAGCATTCTTGCTAACTTGATCACTTGAAGCTCCCTTGAACCAGTAATCAGATATGCTCGTCTGGTATCCTTCCCCATGTGGAAGATGTCACATCATATGCAATTCCGTGCAATCATTTTTATGAATATTTGGTCTTTGAATACAGAGCGTGTAATGGGTGCAGGGAATGGCTGAAAGAAAACTCTAGCGCTGGACTCTGAATTGCAGTCCATTGGGATGTAGGTGGATCGTATACCTCTACCCAATCTGGCACAGTAGATATTGGCAGCGAATACTTAGAGCCACACCATATTGCAAACAAAACCTGAGGGAGAAGCTCGATGCCACATGTTTAGAATTAGATCTGATCCAAATGACTTTGAACATACTTATACAATGGAATATGTCACCGTTCAGATTTCAGGTCGTGTAAACCAAGAACTAACTAATATAAAGTCACGGATCCTCTCACACTTATACTAACGATTTTGTATCAAATCTATTTGCATTTGTGTTCAAGTTTATCAGGAGGGAATCACTAAGTATTGAATTTATTATGCCGATGCAACAGTGGCTACAAACTAGAATGTGGCAGTGTTGAAATCTGTATTTGAAGCTAGCTGCAATATGTAAGAGCTTGACGTCAAAGATCTTTACAATGAAACACGTAACTATGGGGATCTCTAATTTGCAATAGCCATCACTTTAGAATCAGGAACCAAAAGAACACAGTAATGACATTGATTGGGCCGCCATTATTATACACACATCTTTTCCTCGGGATCAGAGAGGAGACATGAAGATTGGCATTTTTAGAATAAACTTTGGGTATTTCTTTTCAAATTTTATTCCATATTTAATATAAAAAGTTGCATACTCCTCTAGCAATGAGAGATGTCAAAGGTGTAAACATATAGCTGATTTTAGTAGTGGAATTGTTCACCTAAATGTATAATAGATATGGCACCTTATGGAGTACAACGATTGTGGGACATATACATCATGGAACAACAAACTCAATTGTCGGGTGTAAATCCAAAGCCCATGACGTTTTCTAGCATCCTCCCAACTTCGTCAAAAAGGGAGATTTAAATCATAGCATTTTTCAGTGTTGTTTGCTGAGTCACATTAGCATAAACATGTTGTTGGAAGCCATGACCTACCACCTTTGTCTAACCAACACCCAACCTGAGCCATCGATGTAGGCATTCATAGGAATCCTTGCGGTAGTCATGCAAACTTTTCGACTAAATTCTTGATAGGAGTCATTGAGACTAATTCTTCAAATGCAATGTCAAGAAGTTATTAAACCCGATTAGCTCATCTTGGAAAACATAATAGGAAGTGTTTTTGCGGGATATAGCAGTTAAATGTGCCCTATTTCAATTGTATGTAAAATGTGGTGACAAGACCTTGGAAACTTTAAATGTCCAAATGAGAGATTTAATATACTGGACACAAATTGTTTAACCAAAAGACTGAATGTGATATCTTATTATGGAATACCATAATTGTAAGTACATGGATTTGGAAATTGTAATCCTTATTCCGCAACCTTTTCCAATATCTTCTTATCTTGCATCAATATGGGATCTTTAGAGTAGGCAATGGACAATCATCAAAGCATAATTGTAGTGGATGTTTGTATGTAGTTGAAAGTGACCTATTAAACATGTACGAGTCCCTTCCGGCGTAACTTGCAACTCATTTGCAATTGCTAGTATAACCAAAGTAGAATGCATTGCTTTAAATAACCTTAAGAATAATAAGAACTCTTGCTATCGTTTTAAAGCCAATAAAGGCAATGATGTGGTAGTGTTGAATCACATTTCCAAAATGATTGAACACCTAAATTGTGGTAGTTATAAAAAATTAAATAAGAACCCTATCAATAAAATTTTAAGATCTGTTTCTAATGCTATTAAATGTTCTTCATTAGATGATAATATTAAGAAAAATCTTATTCCATCTTTGGAAATAACCCTAGAATTTATGGCCAACCAAAAATCCATAAGCCTGGTGCTCCTATCTGACCTATTGTTAATACCATAAACTCCCCTACCTATAAACTCGCTTCCTTTCTTGCTAAGAAACTTAAGCCTTTAGTAGGAATTCCTCTTCATTTATCAAAGACTTTGCTTCCTTCACAATTTTATTAAAAATAAAAATTTAGATAAAAATGGCTCTATTGTTAGCTTTGATGTTGTTTCTCTTTTCACAAAAATCCCTATCGAGGAAGCCATTAGTATCATTAATCAAATCACTGATGATGAAACTTCTAATCTTATTGAAATTTGTTTACGTTCCACCTTCTTTAGCTTCAATGGAGAAATTTATGAGCAAACTGAAGGTATTGCTATGGGTTCCCACTCTCCCCCATTATTGCCAATTTATTTATGGAAAATTTTGAGCAAAAAGCTATTTCTTCTTACCCTTTAAAACCAATTTGGTGGAAAATATTTGTTGATGATACCAATGTATTTTGGGCTCACGACATAGATAACCTTAACAATTTTCTCCAACAGGTAAGTGTAGGAAGTTGATGGACAAATATAGGGTCATCCGTGGACGTCATATTGCAAAAAACAACGAAATCTCAACTTGTAGGGATTATTAGCTATACACGTACTCTAAATTAGAAAAATTTATATAAATATGAATCGTAGCATTCGGAATCTAGTTTCTAAAATACTATTTTTTTAAAAACAGACAAGTTTAGCTATATTAAACACTTAAAATTATATGACTTAGTTTTTTTTTTTTTTAAAACTTATAAGATTGTAGTCCATTTGCCCGCATTTTGGATGACCAAATCTTGTTATTTTTTTTTCCTTTGGTGAAACGTTAGATGTAGTTGTCTATCTTGGGATGGATTTTATTTTGTATTTTTTTTAGCAATATTTTTTTTTATGATTTTTTCCGTGAAAGTGGTCTAAAAATATTTAGAAAACGGAGCGCTTTCCATTTGCCCGCCATAACTATATCAAAAAATATCGAAATCAAATATATTTTTTTAACGTGTATAGAATTTGTCCACGCTTGGGATGGTATAAGTTTTATCATATTTTGATAAGTGAAACAAAAGTTACAATAGTTTAAACGTAGACATGAACATTCACGGAAAAAATGTCTTAAAGACCTATTGTTAGTAAAAAATTATAAAATGATATTTATCTTATTCTATTCACTTTAAAAACAATATTTCTACGAAGCTAAGAGTCTCCCCTACGCGATGGCACCATTTTTGTGAAATGTTTTCAGTTTTTTAGCATGGTTCAAGTCTTTGGAAGAGCAGATTTGAGGTTTTTTGACCTTTTACACTTCATAATGACCTTCCATAGCTTTGGTTGGGGAAAAACAAAGATTTTCCGAGGCTTAGGTTCGGCAGATAGATCCACGATCGCGGTTTATAAAGCACGATCATGGTTTTTTAACATAAACCATGAGCGCTTTATAAACCGCGATCGCGGTTTATAAAGCGCGCTCATGTGGTTCATAAATCATATTTACACACATCCCAATGTCTGAATTACCATGTGATTTTTACTCTCTGACCTTACCGTATGAATTACATGAAATTCTATCTTTTTCTACACGTTTTTCTTATCACCGGAAGCAAAACATCATGGGAGACAAAAACGAAGTCAAAAAGGAAGTCATTAAGTAAAAAAACACCAAACGAATTAGAGGCCAACAAAATTCAAAATGCTTGAGCGAATGCGGAAACTTCGTGAATCTAGAAGAGGTTCATCTTCAATCCCAACTATTGTAAGCAATGAAGAACTAGGTAATGTTTCTACTGTCAATGTTGAAGTTGAATTAAATACTCGTGATGAAGAAGTTTTTACTGTCAATGTTGAAGAAGAATTAAATACTCATGATGTAGCAAATGTTGAAATTGAAGGAGACAATGAAAATGTGAATAAGGAAATTCATGTTGAAACTGTAGACAAGCAAAATTTGACAAAAACACCTCCTAGGATTTTACGTAAGAAACCTAATTTTTTTATTGAAATTGATGAAAACATTTTGAAACCAATGTCTGACAAACTTTCTGAATGAAAAATCAGAAGAAAAGCCACTGAAATTTGGGATAATCATTTTGAAATTTTAAATGATTCCCAAAGATGTCAGTTGTTGGTTAGTTTGATGAAATTGATTAAAATGAGACCTACATTAAACACCTTAGGATTGACAACATCTAATATACGTGGTCAAACCTCTACAATTGTTGAAAACCTTCATGATGCATATCACATTGTTGGTGTCAAGAGACGCACTAGGGATAGTAATATTGTGCGTCGTGTACTTGCTACTAGTGTTGTAAGTGAATCAATAAAAAAAAACGTTTGATTACGCAAACAAGTCGAATGTTGCAAGTTAATCGAAAAACTCTAATGAAAGCAATTGAAAGACGTAATATCCTTCAATCACTCAATAATGCCATTTTTGGGCATTTTCTGCTAGAGCACCGCGTAAGGACAAAAATAATTCTGATGCTATAAGAGAAGTTATTATTAAATTTTGGCATGATAACACTAGAGTTTCACCTAATACAAGAGATGTTATAAAACGGAGAGTTGGTTCTACTAATCGTGAACCACATCCAAAGCATTTCTTAGATATGACTCAAACTCAATTTTTTCGTAAGTTTGAACAAGAGAATCTGAAATTAAAATTAGTCAACATTTTTTTGAAATGTTGAAACCATTCTATGTGAAAATCAACCATGCTCGCACCACTTGTTGTTGTAGGCAACATGTTGAATTTGCGATGCATTATGCTAAATTTTTACGTATTCATTCTAATTTTCATTCTGAAACTATGTTATCTGAATGTGGTGTTCAAGTTCCACCAATATCTTCCAGGGATTTCATTCCTACTATATTTTGTGAAAAAAGTTGACAATTTTTTTATAGTCAGGATTGTTTAGATGGAAGTTGTAGTACATGCGGCGGATTACCTAAATTGGAAAGTTACATCCATGAGAAAATTGAAGGTACAATAGGACATAATTTAGTTGAGTTTGATAAATATAAATCAGTTGCATACCAGTTGAAAGATGGAAAAGAGTCGAAACGGTGTGAGCTAGTTATAGAACAAATGCCCATTTTCCAATTTATGAGAAAATTTAAGGATGAAATTGTTTATGAGTATGCGAGGCATACACATAGAGCTCGATGGTTGGATGAACAATTCAAGCTATGCAAAGACACATTTCCTATTGGTACTATTGTTTCAGTGGTCGATTTTGCAGAGAATTACACATTGTAACCACAAATGGAGGTTCAATCGCAATATTACAACTCAGTACAAGTTGCCATTTTTGTGCATATAATTTCTACATTCTCCTGATAATACAGAGAATGATCAAAATTTTTTAAGAGAGTACCACTTTTATATCAGTGATGATCATACTCATTCTACTGAATTTGTGCAAGGGTGTTTCCAGTTATTTTATGGAAACTTGTCTGATAGGGACATCCACTTCAAACAACATTATATATGGTCAGATAATTACACGTCTCAGTTTAAGAATGCATGAATGTTTTATTGGATGAGCAGAATGCACGTCAAGATGGGTGTGCAACATATTTGGAGTTTCACTGAGGCTGGACATGGAAAAGGAGAGCATGACGGTGCAGGGGCATGTGTGAAAAGAGCTCTTGCAAGAGAAGAGTTGAAGTACAAAGATGGTGCTAAATTAAAAGATGCAAAGAGCATAGTGGAATGGTGTACTAACAACATGGCCCGAGGTTCTCAAGAAAATTCCACAGTTCATAGATATTTTTGGTTGATAGAGGAACAACATATTGCTAACTACGAGGATTGTATGACACTCACTGGGTCCAGTGATATGCACTCATTTTGTAGCTCAGACGCTGCTACTTCATGGGCCGTATGGACAAGAAAGTTGACATGTTTTTGTGCATCTTGTATCGAATTTGTCACTGCTGAGTGTGATTCACAAGAATGGGTGGAAGGATGGATTTGTAGGCCTCTAACTCCGCTTCCTAGTTATCAACCTCCACAAGCATTACGACTTGTTTCTCATAGATGAAGTTACAACATCCAAGGACTTTGACGAAATTTTGATTTTGGTGCGACAAGGTATTTATGGTTATTTATTTAATTTTTGTATTGAGTTATGTCCATTGAAATTTTAATATGTAATTTAAATTTGAGTTGTTCAACCTTGGTTATTTTTTTGTAGGACATGTGTTTGTAGTAATTGTGACAGAAGACAATGAAGAAGGAACAAACTATTTCTTATGTCGTTGCATCGAGGAAAGAAAGAAGTTGACTTCTCCTATTATAGATGGTGAAGATATTGAGTATCCTACAGGGTCAGTGGTAGTTACTGGAACTTGGCTTCGATGGTATCCATTAAAAAACTCCTCTGTTTGGGTGTTTGAAGACTTTGAGACACACAAGAAAATACTCTTATATTCACATCTAGTTCTAGCGACAAATATTCAGTCTGTATAGATATCGAGGAAGGCCTAATAACAAGATTCTTTGGAAGGTTCGAGAGTCAGATCATGAAGCAATCTTGTTTGCTATTCAGAGTAGATCCGATCCTGATGGTTCATTGGAATGAATTTACAATGCTCATGTCTGGTATATATAATTTCTTTTCAATATATATATATATTTTTTTAGTTTAAAGATCTAGATTTAAGTTTGAATATATTTTATTTTAAATTTGTGTATTTTGTACATATATAGATAGTATATGGTTTTGATTTGAAACTTAAATTTCTTTGACTAACACTTTTATGTTTAGGTTAGTGGTGCCAGAAAAGCTTCCACCTTCACGTGGTTGGCACTGTTAGTAGAGAATTTTAAATTCTCGAAGCTAAGAGAAGCTTTCATTGTTTGAAAAAGTTGTAAATTTTGAAAAAGTTGTAAATTTTGAAAATGTTGTAAATTTTGAAAAAGTTGTAAATTTTGAAAATTGTAAATTTTGAAAATGTTGTAAATTTTGAAAATGTTGTAAATTTTGAAAATGTTGTAAATTTTGAAAATGACTCCTCCCCAAGTGTTTACAAGACCATACCTACGCGTGTGCACCGAAATGAGAAGGAAAAAACCAAGAGAGGCTATTGTAGAGGGTCTCTACACCAAGGTTCCGGATAATATGAGGCCTCTCTAGGTGCCACGGAGTCCGAGTAATCACCCGTCGAAGTTGAACGATATTTTGGTCTCAGGGCTCTTAAGGGACTACGCCCGAACGAAGTAGCCCGGAAGCAACGACCCTTTCGCACACAAAAACACCACCTCCTCTAGTGTTCACCTAGCCACCCGGATGTGCCAGTGCAGTTGGTTTGGTGCCACGACCCACCGTTTGTAAAATATAGCGTTTGACAACCTTACACTGGCTCCAACTACACTATTTCGCGTGTTTGCAAACAATAGGACAGCAAGAGCACCGAAATGAGAAGGAAAAAATTGAGAGAGGATATTGTAGAGGGTCCTACATGAGGTGTTAGATTAGACAAGGCCTCTCTAGGTGCCACGGAGTTTGAGTAGTCACCCATCGAAGTTGAACAATATTTTGGTCTCAGGGCTCTTAAGGGACTACGCCCGAACGAAGTAGCCCGGAAGCAACGACGCTTTGGCACACCAAAACACCACCTCCTCTAGCATTCACATGGCCACCTGGATGTTCTAACGATATAGTCGGTTTCGGTGCCACAACCCACCGTTTGCAAAATATAGCGTTTGACAACCTTACATTAGCTCCAACTGCACTATTTCACGTGTTTGCAAAAATAGGACAACGAGAGCACCAAAATGAGAAGGAAAAAACTGAGAGAGGCTATTGTAGAGGGTCCCTATGCTGAGGTTTTAGATTAGATGAGGCCTCTCTAGGTGCCACGGAGTCCGAGTAGTCACCCGTCGAAGTTGAACGATATTTTGGTCTCAGGGCTCTTAAGGGACTACGCCCGAACGAAGTAGCCCGGAAGCAACGACCCTTTCATGCACAAAAACACCACCTCCTCTAGCATTCACCTGGCCACCTAAACATGCCGGCACAGTCGGTTTGGTGCCACGACCCACCGTTTGCAAAATATAGCGTTTGATAACCTTACACTGGCTCCAACTGCACTATTTCACGTGTTTGCAAACAATAGGACAACGAGAGCACCAAAATGAGAAGGAAAAAACCAAGAGAGGATATTGTAGAGGGTCCCTACACCAAGGTTTTGGATTAGATGAGGCCTCTCTAGGTGCCACAGAGTCCGAGTAGTCACCCATCGAAGTTGAATGATATTTTGGTCTCAGGGCTCTTAAGGGACTACGCCCGAACGAAGTAGCCCGGAAGCAACGACCCTTTCACGCACCAAAACACCACCTCCTCTAGCATTCACCTAGCCACTTGACATGCCTGCAACATAGTCGGTTTGGTGCCACGACCCACCGTTTGCAAAATATAGCATTTGACAACCTTACACTGGCTCCAACTGCACTATTTCACGCGTGTCAGCAAAACAATAGGACAACGAGCACCAAAATGAGAAGGAAAAAAGAGAGGCTATTGTAGAGGGTCCCTATTCCAGGTTTTAGATTAGATGAGGCCTCTCTAGGTGCCACGGAGTCCGAGTAGTCACCCGTCGAAGTTGAACGATATTTTGGTCTCAGGGCTCTTAAGGGACTACGCCCGAACGAAGTAGCCCAAAAGCAACAACCCTTTCATGCACACCAAACACCACCTCCTCTAGCATTCACCTAGCCACTTAGACATGTTGGTGTAGTCGTTTTGTGCCACAACCCACCGTTTGCAAAATATAGCATTTGACAACCTTACACTGGCTCCAACTGCACTATTTCACGCGTTTGCAAACAATAGGACAACGAGAGCACCAAATGAGAAGGAAAAAACCAAGAGAGGCTATTGTAGAGGGTCCCTACATTGAGGTTTTGGATCAGACGAGGCCTCTCTAGGTGCCATGGAGTCCGAGTAGTCACCCGTCGAAGTTGAACGATATTTTGGTCTCAAGGCTCTTAAGGGACTACGCCCGAACGAAGTAGCCCGGAAGCAACGAACCTTTCACACACCAAAACACCACCTCCTCTAGCATTCACCTGGCCACCCGGATGTGCCGGTGTAGTCGGTTTGGTGCCACGACCCACCGTTTACAAAATATAGCATTTGACAACCTTACACTGGCTCCAACTGCACTATTTCGCGCGTTTGCAAACAATAGGACAACGAGAGCACCGAAATGAGAAGGAAAAAACTAAGAGAGGCTATTGTAGAGGGTCCCTACGCCAAGGTGTCGATCAAACAAGGCCTCTCTAGGTGCCATGGAGTCTCGAGTAGTCACATGTCAAAGTTGAACGATATTTTGGTCTCAGGGCTCTTAAGGGACTACGCCCGAACGAAGTAGCCCGGAAGCAATGACCCTTTCGCACCAAAACACCACCTCCTCTAGCATTCACTTGGCCACCCAGACATGCCGGCGTAGTCGGTTTGGTGCCACGACCCACCGTTTGTAAAATATAGCATTTGACAACCTTACACTAGCTCCAACTGCACTATTTCACGCGTTTGCAAACAATAGGACAACGAGAGCACCGAAATGAGAAGGAAAAAAATGAGAGAGGCTATTATAGAGGGTCCCTACACCGAGGTGTTGGATTAAACGAGGCCTCTCTAGGTGCCACAGAGTCCGAGTAGTCACCCGTCAAGTTGAACGATATTTTGGTCTCAGGGCTCTTAAGGGACTACGCCCGAACGAAGTAGCCCGGAAGCAACGACCCTTTTGCGCACCGAAACACCGCCTCCTCTAGCGTTCAACTGGCGTTCTCTAGATAGTGGGCTTGAGAACTTGAGTCTCATCTACATTCACCGACTTGGCCAAGAGAATGGGTTTCCTCAAGTGGTTATGGATTCCACCAATGTACTTGGAGATATTTTCCCATTTAGACAACTTTCTTCCAAAACTCGTCGGTGTACTCTTGCACATCTTGGCCTTGTTTTTTCCTGAGATATTTTCAATACATGGACCTCTCTTCATTGTAACAAATACGATAGAATTTATTTTTGATTGGCCTCTTAAATTCATCCCACTTAGAAATAGGTGGAAGATTCTTAACAACCAAGGAATGAACATAGCTTTCAAACCAGGTTAAAGCATGAATGGTTAATTTTAACCTTGAAAATGAAATTTATTGACTCTCATTGATTTGATGCAAATTGAAATATACCTCAATTTGAGTTAGCCAATGGTCTAACTTATCGGCATTCATGTCCCCATCATAAGGCTAAATTTATATCTTCACCTTCTCTTTGAATGGAGGAGGAGTAAGTTTGGTATGGGGTTGTTCTTCCCATGATGGACTAAATATTTCCCATAGACAAGGAAATATTTCCCACATATTTGGATAGACTTGCCACATCTGCCTCCATCTTGTAGAAACATTCTTCTTCAGTCTCATGTGCATCTCACTACGAGCCATGTTTCGTATTCCTTGCTTCCACTTCTTGGTGGAAATATCTTCTTCAAAAGGAATGAGGATACCTTCATCACTTTCACTACCCTTCTGGTGAGGGGTATCTAACTAAAAATGTCAACACAAGTTAAACCACACAAAAACACTTGATCTTAAAATCTCTGATCCATAAACTGCATCTTTTAAACAATAAATGGATCTTATCTTAGTGATGATAAATGAACAATTACCAAAGTTATTATTATGCAAAGTATGTTATGAAATAATCATTCATACAATACTGAAATTTAGATATGCAAGACAAGGAGACAAGAATTTTATCCTAGAGAAACCCAATGTGGGAAAAACTCTAGCTAGGTAAGAAATTTATTCACTTCACTATATAAATCTCCAATACAATACAATACAAGATCACTACCAAAAGATGTCCTTTAACAAGGATTTAAGATCTCTCTACTTGCATCACTTGTTTATAACCCTCAACGAGAAAGAACTTAGTTGTCTATGAACAAAACCAGAACAATTTGAAAACTTTCCCCCTTTTCTCACACTTGAATTCACTCCAAATGACTTACTTAGATGATTAAATGTGCTTGCATTTATAGTTGTTATATCCAAGGATGAAAGGAGATGAGAAACGAACTGGTTTGGGAAGTCCAAACATTTTCAACTATTTAGATTCCCATTTTGGCATCGTCAAGGACAAAATCACTACTTTCTACAGGAGGTGTTTGCATAATCACCGCAATTTACGTAATCGCTTGGTGCTTATGATAATCCCACAATCGCTACTTCATGAAGAGAAGCGGTTCCAATCAACCGCCACGTAATTGTGTAACCGCCACACATAATCAATACACAAAATATAATAAGAATCATCATCAACCTGACTTCGCCATTTTCCATAACGATGAACATGTTGAGGGTATATTTTCCAAGTTTCAAAAAGTAAATACATATAATTTGGTACTTCTAGATCTATTTTTTGGATCATACTCACGCTTTAATAATTTAATACTTTGTCAATATCAATGTTGTGTCCAAGCCTATTTGCAATGAAGAGACGATTTGGAACATATTAAGAATGTAAACTTAATCAAACTAGAAATAACACAACTTCCATGATTAAAGGATCTATTCTGAATTTATTTAAGATAGTAAGAACTGGGGACAATACTTCTAATTCTATGATCATGAAAACATAAACATACATGAATGAAAATATTGTCTAGATAATTCAAGCACATTAATACTAGAAGTAAAAAACATTAGAATAGCTGAACAAGAAATAAATAAAACTTCCATTCACATCGGAGAGGAGTGGCCCTTGCTCCTTCCCTCTGATCTGGTTACTAATGTGTACTCAAAAACACAATTTATTCTAGAATCATGTTCTTTATTTATCAATTGTTCAGTTTACAGTACTCTTATTATCTTTCTTCAATGTCCAACCATTTATTCTATAATGATATAAATAGAAGGATATCATACATGCAATGAAATCAAATCAAACATATATAGTTCAGATTTATCGTTATGAAAACCAACACACATGGATATATATAAGAATCAAACAAAGTGTGCTCCAGACGCACGTCTCTGAAAATATATATGTATAAGTTCATAATGTATGTGTACATCTCAAACTAAGTGTGTCATAATGTACATATGGGACCACATGCGGTCACAAAAGGCTATATATATACAATGGACTATGAATCTACTCATGACCACATATGTACATCCAGGTGGACTATAAATCTACTCATGAAACATCTTCCCTCTCTTCGCCCTGCTAGAAGTAGCACGTCCACGACTTGGGGATGTAGTGGAGGGAGATGCCACTACGGATTTCATCCATGTGGTCCTAGGTGTCTCTAAGCATGCCTGCAACCTAACCTGCACATTCATAAACAATAAGTTTTTAACACCCAAAATTTTAAAATACATTCAAAATTTAGAAACTTGTACAATTTAGTTAAAATGCATGTGAAATCTTACCGCAATGTCATGATCCCTATCAATTTTTTGTTGACGCATCATCAGGGGACAACAATAGACTCACGAGGGGTAAGCTACATACAAATAATTAATTTTCAAATTAAATATTTCACATATACATACAAAATTTGATATTGTAGATTTAAGTTTAATAAGAAATAATGAACCTCCAAAATTTAACAAATTTAAAAAATTGTACCTCAGTTAGTGGATCTGCAGATGCTATGGCAGTATCTACAGCAACCTCCACAATCTGCATATATGGAGGAGTCTCTCTAGCAGTCATAAGCTATACAAAAAACATGTACAAATCAATATTAAAATCTACATGACAGAGGTCCAAAGCATGTAATCCACGTGAACTTCCAGTAATTAGAAACAAAGTGTAAAGAGATTTACTAACCTGCGTAAAACTCATGTGAGGCGTGCCAGTAGCCTCAGTTCCCTGAGCAGATGATGACCCGCCAGGCTCCTGTGTATAAAAGAGAAAAATATTAATACATGTACAACATACACGTGAAACATTATAATAATAATCTAGTGCAATCAAATGAAATTAAAAATGTAAGTTTGTACAACTTGAAACTTACGTTTGAAACATGCCCACCACAAAGTAGCTAGCATGTCGATGCCAGATGTTTCCTTCACCGCTCTTGCTATTTAAAATAAAATAAAAAATTAGTTTTTTACATGTATGTACATGACGTACAATCAAATATATATATATATATATATATATATATATATATATCTCAAACATGTGAATTAAACTATTGTATATATATATATATATATATATTAAATTTATTTGAAATTTACTTATGAAAGACCAATATCAGTGGCACCAGCTCCAAAAATATTCCCAGCATCTCATCTATAGAAAAGAAATCCTGTGAACTAGCAAATGATGTCTCACCTGCAATGCATACGGCACCACATGATCCACAGTGGTGTGGTGCACTAGAACTGGCACCTCCACCAACATCACTAGATGCAATCTGGTCACTATGTTGGGTGAGAGTGTCAGTGAGCTCCCTCAATGCATGCAATGTATCAATCTCCACAACCTCCTTCACTGTAGGAGGGATAACTGAAGGCAGTGGGGGTTTTGGGGCATGGGGGATCCTAGGCTGACCTACGCGTGCACCAGGTCTGCTCTGTGTAGAGCCACCTCCTCGACCAAAAAATTTAGAAAAGTCAAAATAATTCGGGACCTCATTGAGCACGAACTCGCAATATAATTTCTTCAAAAAATAAAGAGGAACCTCATTGTTGTTGCATGGTGGATAATAAAAACCATCCACCATCGGTCCCAAAAATTGTTTTTGATTCTGTCATCATGGCACCAATGGATTGGGAACCGTTTGCAAGTAATTGCAGGGGGCATTGGTTCTAGGGTCAGTAAATAATGCACAAATGAGGTCTTTTCCAATTTTTTTGTCTTTGACGGCCGCATGGGATAGTTTATCCACATACCACCACCTACAATCACTTCTAAAGGTGTTCCATCTATGTATTTGGTTGGTTGCAGACTCGACTTCGCCAATCAATGTTTGCAATGTATTGGCTAAAGTCATGCGGGATGGATTTGTAGCATGATTTTGTCTTATAGTTTGAATTAGGTTCTCAATGACAATTTTATTTTCTCGGATTCTTCCAATGATATTATCTTACGTTCTTGCTCGGCTCAGTGGGGACAGAAGGAGCCACAGGAGGTGGATCTATGTTTGGAGGAGGGTTTTGAGGAATGTTCGGAGGGTTTTGAGGAATGTTCGGTGGGTTTTGAGGAATGTTTTGATGGTTTGCCGATGATTTATACAGCTTTCAAAAAACCCAAAAATGCAAAAAAAACGTAAAACAAGAAAATTGTATACATAAACAAACATTTCAAAAACCCATGAGAAATTTTGAAAAATCGCAAGTGAAAACGCTAAAAAATTGCGGTTTGAAAGGAGTCTGCGGAAAATGCAAAAAAATGATTACAATCGATCATGGACTTACCTCCGTGAACTCGATCGCGATATGTAAATCGCGATCGCGGTTTCTTTATTTCAGGTTTTTATGTCCAAATTGTCCACCAACTTCGTGCATTACCCAACACCTATCCGAGTTTAATAATTTGATTCCTTTCCTTGATATCCTTCTAAAAAGAAATGAAAATGGCTTTGTATCCCTTCAAGTTTATAGAATGAAATCTCGAGACAAACTACTACTTCAGTGGTAATCCCATCATCAACCCTCTCGAAAATTGGTATCTTAAAAACGCTAACCTCCAAGTGAAAATTGCTGATGATGAACACCTCAATCTTGAATTAAATCACCTTGCTAAAGTTTTTAAAGACAATTGCTATAATAATAAATATATTGGAAACGCTGATAGATCGATCAAAAATAGAATAAATGAACATGATAAAGACATCAAGCATGATCGGATTGAATGATCAATGTTAGTAGAGCATTCTCTTAAGACTAAACACTCAATTTGCTTAAATTTGACCAAAGTCATTGCTTCCGACAACAATTATGTAAAATGTCACCTACGAGAAGCCATTAAGATCAGGCATTTCGATAATAATTTAAATGGGGACAAAGGGCGGTTCATAAGCGACACGTGGAAACCTATTATTCATAACCTCCCCAAATGATTGGTTGAATATCTTTCATCCTTTTTAGTTTAGTTTTGTCTTTCATTATTAATATTAAAATATTTACAATTAATATTAAAATGAATTTTTTTTACCACTATAATGTTAATTTCCTAACTTGTACTATTAAGTTTTGACCTTTCTTTGTTATTTTTTCATTTTTAAAAAAAAAATTACTAAAATTCTCTCATGGTCGACTATGGAAAATCTATAATTGTAATTTTGTTTTGGTATATAAACACAAGATCATAAATCTTATTATTATACATAATCTTTTCTCCTTGATGATGGTTCTAGAATTTTGGATCCGAAATGTTGGATTTTAATAAAATTCCACACAGTATCCCAAATAAATCTCTCAATGTCAAACTATGAAAACCTCATAATTTCAATTATTTATAACAATTTCGAACTTTTTTGTTAATATTTTGTGATGATTGTCTATATTTTGTTCCAAAGTTCTCATTTTGACTTAAGCTCGAAGGATGGTGGAATAGATTATAGAGTTTGACCTTACACATGTCTAATGTCTTTTGTAAAAGTTCTCCCTTTTTTAACAAAATGATTAAAAAAAAAGTCTGGTGAAGACCAATTTGGTTCAATTTTGCTTTCCCAAATTGGATGCAAAATACTCAAAATCATCCATTTGTTATGGAAAATTGATGTAATAGGTAGTGGGAATTGCATACGGGTAAGGTAGAGGAACCACGTGGAAGACTTGGATGAATCAAATGTGTATTGTAGCAGTAAAGGAACAAGTGGAACTGTTTAGTCATTTGCGTGAATAAATTCATTGTTATTATAAAAAAATTGATGGGGTAGATGAAATGTGAGTGCAGTTAAGTGATTGAATAATGTGGATAAGGCAGGCATGCGATGGTAAGACTAAATTGAGAATTATCAAGAAACAATATCTGATCATAAAAACCAATATATGACCAATATTTTGATTAATATATGACTACTATATATACATGTAGGGACATTATATCTTTTCCTTAGTAATAATGTTTTGACCACATATCATTCAAAGGTGAATAATGTGTACATGCAAAAGAGAGTTAAGAGTATGAGTGACAAAAATGACTAAGTAAGGCAAAGAAAGTCGTGATCAAAATTCGATAAATGAGGAGAATGAAAGTATAAATAAAATAAATAACCACTTTATGTTGCTACCCACTTTATCTATATGTAAGTATTTGTACATTAAGTCTATGATATTATGGTGCATGCCATCCAAGCACCGTCACTTCGCAATTCACAAAACTTATCGTTTTTCTTTCTATAAATGAATGTATTTTATGAATTATCAAATAAATTGCCCATTAAATACCGCAATTGACCCATGTTTCTTGCAAACACAATTGGCACACATGAGTAGGTGTTGAATAAGATATAATGTCCACTCCTCCATCTTCGAGTAACATGGTTGTTGATGCAAACTAAGTGCATCTTGAAATTTCTTCTACGACTTTAAAAATCCTCATACAATCAAAATATCAATCCCACTTTGGTTGGTTGTTGTGGCATGTGATAATATGTTATGATCTTTAATTCAATATGGACGAAACTACTCTAGAGATGACCCTCTCACTAACATAATAGTGAATTTGTTGTTGAATACATATTTTTACTGCCTTCTACCCAAAGCAAATATATTTTTTCTGGATTAAATTTGACAGGTGAATAGGTGTAAGAGTAATTGTTACTTATGAGTTGCCCATAACTCAAAATATCGCAATCTCCTTCATAATAAAACATTTGCTGCAGAAGTATTAGAACAAATCCATTCGGTACTTATCACTTTACCATAAGAAATCATTTACTTCATCTGTACTAGTACATGGGGAAAATAAACATTTAATGCAAAACAAATTCCTTCGGTACTGATCACTTTATCATAATAAATGGAAAATATACTAGTATGTGCCTCTCTTTATTAACTATTAAATATTAATAAGAGACACATTTAGCTATACATTTAGTTGTGTATTTTTTTAACATTGGTCTACAGTGACACAATAACTTAAGATAATGTCACATTAAATTCTCATTCAAAATTTGAATTTATTTTATTTGTTATTGTTAAACCAAATACACGTGTCTAAATTAACAAATATTTAATTAAGCAGGGACACATTGAACTATTATTATATGGGGCTTCAAAATATTTTAGTAAGTAAAAAAAGAACTAAGAAAAAAAAATGTGGATATTAATATTTAGCACATTGATGTTGATTGACGATGATGCTCAAGAACAACGATAAGATTGGGAACTATCAATTTTTTGATAACCATATATATATATATGGAAAAGTTGTAAAGATTCTTAAAACCGATTGGAAATTTGATTTACAGGATGACCAAAATATAGCACCTACCACCCTTTATGGATTGATGGCTTATGTGAGAATGCAATAATTTTGGGGACCCATTTTTACCCTACATAATTTTGATGAGTCCATGGTATAATGAAACAACAATTTTTTGTGACATTTTACAATAAAGAACATTTTTTTTATTGAGGGTAAAAGAGGATTAAGGGGACCCTACCCTATACAGAAGTGGAGACAAAGATATGACATTTAGGAACAAAATAAGATTCCTATTCCAACGGCACACCACAACAAAACGAGACAAAAAAATCAATAAGGAAACAAATAACAAACCAACAACTAAAATAACAACAAAACCAACAATTAAAAACAAAACAAACCAACAACTATCTCATTTCTTTGACCCCTTCCCATTGGATCTTAAGGGGGGAGATAATCGCTTTCTTTTCCGATTCACAACTATCCAATCCTTTCCAATGTTTGGGTTTTCATTTTCAATATTTTGTATTGGAATCATCATTTCAATCTGCTCCTCGAAGCTTTGCATCCCTAATGTACACGGTGTGTCTATTGTCACAACCAAAGGATTTGGATCATTCTTACTTTCCAGTTTCGCATGCTCCTTCAGAGGAGGAAGAGGCACTTCCTCCTTATGTGTAATTTCCACATTTTGATCAACCGACTTCTTTGGATCAGCCTCAGAATCACTATCTGACAGATTTTTGAAAAAACAAATGACTGGGTTTAGAGTTTTTCCACCACGAGCTTCTATTTCTAACATGTTTTCTCTCCATTTGACAATATGAAGCTAAATGACGCAAGGAAAAGCACGATATGCATCTAAAGGGGAACCCTTCATAGTCCAAATTTTGAATCCATGTTTTATCCTCAACTTTGAGTTCAATAGTGGCTAGGAAATATGTAGAGGTGTCTAAGTCAACAGGAATTCTAACATACGTAGTATTCTCATAATAATCAGTCTTTGGGTGTATGGCCAAAATTTTCTCGAGAGTATTGCCAATAACAGTAAAACAACTATCCAACCAAACCAGATTCACATGGAAAGTATCAGATGCCAGGTTAAAAAGAGGGAACCATGGTTTCATCAATAGCAGGTGGGAATCAAAATCCTAAACTCTTCCTATACTCAAATCCTTTTCTGAAATTTCTGCAAAAACTACAATGAAAAAATCACGAGCACTAGGAAATGTCCACCCTACCTTCCATAATGGGCCCCCATTGACTAGTCATCCATGCATGAAGAGAGGGTAAGCCCGGGAAAAAATTGCTAAATCTGTAGATCAGACCATTTGTTTTGTAGAAAGCTTCAAATTTCACCACCTCCGCGCCAAAGCACATAGATGGGGTCGATTTTTCATAGGCCATAAGCTTGGAAATTTGTCTAACAGAGGAACCCTTAGAGGCCTTTCCTCTACCCAAATTCCTTTGCAAAACCTCCTTGAACATGATAGTCCCCTTAACAGAGGCTTGGTTATTAACAGGGGGTTTATTCATCATCTGATTTGAAAGACCATGGATCTGGTTCGAAAGACCAGGATTAGATCTTGCTCCAGAAATCACCTCATATACTACTGAGTTGCCCCTAATAGGAGCTCCTAAAGCCAGAACAAAGACTCAAGGCGATACAGTTATTCTGACCAAGCTATTAAGCTCGAACTCTTGGGTTAAATCCCCTGTAGACAGTTTGTCGGCATCTTCATATTTGTCCAGGCCTCAGGGAGAAACTTTAGGGACAACACCAAGCCCAAGGAAGCCGCTTGAAATCCCTCCTCACCGTCCCCTACCAAAGATAGGAGCACCGCCCCTACCATGTCCAATGAAAAACGAGGGGCAAATCGCTGCCTTAGAATGAGCAGCCTCCTCTGTGGATCATATAATGCCGCCGTGGAAGCCATATCCAAATATCCTATCAGCGGCGCCATTGAGCCCGTCACCTTTAGGTTTAGGGTTTCGAATCTTTTCCTTAGAGCGCTCCATATTACATTCCATGTTTTAGGAATCACAATAAAGAACAAATTTATGGGCAAAATGCTTGAGAATTTAAACTTTGGACAACATTTGAAATGAATCATGTAATGCACAATACGAGAAGTGGACAACACGAGTGGATTCGAAGGGAATACAACTACTAAAGCATCGAGAGATGTTGAGCCTAGTTGAAAGCCTCCGACTTTGTGATTTTAATTGATTTTCATTTCAATTCACCATACTTGATCACATAAGCACACTAATAATCAGGACTGGAATTTCAAATTATGTGTGCAGTGTCAAACTAAATTTTGTTGACGGTCTAGTTCTTTCATGTGGCTGTAAATTCTAACTTTGTTTATTTTTATTTTTATGATTTCTTCCTATAAATTTGTATATTTTCATATATTTATAGATGACTATTTAAAAATGTTGACGGTCTTATAAATTTTCAACTTGTCATTCTCTATGGTTACCAATTTTTTTACCGATAATATATGGCTAAAATCACAAAAAACGACCCACAACCTGTCAATTTCCAGACTTGCTAGTAATTATATCAAAATTAATTTGTAATTGCATTGTTATAGTATTATATTTGTCTTAATTGACCAACCTAGAAAGGCTACCTTTTTAATGGCTTCACAATTATTTGGGATTAGTGCAATTACATCATTATGCATTTTAATAATGTACCATTGAACCAATACCACCAAAAAATATCTTAAACCTAATAATAATAGAAAATATTTTTAAAAAAAAACCATGATATATTAAAAATCAATTGCAATAAGTATTGTGACAACTACTTAGACAACTTTAAATATCATTAATAAAATAAATAAAATATATCACAATATTTAAAAAAATAAATCTTTAACATTTATTCAAAGATTTTAAAAACGGAAATTCCAAAACAATATTTACAATTCAACCGATGGGGAGATGAGTAGCATTAAACTTCCTAAAATTTTAAAGGGTACATTCTTCCCTAATTTCCTTCATTACTAATGTCATGATAAAAATCAGGTAAAAGAATATTTAAAAGATAGCCTGAAGATTGCTTAATTTTAAGATGGTGAAAATTTAAAATACTTGCACGAGCAATCTTTCGCAGAATCTCTTAAGCTCCACACATATTCACACCGCCTCAATCAACGGATAAATCTGCGGAGGTTGTATGTGCGTACGTCGTTAACAGTCAGCAAGATTTGGATCTCTTTTAGGGTTTCTTCGTCGATACATTAAGATATATTTTTTAGGGTTTCCCAGAAATCTACGGCTGCGAGCGATCCGTATTCACAACTCTGTACCCTTAATGAAAACAAACATTTAAAGCAATATAAGTGATGTCGTGTATTTGCCTAAGAATAAGTCTTGTCTAGTTACAATCAGCAAATTGATGTGGTGTACAAGAAAGGTTAAGTCCCCTTACAGAGCATGTGGAAATGTCACTATTTTCCCAAATTTACGCATCATGTTGGGAAATAATAGTTCGACTTTAAGAATGTAGTGTTTGGGCAAGCTACATCGGTTTCATTATGAAAGTAAGCTTGTTAAAATTTCTTTCACATGAGTATCTTGTCCTTTTCAGACCAAACAAATGTACATAAAACATTGGCACATAACATAGGGAGAACATCACATTATCTTTAACACAAAGTTTAGAGCTCCAACCTAATATTATTCTTCATTAATTATTAATTTACGTTTAAAAATAAAATAAAAAATGCACAATATCTCATTAAATTTATATAGTAATTAAAGAATATAAATTATAAATATAACATTACAATATTTTTTATATATTATAAATATAATATTACAATTTTTTTATATATTATAAAAAAGAGAATTAGCATGCAAGAGTGTGTGTAAATAGTTGATAGGTCTTTCTTTTATTTTAATTAATATAAAGGGTGGTTCTAATGGTAGATAGTTAATAAGTATACACATTTACGGGGTTATTAATACGATTCTACATATAATTTTTAGAACAAATATGTGTGTAACATTTGATTGATTGACCTATAAATATAGGTTCTTATTGACTATTTACATGCACTTTTAGGGGTTGATTCTAGCTTTAAAATTTTAATTGTAAGATATAAAGCTCACGATCTATTAAAGTTTAGATTATAAATATCTAACATATTATAATAAATATAAATAAATGACTAGGTGGTACGAGATGATTCACAATCCAAAACATTACCTATCGCACGAGTATATTAAAATTTTAAATATTAGTTAAATTGGACCTAAAATATTGCCCCATATTAAAGGGTATAAAGTGTTAACATATAAAGGTTTTTAATAATATATTGGAGTAGGGTATATGGAGTGGTAGGGAGGAGGGATGAGGAGTAGTCATGGGATATATGAAGAAGCCATAAAGTTTGATCATTTTCATTTTGTGTTTTTTCAAATAGTGTATTTTTAGATAAGCAACATGTATTCTAGAGTATAACACTACATAACTCTCAATATTGGGAAATCCTTTATAGATCACTGCTAAGGTATTTTTAAATCATTTGATTTAATTTTTTTAGGAGAACAGATGCCATAAAAAGTAATAAATTTAATAGACAAGAGGGAAACCATATTTGACCCTTCACATCATATTTAAATATTGACTAGTGTGACAAATGTAGATACAAAATTAAGTAAGAGAAACATCAAATTACACATACATAGGTTTATACCATTCAAAAATAAAAAAAGAAGAAATTTTCTTTTGTATTATTATGTAGTTCTTGATGGGTTAAGAATACTTGAAAAAATTAAATATGGAATCTACGAGAAACCCGCCTAGCTCCAAATAATTTGAGATGTACTTAAAGAGAAACACTTTTTAAAGATAGAATTTATGATAAAGTACTTACACTTTGAAAGTGAATGAAAGTAAACGACGGTTACTTTGCGGTATGATTACCCACCTTAAACGTGTGATTCCTAATGTGTATAAGCATCTCATAATTTGATTATCAATTTCAAATTTTTCTAGCTTAACACATTTATATAGTTATATTAACACTTTTTATTACTATTTGGTAGGAAATTTGTGAAAATTATAATGCAATTATGTTTTTCCCTATGTTTGCTTTGAAGGAAGAGCACCCTTTTGAAAAGGGTGGCTATCATTTGTAAGAAACATTCATTTTTCATGATTTTGATTTCTTCATTGTGTTTTGTAATAGAAAAGATTTTTGTCTTTTTTTGATAATGATGCATGGGGTGATATAACTTACAATTTACCACTCACCCCCACACACATATTTCCTACCCATCCCACCTCATGGTAATGTGGACTGCAATGATTCCAACGTAGGCACAAATGGATTGGTGGAAAAGCCTTATAAAATATTAACAAATGCATTTAACTGGTGTGGAGCCATTTTCCCCAATCATTCCCAATGTATTCCTTGCCCGTGCCCAAAATGTGGAACATTGAGTAAGGGACGGTGAGCAGTTTGACAAAATACCTCAAAAACGTGGTTTCATGGAAGGCGATGATTGCAGGATCTGCACAAAATGTGGTAGCATGGAACATACTCGACCATGTAAGATTCATTTTTGTTTTATTAGCACACAACCATACATGTTCAGTGGAGGAGGGTTGTAAATACTTTGATGGCATGAGCACCTCTTATAGAGCCATGCCTGAATTTAATCATTTTGATTGCGTGGTTGACATTCTTTGCCGCACTGGCTACTAAACTCTATAGTCGACACATCAATGAAGCCTATGGTAGTTACGTGGATTTTTTGCTTAGTGGTTCTTGTGGACAACAATGACTGCTGGATATGGACAGAGAAGACTTTGGATAATTAATTGGAATCTTGCAAAGTGTTTGACCAAATTACTGAACTTGGCGTCCCCTCATGGAATATGATAATTGCAACAGTATGGAAGAGACATGTGAACTATGAGACAAAATTCTTTTAGCGACATGCATTCTTAAATGTCGTATTTGTGGGATGGTTGCCTTGAGGATGCTATCTGCCTCTTCCTCATTTACCAAGCATGGTTTTCTTACATTGATTTTCATAATCTTCGTATTTTTTTCTAGCTTGTCTTTTGCAACTAAATAGTAATAATAACCCGTGGAATATATCACGTTTGGTCATTTAAAATGAAATTATAGTGCAAAACAGTTAAAAAAAGCTACCTCTTGTCTTACGTAAATCGTTAAAACTTGGACTATCAACCGTGCTTGCTACCTCAATTTTCTACATTGTTAAACTCGGGGTATCATAATTAGGTGTTCGTGTTGTTTGTATTGGTGAGAGTTAGATGAGTCTTCAACTAAAACAACCAATATGTTACTTTGCAAAGTTAGAAAAATGTGATTTTGGAGACTCGCAAAAATGTCCTTCCAAACCCCATAAATGAGAAGTCAAGTTGTGTTTGTGTACCTTGTCATCGTGAGATGCGATAACAACTTTCACAACACCCTAAATTGATCGTGTGGTCATTTGGTGTAGTGCGTTAGAGTCCCGTTGACCTGTTTGCAACGTCGTAGATGTTGAAAGTTAAAAGTTGGGTTTTGTTTTGGCTTTCCGTTTGTACCCGAGTGAAGAAACGACTTCCCGCCTTTGTAAACCTCTAGTATTTCTACATGACAATTTCCTGCAAACCTTGGTTTAAAGAAAAAAAATTAGTAGGTTTTACAATGTGGTTTAGTAGGCCACTTCCGCCGCCGTTTGACTAGGTCAAACTAGTCCAATTATGACAAATGGCTTCGAAAAACTAATCTCCATTTGTAAACCACTTGCAGCTTCTAAATTCCATCAACTCCTATGAATTCTCGATATATAGGAGAGCGTGTAAAAACTTCCTTGTTGTGCATTCACTCATTGGAAGTTAGTTTGTGAATACATTTCATAGCCCTCGAGCTAAAATTGACATTTTTGCAAACTAGTAGGAAAATGTGAAAGAAGGTCGTAGGACCCTCGTCAAGTCAATTTAACCAATGAGAAACTTGTAGACAATTATAAATGATCTGTATGGAACTCTATTGTGTGGCTTGTTTTGAGAAATTTGATTGTTGAGAAAATAGTGTTTTCTCTCTCTCTCTCTCTCTCTCTCCTCTAGTTAAGAAATGAAGTGAAATGAAATAAATGTATCTCTAACTCTCTCTTTTGTGTGCGAAGTTTTATGATTATGTGAATGGAAAACTAAAAACATGAATTATGCTAGATTTAGGTAGATGTCATGCCAATAGTTGTGTTGACCATGTAGTGGTTGCAGGTACCGAGACACGAAGAAAGTGAAGTGTACTAGTGATTTCATAGTAACCTGTTATTTGAAAAATGTAATTGTAGAGGCTACACCAACATATATATATATATATATATATATATATATATTATTGAATTTTAATGATAATGATTATGAGTTTTTTGGGGTGTTTGGAAATGGGCATTTAATCATGGGTGTTAAATTGATTCAGGATCATGTAATGTAAAGGGTGGATGTTATACTAACGAAAATGGATTGATCTTTATAGTGTGTTTCAGTGTGAAATTCATGATTTAATCTCTTGTGTATTGTACTATTTACTTGAAATTGTAGGAAAGGAAACTAAATAAATGTTAAACTCATAGTAAAATTCTTGTGTTGATTTACCTCTCTTGTATGATCACTTGCATAACGTAGAAGACTGAAAATTTAGGATGAGCCTAGCTCCTTGTACTTGACGACATCTCCTAGCTTAAGGGAATAAGAATCCAAATGCAAGTTATCATCATAACATGTACACTTAGCGACATTTTCGCAAACCCATCCATTAGGAATGGTAATGGTTAAACCTTGTCTAGAGTATGTGGCTTTCCTCTTAGGAATGGTAATCATGGGTGTAGCAAGGTGAATGTATTCTCTTAGGATAATACTTCTTGGGAAACCACTTTAATCTAATGCAAACACTCTTGGGTCGGCACATGAGTAGAATGCGAAAGGGTTTTAGGTGGCAAAGATCAAAACTACTCTTGAAATACATTTTGAGGATTTGGGTTATGGATGAATTCCATACCTAATTTCAATTATCAATTTGGTTTACTATAATACAATATTAAGAGTTAATTGTGGGAAAATAAAAAATTGTAATTTATGCTTAGTTTTGGAAATGTAACCATGAGATGATGTTCTAGGAGAAAAGTGAAATTTAGATCTTTCTTGTAACATGTTTAAACCATCTTATGTTGTGAGAAAAGGAATTCATGATGTGTAAACTTTAATGTGAACCAAATCAATTATTAAAGTATAAATAAAAAGAGAGAATCATGAACCTTAATCTTTTAAACGATGGAATCTTCCTCTTGTTCTCCCACTAGTTCCTATTGTGTAATGAATGTATGATGTGAAACCAAGTAATTATGTTCTTAGAAAATTCCCTAGGATAAGAACTAGTAGTCTCATGAGCGTACAAATGTCCCTATTAACAAATGAGTTACACAATTAATTGCAATAAGGTATATGAACCAAATTAAGTGAAACCATTTTAAGTTGAATGTAAACGACTTGAGTGGAACCTATTTTTTTAGTTACCTACACATGAGAATATTGAGTTTGAATCCCTTAAATCCCTCTTTAAAAAAGTGTTATCTTGACAAGAAGAAATTCCTTGAGTTGAACAAATATTTTATGAGATAAGGGTGTTGAGTACTCTAGTTGTGATTTTAGTAGGGTGTAGAGTATGGAGAGAAAATGAATTAATTAATCAGTACCTCCTTGAGGTTATCGGTGTATGAAACCTTGAAATATGTTACCCAATATTCGTTTTAGTGTCTTAGAAGGCCTTTAGAAGTGTGAGGTGATTTGGAGTCCTCTCTTGTAATATGTGCTTAATGTTTGTGTGGTTAATGATAGTGAAATTAAATGTTTGGTGTGAAATCACTCCCTTGGAGTCTTGAGACCCTAAATGTTAAGCAAGTATTGTGTAATTTGATATTAAAAACACGCTAACAAGAGACAAAAGTAATAACGTAAGTGTAATAAGATTAAGAGTAAGTGAGGTGTCGGTTAGGGGAAAAGGGATACTCAGAGTTCTCCTTATAACTTAATTAGACCTTGTTTTATGTTGTAAAAAAGGGGGTAAGTTTCTCCTAGTGAGTTTAAGCTTTCATGAGAACATGAATTCATATGGAAAAACAAAACTTATGGCGTGTAAATATTAACAAAGACTCAAACCAAAGTATGAAATGATAACAACTTCAAAAAGGAAATAGACATGCCCTAATGGATGAAAGATTATATGAAAAGGGAACTTGGACCCTAATCTCCTTTAAATCTTAAGATTACTTCCCCAACTTCATGTTAGTTTTTCTTGTGTAATGAAGGTAAAACTAAACTTCAAGTAAACTTATTTCGAACAAACCCTTGGCATAAGATCTAGCATTAGGATATTTGTATGTGTTTAAAATGCATAGAACTAACAACTGAGTTATGGAAATTATTATAATGGAGGAACCAAAAACATAAAAACAAATGAAAATTTAAGTGTACTTATTAAAAGTTAGATTTTAAATGGAACCATCATAGGTAAAACGTTAAATGAAATAAAGAAAAATGAAACCTAGTTTCAAGTGGAAGGAAGGTTTACATGTTAAGTGTTCTTCAAATAATTAAGGTCCAATAAAGAAAATAAGACTGTAATAAATATATAATCATGAAAATGTTGTGTCGTGGGAAGTGCTCATCCATAAGTGTAGAATAAGTATTTTATAAATTTCAACTTTCTAAAACGATGTCAACACAAGACCAAAGTAACAACGTAAATGTAATAAGAACAATGATAAATGAGATTAAACTATGGAGTGATTGCTATGAAAATTGTAGGCACCTTGAACGATGTCACACCAACTAGTAGGCCTAATAAGATCATTAAATGTAGGAAAATAAAGGAGAGTTTCGTTTGTGATTAAACAACTTGTTAAAATGGAAAACATAATTTTGAGACATGATCACATAACTTGTACATACAAATGTAGTTTAAACAACGATGTTAAATGAAATAATGATCATGTAGCTTTGAGAATGGATTATTTACTTACCTGTTAAATTCCATTTGAATGTATAAGTTTAAGAAATGGAACCTTATTATAACAAATATTTAACATTAGAAATGTTGTGTCATAGAAGGTGCCTAATCGTGATGTTCCTAGTGTTTGTAATTATTTGTTGAGGAAGTATGACATTGTAGTGCATATAATGTTATCATGTTGTACATGTGTGAGTCCATGTTGGTATAAATGTCTTGTGCGATGTGCATTATCCTAAGTGCTTATTGGTGGTGTCATGTATCAAGTAATTTGAGTCAAAAAAATATTTTGGTATTTTTGTTGTTGTATTTGTGTGTCAAAATTGTGGCGTGACAGGTTAGGGTTTTATAGAATTCGCGGGGTCTTAGGATAAGGGTTAACCTTTTAATCATAAGGCTAAGGTTGGGTGAGTGATAAAAGACATAATTTAGATACAACTTTAGCACACGAGCTTCGGGATTCTCGGGAGTTTGTCCACCAAAACAATAATATTAATTTTTCTGAGTGGTAGGTGACACATGGCCCAATATCATGCTCTTGGGTTCATGAAAGATGAAGGTAATACATTGTATGAATTTTTTTAACACAAAATCACAATAATTACAATCAATGTAGCTTATAGTTCACCATCTAATCATGAGACCTCCGAGAAAATAAAATGGTTTCAAGATCAATGAAGACAATCGTGCGAGGAAAATTTTAATACCCCCAAAATAATTCATAGAAATTCGTTGGCGAATATGTGAAAATTGAATTTCATGCTAATGGAGAATATGAAGAAAATGCAAATATTCTGCATTGGCATAGCATTTTTAATGCTACCTTACTCGACAACATATATTTTGTTGTCAGTTGATAGTATATGATGTTGGCAAAAACATATGTATTTTTTTGAAAAATCATTTTTTGACAATAGCAATTAAAATGACTGGCTCGACGAGAAATCTATCCTCATAAAATATGGCACAAACAAAAAAATTAAAAAGTGTTTTTTAATAAAAAAATACATATTTTGCTAATTTTGTATGGAATTTTTTTAGAATTTTTTGATGTTAGCAATTAAAGGATCGTCTCAATGCCAAATTTTTCCTCCCAAAATATGGCGCAAGAAAAAAAAAATCTCATACTCTTTTTTTTAATGACATCACTATAAAATGCTACCGATCGGTGGCTTTTTTGTATCTTCTAGGTTGGTAGCATAAAATATGTTGTCATTTGGTAGCATAAAAAAATGCTACCAACCGACAACATAAAGGAAAATATTACGATTTTCTATTTCATGGGAATCACGAATTGACCCCTAAAATTAACATGTACCCAAAACATTTTGGCGATCCAGTCCTAATTCCTACCCTAAAAATTCACCAATTTAAAATTTTAAAAACAGGAATATTCGTGAATTAACGAATATTCACTACTAAAAGTTTCTCAAAAGTCATGAGATCATGAGATGACACATGACCGATTGATGTTTATGAAAATTTTAGCTAATGATGGGGTGCGATTCCAACCAATCACGTGGTTGCTTGGATGTTTGGTGGAAAAACATGATAAGACACAAAAGAGAGGTGGGAGAAGGCATGATTATAGCTCTCGGGGATCCAAAAATAAGAGTTATGAATTTTTGGGTGCCATAGGACAATGAATACTTGAGATTGATACATTCGGAAAAATCTTGAGTACTCATGGTTGTTGGATTCTTGGGGTTTTACATGGTTTTCACAGGTTTATGAGACTTCACAACATTCATGAGTCACGAGTCTTAACATATCACCATGTTTTTTCAAAAGGACTCAAACATGTCAAATACATCATAAAAACATCATCCATTCTTGCACATTACCTTGCACCAATCATTTTTTCATAACTCTATCAAGAAGGACCATTTCCTTCACAAAATAACTGCTTCCAAGAACCAATCTTCACCAAACAAGCTCAATATCACACCATAGCACCTAAACTATGCCATGTAACCACTCATTGGAAATACACTGACCTATAGAACACATCCATGCTTTCTATACCTCATGAAACATCCATCAATGCAAACCACACCTCTTTTCCTCTTCACCAAACTGAGCTTCCCAGAAATCAGTTTTGGAAACTCAACTGGTTTGCACCCTTACTACCACTTTAAAGACTTCTAAATGCCTTAAAAATGGATAAATTTCATCCCTCTTCACTCTCCAATGGATATAAAGCATCAAATAATCCAAAATATGAGTCTTTACATCAATTGTCTCACCAAAGATATCATGTTCTCAAAAAAAATCAAACTTTATTTCACAAATTTATATAGTTAACCTATTAAAAAACATCATAAAAATACAAACCATACACCATTAGAAATGTCTCTAAATATTTTTTCCAAAAATCTTATATTTCCCTCCAACTCAAGCGGAATGCCTTCAACCAGTGCAAATCTCTACAATGCTCAATATTACCCTTTTAGGCCCAAAGATTAGTCTTCATAAATAGGGCACACTTTTCCCTCTAGGAATTAAACCATGATCTGAAACTATCATGGAAATCTATTACAACTCCTAGGATCCAATAAATCTTAATATATTCAATACCTTCAATTGACACCTTTACCACAAATTGAAAATCTTCATATCAAGTCTTTTTGAGTGAGGCCCACATACATCACATCCTCTATCATAACTTTATATAAATTTGGAGGAGTCCTATAAAACCTCCAATCATTATACTAGCAAGAAAAATCCATTTTGTGTTTATACTAATAATTTTTCCTCCATCACTCTTGACCTAGGGTTTTAAAGTTATAAAAAGTTGTTTACCTTCTTAACATTCATTCATAAAAACTTGACGATGAAACCAATCCATTATTTTTGTGAAATACTATAAGATTAATGTAAAAAAATCCATAAAAACCTATGGGTCCCATGAAAATCACACAATATGCAATGAGTGTGTAAAGTTGACACTCGAGTTGGAAAATGCATTCTCAAGCACTCTACTTTGCCTACACCGATGTAACTTGCAAAATTCTCATCATGGAAACCTGAAATTTTTCCCACAAGTACCATGAACAACCCTAAAAACATCTTCAATGATCACCAAGTCATAAATATCTCTTCAAATTCATGTCCCATCTCATTTGCATGACTAGGCCTTAGGGTTTTGCATAGTTTAGGCCATAACAAGATGTGCTAACACTACAACTCAATATGAAACCTCTCCAAAGGGTCATGAAATCATTGATACATCATGTCTCATTCAATTACATGCTTCCAGGAGCCCACATGGCTCTGTAACTCATCCTCATACTTCATTTTACATCCAAGCACTTAGACTAGGTCTAGATGATCACTTGAAATCAAGTTTTCAACTTGTACCTACATCTGAAAGCTCATGTGAGTGTCTTAAAACTCTTCTATCATTCTCTCCATGCATCTACCATAATCCTCAAGTCATCATACAACTCTACTCACCAAGCACCATCACCTAGGCTTGCTAGGTCATCTAATTAGGCTTGTTAAACCAAGCCATTCTCACCTTGTCCACTCTTGTTATCCTTCCACCACTTGGATATCCATGTCAACATTATGCCAAACATATTATGACACTTCTCCATCATTCTATTTGTTATTAATGAACTTTTACATCAATGAAAACACCTAAACTCACACATGTCAACAATCTTCCCTTTGTCATCGATGGAAACCCACCTAATTCTTCTCCCCCTTTTTTTCATTAATGATAAGGCATACCTAAGAATTTATCCTTCATATTCCTCAACATATTTTGGATTCCTCATTGAATGGAATCTTCAAAAAAATCATCATTCAAGCATGCATACCTATCTCACCTTCTTCAAACTCATTTTTTGAGCTTTTTCAAAGCATTTGATCGAGAACTCCCCTGGTAGAAGGATACATGGCATTCATACATGCCAATAATCATGATTTATGGAATCATTCAACACAAAGCATCATCCCTCACTCTTTATGGATATATCTAAAGTTGACAAAGCACACAAAATTAATTGTCTCTTCCATATCTCGGTTACACACCTCAATCGAGTGTGATCCCTAAACAACTCCTTCAGTGCACTTTAGACTAACTTCTTCATTCTCTAGAATCCCAAACACACTATGAAACAACTTCTTATAGCTCCCCTGGGTTTATACTAACCTTATTAAATTGAAAACATAAAAATTTGAGCTCATACCTTGCATTTAAGCCATGAAGATGACTCAACCACATTGACTCGATCTAAGAGAATATTTTAGTGTCGCCAACCTTCATTGCATGTTAATTTACCCTTCTTGGACATATAACTTGCTCAACAAGCCAATATACCTACAAATCTTATGGACCTCACCTAATCAATCTTATTATCACCTTACTCACATTCTTGAGTACACAAACTTTCTCCCCTACTCCAAGAAGCTCCTTCGGACATGTAACACACTATGATAGGGATTCAACATGCTCCAAAGTGCCCTTAAATAGTATTTTCACACATCTCATGATGCATTTTTCAACTAACTTATTACACACCAACATCATTATATCTTGCAGCATCCTCTTATCATTGAACATACTTGATTGAAGTACATAGATGACTCCCCCTACCTCAATAGGTCTTCATAGGCCTATAACACTACATTGTAATATAATACATCCTCCACTACCCTTATAAGAAATTACATTCATTCAAAAGCATGAGATCAGTCATATAACATTTACAATACATTCCTCTTTATATTTCAAGGATTAAGAGCAACTCAAAATTCCCCGAGACCTATGTGTCATTATAAAACCATCAAAATCAATATTCTGAATGTAAATCTAATTTACTTATGATAAAATCATTTATTATCTTTCACAAACTTATCCTTGCTCTATGTTACTTCACTATACTTCTATGGTTAGATGCACATTTCTAAGGACTTCTCAATCATAAATTTAAGATCAACAAATTCACTTTGGTTTACACACATTGTTATTGCTTCAATGATGAGCTTACAAGAACATACCTAGTCATTTGGATATACTAGCAAAAATTCCACAATTATTCATCGACTTGATTCACCAATATAGACAAAAATATCCTATAAATCCTTATTGATGCACTTCATACCCTTCAACCATGTAGGTGCAACCAAATTTCATGATTGAGACACTATTACATACCTTAGACAACTACACCTAGTCATTTGTCTCGAGACCATTTCAACACAAAACACTCATTTCGACATTCTTCATGAGTCTAACACACCTATCTGCAAGATCACTTGTACTAACTCCTTCAAGAGAATAATAGCCATATTTTTCCATTGTGACAATACACTTACACCCTCAAATTGCTTAGGAATAGTAAACATGACCAAATGTGGCTTATGAATATGCAAAAAAAAACTTAGAGACCATACCTCTTTAGCCTTCATAGTCTTGATAGTCTTAGACTATCTTTATACAACTTTCATGAGGTGTGAATCACTCTCATGATGTCATGAGTAGTCTCAAGAGATAATCAACGTATTATATACCATGTCAATTATCATTCATACCGTAGCAACCCATTTCAGTCATTTGTACTATGTCAAGATGAAAGAAGCAAATATACATGTTCTCCGACATTATCTAGCTTCTCCGCACATCTTTATGGACCAATGTCGATAGGTAAACCTCCTTGAAATCAAGATATCCTTCCATATTATTTTCCAAGACATCATTCTAGATCGAGATTACCACCTACAAATTTGTAGCCATGCATTACTAATGAAGGCCATATCTTCTAGGCATTCACAGACACTTTCATGCCTTATACATTCTTCAAAAAACACTTATGGAATATGAGCATGCTTGATATCTCAATCATGAATCATGAGAAAAATCACCATCCTACGACTCAATCAACATTGCAACTTGTACTTGATGGTTTGATAATGCCATCATATTGGATGAAAGACCCTCATCTCATGCATCAACATCTAAATCAACTTCTTCAAGACCATAGGAACATCTTTTCACTGTAGAAATACATCTCATTGTTCAAAACATGTTGAAGACCACATATTACCTTATGCATACACATCTACAATAACTTTCTTCAATATATGAGTCATCAAAAATATAAAATCAGACTATACATGCAAAACACAAATCCTTATGACTTGAGTAATGTTTACAAGTTCAAGCTTCTTGTCATGACCCATCATAGACCTAGAATAGACTTCTCATGATGATATCAGACATCTACACACACTACCATCTTGATGACTACTGTACCATCCAAGGATTCAACCTAAAGACTTTAAGACACATGACATAGATTTGAAAACTCTTTATACTCATATTTACCTACATAGACAAACATCCTTCAACATGACACAACAACTTGACTCAAGGAATACTTTGAAACCATGTTGATTTGATGATTTTGACTATAACTCTTCAATATGACTTTTCATGATCACTACACACCATTTAACCAAAATACTATATGTTGTGACTATATTATTTTCAACAAGAAAAGGACATCTCATAATCAACAAGCCAAAATTCGGACTTACTTATGTAAATCAACTATAAAAGACTACAAGACATACATTGATAACATACCTTGACATCATGACAAGACTTCTACAACATCATACCTTAACCTAGTGAACCCCCTTCTTTCAATGCTTCATATGGATGATCATGTCTCTAAGAAGTATAATAGAGATATATTTCTTCATGAAAGATCTAGAAAAAGACTTAAAGAAGTCCTAAGAGCTATTAGACACATGTAATTCAATTTCATCCACTTGTTTCTTATCTATATTATGAGACACACCTTGATTTGTATCATCATCAACTCTTGGGGAAACCTTGTTATTCATTATTGTCTCCCTTAACATGTTTTGCCATGTTTCTTGCAGATAGAACCTTGAAATTTCCTCTCTTTCCTTGTAGGACCATAAAAATCCCTAAAAACATGTCCAAACTTATTGTAGTTGTAACATACAATATAATTCCTACTTCTAGCTTCTTCATTCCTCCAATTCGACTTGAAGGTTCATGTAGACAATATCTAGCAACATGACCTTTCTCATGGAAATTGTAGCACACCACACTCTTTTTTTTTCGCTCTTACTATCCCTCCAAGGATGATCATCTCTAACAAACCTCCTACACTCCTTTTCCCTATGACCAAATCCATTGCAAGTGAAACAATAACCATTAAATGATCTTTCATACCTTGAAGCATTTGGTTGCCTAACTGAATTTGTCTTCACATTTTCTTTGGTGGAGTTTTCCTTCTTTCCTTCCTTGGTGCTTGGTTATCTAGCCTCATTGCTTAGAACACTATCTTCTTGCATCACTTATTTTCCTTTGAGGTCATCTCTAAACCCCAAAAATGTCTTGTCACATGTTGATTTCTGATTGATCAAGATGTCATCAAGAGTCTAGGAGCTTTCCTCATACTTCTGAAATGATTTTCCTTGTGGATAGCGTCATACAACTTTATCTTAAGTAGTACCACTTCTTATTCCTTACATTGCAAGCTTAGATTTATAAAACTCATTTGCATTTCTAGCCTATTGACTATCTCATCTAACTTCTTTGTCACAACCCAATGTTTCTCCTTTAGGTCATGGATCTTCTCCTCATAATCTTTGAATTGAGATATTATCTTCTTATTATTTTTCTCAACATGCTTCAATTAATATTGGACACACACTAGTTCATTTTATAATTTATCACCTTCTTCTTCATTCTTAAATTGCATATTGTTGCCAAACAATATGGATTTATCACTCATGGGCCTCATGGAATCTTTGGTCATGAAAAAAATATCATTAGAAACCTCTTCATGATCTGATTCTGATTCAAAATTGGTAACTCCATCATCACTACTGCTATCCTCGATGAATGGAACTCTTTCCTTAAATATGGACTCTTCTTGGTCTTTTTCTTGTCATCAAACCTCTTGAACTCATTATTTCCTTTATCGGAACTTTTTTCCCCCTCTATTCATGATCTTCATCACTTTATTCATCCCCATCCTTGCGCTTATAAGGGAATTTGTTTGAAAAATTTCCTACCTTACCACAATTGAAACATTTGAAAGGAAGATTCCTTTTATACTTACATGATCCAACCTTCAATATTCTAGCAATCATGGAAAACAAATCATCACCATCCATCTCATGAGCAACATCATCATCCTTAGTTTTTTTCCTTTTGTCTTCTTTTCACTCTTGAAATTTATCTCTTCTTGATAGGTTTATCACCTTGAGTTCTCATCTCATATGTAGTCAAGGTTCCATGTAAATCATCCATAGTCAAAAGAGTCAAATCCTTAGCTTCTTCAATGGTAGACACTTTGGAATCAAACTTAGAAGTTAGAGACCTTAATACCTTTTGTACTACTACCTCTTCCTTTACTTCTTCACCTAAACCTTTCATGGTGTTGACAACCTTTTCAACCCTAAGAAAATATGCAACAATAGACTCATCATCACTCATATTTAGTCCTTCAAACTGATTTTTGAAGGTTTGAGATTATTTATTCTTACCTTGGAATATCCCTCATATAGGACCTGAATTTTCTCCCACATATCCTTTATTGATTTACAATGCATCACCTTCACAAGCTCAGGTTCAGCTAAACCACACATAATTTCATTCATAGCCCTTGAATTGTCACTACATAACTTCTTGTCATCAACAGTTGTTGGGGAAGTTACATGAGTTTTATAACCATTCAAAACTAATTGCCAAATGTCAAACCCTAGAGACATGATTTGATTCCTCATCCTAAGAGTCCAAAAAGCATAACTCACTTTATCAAACAATGGTGTCTTGCTATATAGAAGAAACACTTTGTTGACTTGCCATTTTTGCTTCAAGGATATCCTTTCAAATGATCTAACTTCTCTAAAAGGACCTACTCTAATACTAATTTTTGGAAGCATAATGGAATGGGGGGTGAAACAGTCATTCAAAACCTTATTTTCAATTCCTTTAACTTATGATAACCATTAACATTCAACCATATATTAATGTAAGCATAATTACATGAAACAATCAACCACATAAGCATAACCAAGAGAGAATACACATGAACACCATATATAAGTGGGAAACCCTCAAGGGGAAGAAAATCCAATGAAAATTTTTGCAAATATTTCACACAATAAAGTAATCAAGTTTTTTTATTAGGGGTAAATAGTTTTGAAGGGACTATACCTTGTTACAAAAAGTGCTCAAAAGCCAGATAGAGCAAAAAAAAAAAGTCCATAGTTTTGAAGGGACTATACCCTATTACAAAAAAGGCTCCATAGCCAGATAATGCAATAAATACATCAAGTTTGGATCAACATCTAGATTAAACATGAAAATCCAACTATAGTTATCCAAGAAACTATACAAAAGGATCAAAACAGTGACAAAATTGCAACAAAGCAACATGAAAACAACATCCTGACAACAAAATAGAAAACCAAAAGTAAGGACAGTCCTCTTCACTTGTCTTCTTTGTCAATATTTTCCTTACCTTCTACAAAGAGGTGAAGAGTTCCAGGGAAGTGACATGGGAGGGATCCTTCTTGTCCAACTGTGAGAGAATCAAGTCTCGTACTAGTCCCAGCTCCCAAATGGCAGCAGGAATGTCGTTGAGCACACATACACTTTTGACATGTTGCTCCATGAAGTTGTAGATATCCTTAAGCATAGAAATGGTGTAGTCATGTCTTCCTTTTGCATTTCCTAGTCTATTATCCAGTGAGTTAAGCTTCTTGTATATTTCAAGAATCTGATCATTATCCATTCAGGGTCATTTTGCATCTTCCTTTTTCCTTCTCTCTTACACTGCTTGAGCTCTTCTTTCAAAACCCCAACCTCCTTTTCTAGTTTGACAATTCTATTAAGAAGGAATTCCTCCCTTTCCATAGTAGAAGCACTAGCTAGATTGCTAATGTGAAGCATATTTTTAGCAGACTCAATTTATTTGCTGCTACGAAGGATTATTTGGGAGGGGAAGGGATGATTAAGGGGGTAAAGTAGGTTTTTGGTTCTAATTTTCCTTTAACCAGAAGTAGTGGTGGGGAAGTGGAGTTAGGGTAAGGGGGCAAGGGTAGTGGGGATTGAATGATGTTGGGAAAGGAAATGGTGGTGAAGCAACAAAATGAGGCCTTGGTGAAGGGGGTGGCACGAGTGTGGTTTTGAAACTCAAGAATAGAGTGTTCCAGGGAGTTTAAAAGATAATGCGGAAAGCTAACATGAAAATTCCTTCTAAAATGATTTAGGAAAACCAAATGTTTGAGAGGAACCATCACATATCTGCCTTCCAAAGTGACATACCTGACAATCATCCTTGCAATTTCATCAAAGGGATCTAGAATGGAGGTCACTTTTATGCTTGCAATAACAAACTCGAGATTTTCTCCATCTGCTAGGAATTTCTTGGCTTCAATTTTCTTGTCAACCCTCTTACTGAAGAATCTAACACCTTCTAAGCTAATCCCCGTGACCTCTGCAATAATTTATTCAGTGATTTTAATGCTGATCTCACCATATTCTACCATTCTTTGCTTCCACCCAACCGTGAATTGAAGAGAAATGTCTTGATTGTGACCCTGCATTTTTTCAATGAGGTTTGAAACCCCACCCATTTGCAGATAAGTCCATAGGGTCACATCATCCTTCCAAGCTAGGTCATAGGTGGGTTTAGTTTGGCATGGAGCTCCACCCATTTTTCTATTGTTGTTTCTTTGGTTCCCAATGACAATGATTTCTCCCCAAAACCGCTTCTTAACAACGCCTTTGCATACCTAGAAAGCGTGCGAAGGCTGAGTGATATTATTATCCCTACATAAGGAGTTAATCACTCTCAAAACAATGTAGGACTTCTTAATGATGGTTTTTGATTTCATATTTATCCTTGATGATGTCATTGTGTACCTTGCTAGGGAGAATGTCATCACTAAACCAAGTTTGCATGTTATTACTAACTCCATAGTTAGCAAGACTATCCACCACTTTGTTTCCTTCACGATAGGAGTGGATGATTTGGTAGTTTGCAAAGGATTTACAAATCTCAATAGATTCATAAATGAAATCCCTAATGGTCCAACTAGGGGGTTGTGCTTGATTTAAAAGATTTATTATGTTCAAAGAGTCCCCTATGTACTAAAATATTAGGGATACTACACCATTGGAACAATGCTACACATGCCCCAATGATGATACATGTCTCCTCGCAAGGTGTTCGGGATCCAAAAAAGCTCTCCAAGTGTATATTAACATCCCGCATGCCCCGTTTAGCCCTGCGTGCTTTGTTTTTCCTTCCCCCTCTTTTCCTTTGCTTTTGGTCTTCTGATGAAAATGCCACCTTGCAATGCTATTTTGGCATTCTCGTGAGTGCCGCCTTCCAAGCAACGTATGCGGTCCTTCATGCATTTTTCCAGAATGTTCCTTTTATAGCGACTCACGTAAATTTCAATGTTTACCTTTTTCACCGCCTTTGCTCGTATTTATGATTCTGGTTCCCTGGAATAGTGTTTTTCATTGTTTATGGTAAAAGAGTTCAAATTGGTTTTCACCTTTGGGTAAATGGGAATTCTATAAATAGCTGGTTGATTTTCAAGAAAATAGCCTCTCAGAACTGTGCCTCTCATTCTCTCATTTCAAATTTTAGTCTTTCAGATTATGCTTAGGAGTTGAATTAGTTTATTTGTTGCATGCATAGTGTTGTTTTGCTATTTGGAAGCCACATAATCTTCTTGTGCTAGTGTTGTTACTTTTTTATACAATCAATTGAGGTAGGATAGTTCCATTTTCAGTCAGAATCCATTAAAGTTGCAAGTTTTGTTTGTCAAAAAGGATAGTTTCAGGTTCTGGATGTTTTATGTTGTATGACTCACAATAAATCCTTTTTTATAGGAGGTAAAAGAGGTTAAGCCAAACTCCCATTCTCTTACTATCCCTCTCCTACTCACATTGTATTTATCCATCTAAAGCTGCCATTATTTCGATACCAACTTCGTATGCTAACATCACATGCTTTTACGGATTCACGTGAGCACGAAGGAATGAGGAGACCACACCGAGGGGACAAAGTCACACACAATCGGATTCACCATACGTTACGCAAAATCCAGGTTCAAGCTATCAAAAGTTATAGTTAATTCATATCAAATAGAGTAGTGAATCATTTCATCTCGAGCTTAATCTCACTTTCGATATTGGGGAAGTCCGAGGGATTGATAGTTTTGAGAAACTATTATTCATTCCCCACTTTTGAGTAAGATCGGGGTCTTTCAAATAGATTAGATTAGTTATTTAATTATTTAGAATAGATTCACAATTACACATGCATATCAAGTAGCTATACTCGCTACCTTATTTGTTTTTAATTACTTTTATTAGATTAATTGTCGCGTCTAGATATATTAAATAATTCCTCTTTCAATTTCCCTCGCTCAATAGTTTACTAAAAATACAAAATAGAGGAATATACATAGATACATCTTGCATAGTTAGTTTATTTTGTCATTAGTTAGATTTATATCATTTCCTTTTGTATGACAATCACAGGACCTAGGGAACCCCAGAGAATACGTATTTGAGCCAATCGTGCCTCAACCCAATCTTGTTGCAGCAATAACTACTATAGACCAGAATCTCATAATCCAAGTCTTCCGAACAACAACGGACCTACAACAGATCAGCTCATAGTTAAGAGGATTAAACATAGAAGACAACAAAGCACACACGTTTTGGATAAACCAGCCAAACTACAGATTACCCTAAATAGATACCCGCATGACTGTAGAAGGGCTTGAAAGAGAACAAATGTTCAGTTGTGATCCTTTGGTCCCACAGCCAAACGCAGGAGATATCTTCATTGACATAGACACTAGCTTAAGAATTCAGGTTGCCAGAACGCCTATAAGTTACTCCAAGAAGATTGCACAACTTTTAGTTCTAAATATAGAGGCTGAAAAGGCATACGACTACTAGATAGTAGGGATTAGGGATTGATTCCACATATGACCATAGGAGGTCCACAATGAACAAAAGCTTTATTTTGATTCACAGATCCCACAATTAATGAGTCCATTTCAATCGACGTTGATGGTGGTTTACTAGAACATTAGTATTTAGGTCCTCTCCACTTCCACCAACCATTATCGCACAATTATCCTCACTAGACATAATAGCTAATCAAGCTAAGGATTTCTGGACTAGACCAGAGAATCACCCATAGAATCCCCTATATATCCATCATCCATCTTATGACCCTATCTGGAGATATACACGAAACAATTCTAGGTCATTTTCCATGTATCCCACAACCTATAGATCGGATCATGCCAGAACTCGATATTGATTAGAGCCTTTTTGAGAAGTCAGCCTCTTTAGACCGATCTATCACACCGATTCAGGTTAGGAGGGCCTTATTTTCCTTAGATTCGTAGATTCCATTAGTGCATGTCAAAGATATAAGATTACCTAACTAGTCCTTATACCCCACGTATATTCCATCCCCATCGGGGTCTCGGCACGACCTGGGAGGTTGGGTGTGAGGAAGAGTTACTTGTAGATTCCCATACTCACTTGTTACTTTTCCATCCTCATTAAGTCCCCTTTAGGGCAATTATAATATTAGAGATATTGCAATCTCTCGGCAAGCCTAATCCCCATAATGTTCAACTATAAGGTTTCACTTGGAATAGTGGTTTGTTTGGTGGCCCATTTTTCTAGCAAATGCTTGAACAAGAAAACCTCTGTGATCCACCGATCACCCCACCTCTCTTCTTCATGCCCCTAGATTTCCTTTATATGCTCCATAAAAATTTAACTTGTACCATAAGTTGGGTGGTGAATCCAATGAACTAATGATCTTTGAATGCTATTTTGATCATTCCTATGTGAATTTCCAATATCAATCTTCCAAGAAAAAAGTATAGGTGTTTCTTCCTACTTTCCATGTATGATCTATTTTTTGGAGGCCTAAACCTTTCAATGTTATCTTTGACAACTATAACAATTTCCTTAAAGATCTTGTTGCATACCTATCTGTTGTTCCTGAAGATTATTCTATTCCTGGTTTTCCACAATCTCCAAATGGTATGAGCAGGACCAAATTCCATAATCTTCTTATCATGCAATGTTTATATGGTGGATCCCATTGCTCCCATGTCTGTATGGTATTAGGAATATTCCATTGTAGATTAACATCGTCAAGATGAGACTCCAGGACCTTTGAGGAATATTCACGATGTAAAAGTAGATGTTTGGTCTCCTTAGCCTCTTTTTTTAAACATACGAACACATGTTAGGCATAATGAAACCCTTTTTAATTAGGTTATCATTAGTGAGAATATTTCCTTTTAATAATAGCCACAAAAATAAATTAAATTTTGGGGTTAACTCAGGCATCAAATTTTACTGTTTATATCACATTGAATATTTTCAAAAATGCATCATCCCAATTTGTGATATAGTCCCCATAAAAAGAATCAACCCATATAAGCTCATCCTTGGAATACTTTTGATTAATAGGAATGAGTGTAAGTTGTTTTTGTAGAGAGGAGACAACAAGTTTTAAATTTTCCTTATCCACTTTGAGCTTTCCAAGTTCTCTTGCTTTCACCCAACTCTATGTAATATTTTACTTTAGTCCCATATTTCTCACTTAGAATGTCTTTTATTGAGCCAAATTTGTCACTCAGCTGAAATCAGTCTAGTTGTCTTGAAAAAATGTATATCCTGACCATTTCCTACTTTCCATCTATAACCTTTAGCAAGGATGTGCTTGATTTGAAGCAAGTTGTTCCAAAAATAGATCCATTGGGAAGTTTTTCTTCAAAAAGAAAAGAATTCATATTGTGCTGAGCCAAGTACTTGATCCTAATGAGTTCTATCCAAGGTTTTTTTTCCTTTAGTAGTCTCCAACCAAGTTTGGAAATTAAAGCTACATTCATCTTCCTAATATCCTTTATACCCAGGCCACCAATTCTTTTTGGGTGTACAAACCTGATCCCAATAACTAAATGGTACTTGAACATTTCTTCAATTCCATGCCATAGAAAATGATTTTGAATTCTTTCAATGTTGTCAACAATTGTTGTTGGGATGTTGTACATAGACATTATATATATGGGCAAGTTTTGTAGTGTGCTTTTGATTAACAAGCATTTTCTGGCACTAGAGAGAACAACACCTTTCCACCCAACCATTTTTTTGTGAAATATATCTAACAAGGCATTCCAAACAACATTAGATACTTTATTAGTGCCCAAAGGTAAGCCTAGATAGGTAGTGGGTAGAGAGCTGATTTTACACCCCAAAATGAGTGCAATTCTTTTCTGTCTATCGAAGGAGTATTGAAAAAATACACCAAAATTTTGTCAAAGTTGACTTTTTGGCTAGAAGTTGCTTCATAGAATATGAGAATAGTCTTTATAGCTTTAGCCTCAAGAATAGAAGCCATCAATAGAAAAATTGTGTCATCAAGAAAATTGTTGATGTGAAGTTGTATGGTTGGTGGAAGTAGGTTTGAACCCTTTTAGCATGTCAATATTCACAGCCTTAGTTATGGATCTACTAAGGTTGTCAGCCATTATTATAAAAAGTAAGGGGGATATGGGATCCCCTTGTCTTATACCCCTACTACTGGACAAAGAATCCCACCGGAGTACCATTAACAACAACTGAAAAATATGGAAGTGGCGATGCAGGCCTAAATGATTTTTCTAAATTTGCTCTGAAAACCAAATTTTGACAAGACCTTATCTAAAAAATTCCAAGACACTCTATCAAAGGCCTTATGCATGTCTAATTTTATTGCCATACCTATTTTTTTACTTTTATCCATGGAGTGTATGGTTTCATGAACCATGATTACTCCATCTTGAATAATCCTTCCTTTTATAAAGCCACTTTATTGTTTAGAGATTAGATCAGCTAGCAAAGGTTGTAATCTAGTAGCAAGAATCTTGGTAAAAAATTTGTAAACAACATTTACCAAGCTGATAGGCCAGAAATCCTTGAAGTCTTTAGCATCCAACTTCTTTGGGGCTAGCACAATATGAGTATTGTTCAACTCCTTCATCAAATTTCCTATTCTATAAAATTCATTTATAGCTTTCAATAGATCTTCCGAGCAGATATCCTAGCATTTTTGGATGAAATTTACGGAAAAGCCATCATTTCCTAGTGCCTTGTCTCCTTCAAGTGCAAAAATCATTCTTCAGCTCCTTAATGGTTACAGATTTTGTAAGGATTTTGAATCTCTCATCATAAAAATTTCTTGCTTGGGATGGCATCTATAATGAAAGAAGCTTCTTCTTCATTACAAATATTACTTTACAACAAATTTTCATAAAACTTGAGAGCTTATGCTTTTATATCATTTTGATCCTTGGTGACAATGTCATTTCCTTTGGATACCTTAGTGATTTTGTTACAGGACCATGTGCTTTAGGGTGGTCATGTGAAAAAAATTGGTGTTTCTATCACCAACTTTCAGCCATAGAGCCCAAGATTTCATTCTCCAAAAATTTTCCTCTCTATTATTGATGTTATGTAAATCGAAAGTAAGTTCTTTTCAAGCTATTGATACTCATAATTCATACCTTTTGTGGATATTCTCAACTCGAGTTCTTCAAAAATTTGTTTTAGCTCTTTATTCTATTCAAAAATATTACAAAAACCTCTTTGTTCCAGGTTCTAACTTGTTGTTTTACATTTTTCAATTTCTGAACTAACCTAAATTGATGTTCCTTCTCCATCCCAATGCCACCATTCTTTAATCCTATCCAAAATGTATTCATGATCCAACCACATTTTTTCAAATTTGAAAGAGCTATGCAATGGCTTGGACCAATTGAAAAGATTAAGTACAATAGGGTTATGATCTGAGCCAATCTTAGGTAATGAAGAGAGATGAAAATCCTAATTTAGAATCCAATTAGCAGAGATGAGAGATTTGTCTAATCTTACCTGTATCAAACTCTCACCAATTTCTTGTTAGACCAAGTGAATTGGTTTCCATGTAGCTCAATATCCATGAGGTTGAGAGAAGATACAAACTCAACAAAGTCACCCATACCAACTGAGAAATCAAAATTACCACCATATTTTTCCCCAGGGTTTAAAGGGGTGTTGAAATCACCCATGACCAACCAATTATAATCCTTAAATATGCTTCTAAATTATTTTAACTCCTCCCATAGTTTTCTTTTGTCAGTAGTAGTGTTAGGAGCGTAGATGTTGGAAAGGATCCATATTGAGTCATTTTTAGAAGCATGAAATTTAATAGCTATATGATTATGGGAAGATAAAATCACATTACCATTGAGATATTTGTTGTCCCAGAATATTGCTACACCTCCTGACGCTCCTTATGAGTCAACAACAGTAAAGTCAGAGTTCTCCCAAAAATTCTTTTTACATTCCACCAAAGTTTTTGTCTTCATTTTAGTTTCTTGTACTAAAAGAATGTTAGGTCTATTGGATCTTCTAAGCTCTTTAAGAATCCTTTGTTTAGGACCTCCATTTAGTCCTTTGACATTCCAGGATAAGATCTTCATCTAAAAAAATTTGGGGAAGCAGTTTCCGGATGGCCCAATTGACTTTGAGTCCCATTTGCAATCTCTTTCTCAGTCTCTTTCTTTCTTAATTCCTTTTTTGAAGGTCTACCTTTTTTACTATTAGCTCCAATATCTACCACCCTCCTAGCAGATGATCTAGTGATCCTTGATGTGGAGGCTTCCCATTTTTTTCATCGGGAATCCCTTTAAAGCCTTTCATTCTTCATTTATTTGATTTAACTTCAATGAAGCCATTATTCAAATCATTCTCATAGTCAGTAAGTATCTTTGATGGGGTTGGGGTAAGCTCCCCTTCTTCTTTTCACAGGCTAAATCCTACTACTTCAAAGTTGCTGATTTGACATTGAATGAAATATTTTCACTAGTAGGAGTAAGAAGATTTTCAATATCAGGAGACAGGGAGGGATTTTCCTCATTCATGAGATCATCCAATACCTTATACTCTTCTTCTTTAGCCAGATCTTCTAATATGGATTCTAGTAAGTCTTCAGTTTTGAATTGAGTCTTCATCTCCTATCCTTTTGATGTTGTTAAGGTGTTGCTTTGTACCTGTTCCTTATTCCCATCCTGAGAAGAAGTAATCGGCTGATCAGAAAACAAATCCTCCATCTTCTCTTGATCTGATACTACCAGTTAATGGAAACCCTTGCATTATCTTCATCCACTTCCATATTTAGCTTTACAGCTTTTGAAGATCCAGATCTTTAAGCTTGTCTTTTTCCTTCAAATCATCCCCTCCTTTTTAACTAAGGGAGTTTTTGGTCTCCAAATCTTCCTACAAACCGGTGGTCACCTTATAGGGGTTTTGAAACCCTTTTTGTTCCTTTTGTATTTCAAATCTGGTGGGTTAGAGATATTTTTATCTATCCCCTTACCTTTTGATTTTGGGTTTGTGGATTCTTGTCTTGTGGTGGCTCTTTTCCTTCCATTTTTTCTTCTGAGAGATTTTTTTGCTGAAACCCCTAATCCATTCATTTTTATTATGTTGTTATCTTCATAGCTCTCTTTATATCAAGCTTCTTTCCAAACTCTTTTAAAGGATCCCCAGATCTCTCATTTTTTTGTTTCTTATCCATAGGGCATTTTCTGGAGAAATGCCCTAACTTATGGCATTTCTTGCATCTTAATTGAAAAGTTTCATATTCTATCGCCTACTGCCATGTACCAAACTTCAATTGAAGGATGATGTAATCAAGTAGTTCTTTCTCCATTTCAGAAGAGATGTAAAATCTAGCAAATGCTAGTTGAGATATGTTTTTAGTAGGCCCATCTAATCCAACTAGAGCACTGATCAATCTTGCAATATGAAGTAAGATCTCATCATCCCAGTACTGTAGGGGTATTCTTGGTAGCCTACACCATATAGGAATAGTGTGAATATTTTCAGTGTTAGTGTTGAAGCTTGCTTACCATTTTCTTACGAAAATTCCCATGTTTCCCATACACTAGGGTCCTCCCAGTAATATTGTGTCAAGATCTACCTATTGATTGAATCGACAAGGGTAAAATCCACGGAGATGGTTTTAATAGTAAAATATCCTTTAGGTTTCCAGTGGCGTATGACCCACTTTTTGATGGCATCAATATTGGGCCTAGCACCCAAGAACTTACCAACAAGGGTGAGATTCGTTTTCCCCAGTGCTCGATGCAGGCATCCATCAGGCACATGGATGTGGGTCACACCCTCTTTGTCCTTTGTGATTTTGAATAATGATTGATTCTGCATAGATGCAGGAGACTAAGGACCCACATGTTTGTCAGGAGGTACCTTAAAAATGTCTACCCAAGCACCAGATTTGGTACCAGTGATTTTAGTGGTATTTGACTGTAAAGGTGGCGTTTCAACAACAGGTTTATCACTAGCTAACAAAAATTCCACAACCAATACTATAGAAACTACACTTTGAAAAAACCCTCACTTTCTCTCGGATCTTCCATGGATTATTTTGAATAAATTAATCAAGTGAATATTACACATCACAAGATATTTCTTTAGTGAGGCACCAACTCCATAAGAGGCACCAACCCTTAAACACTTGTTGATATTACTCACAACAAGAAAATTTCATGAATATGACTTATCACACAATATTTTTATAATAAGATCAATGAAGATATGCTACCAACACTCAGCTGATAGTGATCGCAAAATTCAGCTCCAAATTCTGCCAAACCCTTCTTCAAACACACCTCCTTCTAACTCGCTCAAACTTGGACTTTCATGACCTGATTTGATCTCAAAATCTTGCACACAAGCTCTCTAAAATTTCTCATAATTTTTTAAACACTCTCATCTCTTATTTCATTCCCTTGAAAAACTTACACCCTCTTAACTAGCTCGCATTTTCCCTCTTAATTCACTTGTTCAAATTTGAACCAGAACACTTGCTTTATATGCTTTTTATCTCAATAATATAACATAAGTAATTAATCATCAAGGATATCAAAAATACAACATATCTATACTAATAAAACATAAAAATATAACAATACATTCATAAACACTCATAATATGTACCCATGAAGGTTGTCCATGCAACAAGACAACCAAACTAGCTAAAAATGGTTCAAAACCCCATCACCATGCACATCAAAACCTCCAAACATATCACCATGATTTTTAAGGCCTCCAAAGGCCTCAAAATTTCAAATACATCATCCATGCTCATAAATTACCTTGAACTAATCATTTTCTTCATAACTCTATCAAGAAGGATCATTTCCTTCACAAAACAACTGCTTCTAGGAACCATTCTTCACCAAAAAAGCTCAATATCACACCATAACACCTCAAATATGATATGTAACAACTCATTGGAAATCCATTAACCTTCATAACACATCCATACTCTTTAGATCTCGTGAAACATCCATCAATGCAAACCACACATCTTTTCCTCTTCACCAAACTGAGCTACCCAAAAAGTATTTTTGGAAATTCAACTGGTTTGCACCCTTACTGAAACTTTCAAGACTTATAAATTCATTTAATAGATACAAAATTCATCCCTCTTCACTCTCTAATGGATAGAAAACATCAAATAATCCAAAACATGAGTCTTCTACATCAATCTTCTCACTAAACCAATCATATCCTAAAAACAAGAAAATTGTCTTCACAAATTGAGTTGGTTCACCTATAAAAATACCTCATCAAAATAAAAACCATACACCATTGGAAATGTATATAAATATTCATTCCAAAAAGCTTATATTTACTTCCAATATCAAGTGGAAGGCCTTCAACCAGCCAATCTATCTGAACTACTCAAAATTACCCTTTTAGGCCCAAAGACCAAGTAATCATAAATATGGCACAATTTTGCCTCTAGGAATTCAACCATGTTCTTAAAATATCATGGAAATCTATTAAAAATCCCAGGCTCCAATCAATGTTAATTTACTCAATGCCTTCAATGGACAGCTTTATCAAAAATTGAAAATCTTGAAAGAAGAATTTTTAAGTGAGGCCCACATACTATCACATCCTGTATCATAACTTTATAGTAAGATAGAGGAGTCCTATAAAACCTAGAATCATCATACTATCAATTAAAATCCATTTTGTGTCCATACTAAGATTTTTTTTTCCGTCGCTCTTGACCTAGGGTTTGAAAGCTATAAAAATTTGTTTCCCTTCTTAACATTCATTCATAAAAACCTAACAATGAAACCACTCCATTATTATTGTGACATAATCTTATATTAATAGAAAAACATCCCTGAAAACCTCTGGGTCCTAGGAAAATAACAAAATTCACGAGTGTATAAAGTTTCCACTTAAACTTGAAAATGCATTCTCAAGCACCCTGCTTTGCCTAAACTGATGTAACTTGCAAAATTCTCTTCACGGAAACTTGAAATGTTTCCCACGACACCATGACACACCCTAAAAACATATCCAATTCTTTCCAAGTCATAAATATCACTTAAAATTCATATCCCATCTCATTTACATGACTAGGCCTTAGGGTTTTGCATGTTTTAGGCCATAACAACCTAGAACTAACACTACAACTCAGCATGAAACCACTCTAAAAGGTCCTAAAACCTTGAGACAATAGGTATCACTCACTTACATGCTTCCATGAGCCCACATTTCTATGTAACTTATCCTCATACTTCATTTGGCCTCCAAGCACCTAGACTAGGTCTAGATGATCACCTGCAATTGAGTCTTGAACTTGATCCTGCACTCTAAATCTCATGTGAGTGTCTTCACACTCTCCTATCATGATCTCCATACCTATAACATGCTCCTCAAGTAATCATACCACTCTACTCACCATGCACCATCACCTAAGATAGCTAGATCACTTGATTAGCCTTGCTAGACCAAGCCATTCTCACCTTGTCTACTCTTGTCATCATGCCACCATATGAATATCCATATCAACATTATGCCAAGCATATTTTGACACTTATCCATCATCCTCTTTGTCATTAATGAGCTTTTACATCAATGAAAACACCTAAAATCACACATGCCAATATCAGGTTCTTAGGACAAGGGTTAAACATTTTGAACATTTTGATGGTAAGGTTGAGCTCAAGTAAGTGATAAAGGAAATAATTTAATTAAAAGTTTAGAACACGGTGGTTCACGGTTCTTAGTATTTTTATATCAAACAAGGGCTATTACTTTTCCTAAGTGGTAGGTAAAACATATAGATCATAAGCCATAGGAAGCCTTGATGAATAGAAAAAAAGAGCCCAAAAGGTTCAAATTGAATTCCATTGATAAATTAATAGGTAAATGCTTTATAAAAAAACTACATAAAATTGATAAAGTTAGGACAAAAACAAGGAACTTTGAGAATGTCCAAAATAAAGTGTCCTTGATCCCGATGTAGGATTTCTCAAAATCAATTTTATCAAAAGTGGATTTTTTGTGACCATAAAACCCATTCCATACTTCCCCATACTATAATAATATTATATAAAATTAATCTACTTTAGATAAAACCAGTTTGTTCTAGACTAAAAATTGTAGTTAATAGGTTACTAATACATAAAGTCAAGGCTTTAGAATTGATTTTGTATGATACGTTGAGAAAAGTATCCAGTCACCGATTAAAAATAATATTCGAGATCCCCCATCTTAGAAATTAGTTTGATTTAGTCCTGGTTAATGAACTAACTAGGTGATTAGAATGAAAATATTCCAAATAGACCTAGAATAGGACATTATCAACCACATCCCAAAGAGTTTTATAGAATTCATAACGTAGGCCATCATGCCCTAGGGATTTTTCATTATCCATTTGAGAAACTACCTCAAAAATATCCATGGGAGACAACATTCTATCAAAAGAAATCCTTTGTGCTAGAGAGAGCTTACAAGGATGTATATAACGAAATGTTCAAGTGTTTCTCATTAGTCAAGAGAATGTTCTTGCATTTTAAAAACTTGCTAACAATGATTGAAGACAACCTACACCATCTCTAAAACAACGAAGAAAGATTTTGCAAGCCATTCTTGATGGATTTGATTTGTTAGTGTGCATGTTTTTCTTTGATAGAGTGAAAGAATTCTTTTGAAACCTGATCACCGATCAAAATCCAATGCAATCTAGATATGATCTGAGCATCTCTATAATTGTACGTATAAACAATTTTGATGCAATGTATAATATTTCCCACTTATCTCTCGAAAAGGTTCATGACAGGAGTTTGTTTTAGAGCATCTCATCTCAAAGGTGGTGGCGAAGTAATTTTTCACCAAATTTGGGTCATCTTTTACTTGAAGGTGCACAAAACATAACAACTACTAAATGGCATCTTTAAACCATGCAATCCACATTGTACTACCATTCATGTATGCTACTAAGCACTTGACATGCTTAATGTGTTGAAGGGTGGGCCTATGATGTAAAATGAGAGTATTGCACTAAAAATGTGTGGTATGGACTAGTTATTTCCGAAGGGTCTAGATTCAATTCGAAAGTAGATAGGGAAATGATTGTAAATGACCATATTTGGCATAATTTCCACCAACAATTGAAAACCAATGGAAAATTAAAAAAGGATTCAATAATAGTATGACACGATTGAGTAGATTGAAAAAACTAAATCATATCCTTGGAAAATATTAGATCAAGTGTGCCAAATGATCAAGTTGGAGTGAATGGAAACATTGGGGCCATTAAACCCAAATTCATTACTCATGTACATCCTAGCCACCTTTTTCCAAAAATCAAACACATGGGTAGATGGATAATCTTGTAAATAGACATATCAAACCTATTTAACTCACCACACATCTTCCAATGTGTATCGGGAGATCGTCGGAAGTCCATCTCCGAGCATTTTCTATTCAATCACTTCATTGGATGCATAAACATTAATTAATAAAAATATTGTTTACCAATGTGAGTAACATCTATAAAACGTGATTTGTTAGGTCCTATCTATAAATAACATAATGATCTCGTCATATAGGGGTGATAAAACCTATAATTCCTCCATCTCTAGGCTCATGATAACTAGTGAAAGCTAAAATATCTATCAAAAATACTTTAGTGGTAGTGGATAGAAGAAGTCACATCCAAGAGAAATAATTTACCTCTCTAGAAATCAATTCCTAAAATCTCACATAATTTTTTTGTGAGTGTATTTTTTACACCCCTTACATTCCAAGAGAAGCAATTCATTGAAAAACTAGCACCCAGAGACATATCATCAAAATTCAATCCCAAAAGGGCGTTATAATCATTCAAAAAAAAAAAAATTGGCGGCCGAAAAGAAAAAAATTCATTAGGTTGCGCTTTCTACCTAGTTGGAGTTGTAAATTCACCTTCCTCAAGATGGAAAGGATGGCTCTAAGAGCGCCTTATTCCCATTTTATGGGAAGAACCTAAAAGAAGAGACATATAAAGGAAACCACATTTACCATGTTAACCAAGATGAAAAACTATTAACTTCACAGATGCCATATAAGGAAGAGAAAGTTGTGATTTAGTAGTGTAGGAAGTATCCTATGAATGTGAGGTAGAAGCTAGACAAGGCTTGGAGAGGTTGGTCCAATGGGATTTGGATGGGTACTTGCAACTAGAAATGGGCTAGATTGTGGTTTAACAATCTTGGGAATGCCAGGGAAGGGTGGAGAATGGGGGATTTTTTACAATTTTTTACAACCCATAGTTGTCTAAACATTTTCACTAGTAGCATTAAATGGTGCAATTATGGGATTTGAAAATATTTCGATACATTTTGTTGACAAAGGGAATTTTTGGATCTTGCGGTCTATAGATTGACATTAAAAACAAGTATTGGGAAGGTTAATGTAAACCACCCTTTAAGTATATTGGGATTCCTCCACTTGAATTTCAATGGTTTATTTGAGATCACGAAATGTATACTTCAAGACAAAATTGTCTCTATGGGTTTACAACATCATGACAACATATAATTTGAGAGGTTATTTTGTGATGAATCAATTTATTAAGGAAGAAATGAGGTCCAGAAAGTGGTAACAAGGCATGAGAAGGCCTGGAAATTCCATCTAAACCAAGAATTTCAAATTCATATTCTTCAAAACCATAAATTCATGAGTCTATGAGGACATAATGAGGAGGGAAAATTGAACATACTAGGTGGAGGATTTATGGAGAACCATGGATATATTGGTCGAATCAAAAAAGTGGAATAGGAATTTTTTTTTGGTCATATTCTAGACCGATTCCATCTTAATGCTAAACTAGGATCATTTCATTTCAACCCAAGAGTGAAGCATGCTTTCAAAATTCCAAAAAAGTGTCCTATCATGCAAAACTTCTCAAGCTAGTGACATGTAAAATTAAATTTCTCAATTCCTAAAAAAATATTAGGGAAGAAATATTAAATCATGGAATACATTGGGCACAAAATTTATTGTTTATTTCCTGGAGGCAACATCACACTTTTCGTAGTTGGAATATCGAGACTCTGTGAGTGGGAGACCATTATAAAGGGCCAACCAAAAGAGAAGTTTCTTAAGAAAATGAAGTAAATGCAAGTGCATGCTAAATAAATCCCACACAAAACGGTCGACAATGTCCAAACTGAACGACGCAACCATATAAAACATGAAACCCTAACGGATCGATTTTTTAATATCCACCAACTTAGCTTTATTTTTATTCGACATTGTGAATGAGTACGACCAAAACTGTTAACAATTCACAATTGATAAGTATTAAGTTTATTCCCGAATTTTTAGGTTCGTTATAATCAAGCCATTATTTGATTGTACACAACGGGTTAAATTTCTAACAATTTATTTTAGGTAACTATGATCACAAGATATTACCATTTAACATATAATTATTGGGATTGTAATGTTCAAATAGTTAAATTTTGGGTATAAATTTTCTATGATGTGGAAACCACCATGTTCATAATCAAAGTTTGAATTCCCATGGATTATGGGATTAAGAAAGAAATAAACAATAAAATTTTTGTGACCAATTTTTTTCCTTGTTTGATTATGAAATTCTAGCTATATAATATCATAATTTTAATACTATATACTTAAATATTTTTTTACTTTTGTTAAGTTTTAAATTCCATATTGTTACATACATACTACTATTGTTTTATAAATATTTCTACTTTATATTTATAGTTTTATAAGTTATAATTTGATTTAAAGTAACAAATAATCCATCAAAGGCGAGCTTTAAAGTGATATTCATCATGTATATCCATAATGAGTCATAATAATTTGATTTTTGTTAGCTATAAATGTAGACATTGAATCACACACTTGGGTACATTTCTAGGTCCTAATCAAGTACCACTATTCATATGATTCCTCGGTGAGAAAACTAGTAATTGACATACGTCTTTGGCCTCTTTTCTTACTTACTTACTTTTGATGTGGTCCTACACAGCTCACTTCCTTGTCTAACTTCCATAGCTTTATCTTTCTTGGCTTTAGACACCGGTGCCTAGTCGAACATTAGCACCCAGTGCCCTCGTCCCCTCATGGCACCCCTACGTATTTATATCTTGCTCACTCCTTTTGGGCCTCTTTTATCTTTTGTGTGTCTTGTTTATTTTTGGTCAGCCCTTTAGATGTTAACTACGAAATTCAAACAAGGGAAACATATAGATACAAAGCTATGTGACCATAATAAAGGACCAAGCTCTAAGCATCTATTACTATCACCTAAGGCTGCATTCAAAGGCATTTTAAGAGCATCAAAACATCCATCTAGCTTCATTCAAGGGACAAGGGAGTAAATTCTTTTGCATACACTTCAAAGGAGGGGAATCTCATTTTTACATCCACACATCTATTTACATTGTTACATCTAGCTATTTCTCACTATTCACACACACACACATATAGAACTACATGGAGTATGAGATGTAGTGTAATGCTTGGTCATAATTGCACTCTTTCTGGTGACCTTCGAGTCGTCATCCGAATCTCCATTGCATCTCTTTTCTTTTTAAAATTTGATGTGTTTTGGGGTTTTATAGTAAGTATTTTGTTTTGCAGGATTCTGAGAGGATTCGGTAATATTCTAGTGACCTATAAAGGCGATCAGTAATGAACATTAGTGAACATCTTATGACACATCAAAAATTATTTTATGAGGTTTTGCATAGTCACATGTGCCTACAAGAGGTCTTTGGTGCCTGGCACCCTTGACCCAATCCAGGTGCCCTAGTCCCAAAATTTCTGATGATTCTAAAATTTCAGACTTGGTTGTAACATTCGTCCTCCTATTCCATCATTTTTCCAACTCAGGATATCTTCAAGATTAGTATGAAATAAGCTAAATCTCTTATTTCATCTCTTGCACTTAGGGTTTTAATTTCCATTTGCTTATTGCCTAGGTCAGAGATGTACTATATTGTTTATCATTGCATTATGACTCTGCCGATTTGGGTTTTTCAAATTTCTATATTTGTTAAATTCCCATTGATAAGTTGAGTGGATTGTGTAGACACCAAAAAGTGTACCTTTGCACATAAGGTTTTCTAATATGAAAATACCAAAAACATTATAAAACATAATAGTCCTCCAAATTTTAAATAATCCCACAAAAACAAATAAAAATATAAAGGCCCGCAAAAGATGATAAAATATGTCTCATCATTCATTTACTAATCCTTGACCACTCACATTTATTTTTATTCACCCCACCTACCCATTTGCATACCCAATGCATTATGGACCCTTATAATCTCACCCTTATATGTACATCGCACCTATATGTGTCATAATATTAGATGCATTCAAAATATTATAATAACATCCATCCTTAATTCTAATCCCTTGAATCTTGGTGCACTTGAGACCATATCTTAGCTTTTTCTTCTTTGCTAACATATTTTGGCATTACGGGTTTTGAAGAGGTGAAGGAGGATCACATGTTAGAGTAGGTATTTACCTTAGCTCATGTTCACCTAGGTACTTTATTTACCTTTATTGTATTTATCCTCACCCACTTATGTATGTGCATATTTCTTTTATCTTATTTAGATATTAGGGGATATTATCTAGTTGTTAGGTATAGTTCTTTCCTTGATCTATGGTATTGACCAGTTCTTTCCTTGATGTCTAGTTCTCTCATAAACTTATGGACTTAACTAGTTCTTTGATGACTAGTTATTTCCTTGAATTATGGCTTGATCTCCAACCTTGATTGGTTCTTAGATTGTTATTCCTTGCCTATATAAACAAGGCCCGTTCTCATTGTATTTCATTGAGTTCCATAATAATATATGATATTCTTTGCTTATTTGTTTACAAAGGTTTTATGTAAAGTTATTTTGGTGAATTGCTTTCATCTTATTGATCATGGTGTTTGATTAATATATGTGTTCTTGGCTTGGTACGATCTAGTTATCATTCCTTTTATCACAAAATATTGGTGCAACCTACAACATTGCTATTTTGGTGAAATTTCAACACAAGTTTTAGTTACACTAGTGACTATATTCCAACCTTCTTGCAAATTTCAATTAATCGCAGCCACGATCGGGTTTCAGAATCGATTCAAGTATTTCATTTATTTTATTCATTATTTTGTAAATAAATTTTCTTTTATCTCCATAAATGGGTTAGGGATCTGAACGAGGCATGTCCCCTAACCACAAAAAATTACTAATATTTTTCTAAGTGTTTACATGCATGTTTTACATTTAAATTTGGAACATTTATCCCTCTTTATTGATTGAAATAACCCACAAATGTCCTTCTCATTTTCAATGGTGACATTTTATGCCCAATTATTTAAGTAACATTGATTTGGGATTATTTTATATCGAATAACACATCTTACATGTGATCAAAATCTTTGAATACAAAGGGGAAACATGATGAGAAAGAAGATATCCAAATGCCTCTGTGATAAATAATAAAAGGGTCGAGGCAAGAGGGAAACCCTAAAAAATTGAATGAAAGAGGAAAAATTTAAATGATTTGTGACCGTTGATGGTAAGGTAAGTTGAAGCCTAAGAGAATAGAATTTGCATGACCTCGGAGAAATAATTATCCAAATCCAAGAACACACAACATAACTAATAGAAATGATCATTCTATTCGATCATAAGATTTTTCAAAATCCAATTTAAGAAAAATAATTTTATGACAAGAGGCTTGAGCCCACTCCATACCCTCTAAGATTGAAATTATGTTATCCACAATATACCTTCCTTTAATGAAGTCGAGTTTTCTCAATCCTTGAACTCACTTTGGAGAATATGGAAAATTTGAAGCACCAGGAATTTGAGAAGAATTTTTTAATAAAAATTAAGCAATGTGATCGATCACCGATTGGTAATAGACTTTGGATTTCCCATCTTAGGCTTGAATTTCATATTTCATGTATTGGCTATTTTTCAAAGGTACTTGATTGGCAATTCTTCTTTGTATACTTAAAGCAAGTATGGGAAAAAAATGTCCCATCACACTTTATAGAAGTTACATGGTAACCCATCGATCTATGGGGATTTTTCTATCAACCATGCACTATACGGTTGAATGTAATTATTCCTTCGTAAGGGGGAGGAATTAAATTTCAAAAACATGAGATAACTTGTAGGGGACACCATAGAAGAATTATTTAAGATCATCATGTCATTATTGGATGAAATATTGAGATTGAAAACCAATTTATAATTCTCCACAAAAGTACTAGAAATTTTAGGCAAGATAATAAGCCAAGCCTAAACTATTTGATTGGATTTTATTTTCTCTCTAGTTTATTTGGCTCAAAGGGAAAATTGAAAATCATTAGATGTATGATCTCCTACTTTGAGCCAATATAAACTAGCCTAAATCGAGCTCATGTGGTAGAATGTGCCTTGCGATCTTGAGATTTTCCACATACTTGACCACCTTAGATTGTAATTGAATATTTAATATATCTTTCTCAAGGCAATATGAAACTCTTTGAAATACCATTTGAAGAGCATTATCAACTCACTTATGCACCCACATCACCTGATTACCAAATTGGTGGAGGAATTGGTAGAGAAATTTGATAGTGCACTAGATGGCCTTATTCCGCCACTCCATCTAACGGAAACATAGAGTATATGAGGTGCCAAGTTCCATATTTTGTAAAGGAAAACTCACAATGCTCGATGATAAAAGAACAATCCATCCATTTTAGAATTTTTCCTTTCCCACTTGAAAATTGGACCAAGTGAACCATGACTAAGAATTAAATGTCTATCAGTGTTACAGAGGGTTTGCTAAACTCCACTTATTTTGAAATAAAACAAAATTTCACATTCTCCAACACACCAACGCACCGGTAGAAAGCCTTATTTGTTGTCGGGATGCTCGATTATATTAAACTATCCATAACTAAGCCAAAAAGTAGGCTATCAACTTGTGATAACCATAATTTAGATCTTTGTAGGCCATTATTAGATGCATAAATATTAACAATATCAACAACATAGTTGTTGACATTTAATATGACCTTAATCTGATGGGACAAATCTTCCAAAAATGCTACAATTAAAGGAGAAAATTTAGGCGATATTGATTTACTAGAACCACACTGACCATAATTATGAGAAGTTTAGAATTGGGTAAGATTCTAAACGATGCACTTTAATGTAGCTTCCATAAGAAAACCTAATATCTTGACTTCTTGTAAACAAAAATCCAAATTTCCAATTTCATGACATGTACAACACATAAAGAATTTAGTTGAGGACTTTGTGAGGCCTGTAAAATTATAGTATGAGAAATTAAAGTAGGAATTCCATCCATGCTAAGTTCCCCCTATCCATCCTAAAAGTCAAAAACATAATCTATAGTAGAAAACTTGTTAGACAAAAATGGTCATTAGTTTGGTTTGAGATAGTCATATAGAGAAATGGAGCAGATTTTAGCCTAATTAAATCCTCTAAATGACTCATCTCTATCCATTTATGGGCTACAAGATGGAAGAGAGGATTGAGAAGAAGTCCAAGCTTATGACTATATGTATGTTACTTGGGTTTGTAATGGTCGAGGTTGAATGTGAGCAACTAACATTGAGGCAAATAATACTTAAATTTTAGCCAAGTTACGAATAGAGGATGATGATTTGGGTAAATTTGTGAAATAGTTTTTTTCCTTGTGGTCAATTATTTACTATCCACATGGTCCAAATCTCACTTCTTTTCAATGCTTTGATTTTTTCCTTCTATGAATTTTGCCTTGAGACAAGCTTGGAATTGGCCATGAGCGCAAAGTTATGAATTTTGGTCTAGGTCTTGACACCTGAAACAAGTGTTATATAGGTTGAAGTAAACCACCCTATGAGAAAACCACTCAAAGATAACTTGACACCAATGGTATCCTTTAACTCCTTTCTTAAATCCATCTCAACACATACCCATTTGTTGGGATGATCCTGTGAACATGTTAAAATTTTACAATAGCTAACTAAAATAGACTAACACTTAGTAGTCTAGAGCTAAGCTCAAATTTATCATAGAACCATCAAGATCATAGCTTATTGAAATGCCTATAATGAATTAACATGAAATTGTTCATCTAATTACAACATTTCTACTTAGTATATGATTGCATATTAAAAATGGACCTAAGAAGATCACAAGCAATCAAATTAGATGTTGTTACTTCAATATGGTGAAGAGATATCACTAAAATGGATACAAGGCCATGTTTAGATCTTCTCTTACCAACCAAGCATGAAGAAATGGATGCAAAAGAAGAATGCAAGATATTCCATTAATGGAGTAAGGATCTTGATCATATGTTTTATATGAGATACTATTCAAAGTATGGTGTAAGGTGTGAAGGTAGGAGCTTGGTCCTTTTTATAGCTTTCCATTTGGGAAAGCTTAAAACACAATGAATGTGGGATAATGATAAAGTAACTATAGGCTAATTAACCATGATTAGATGATTTAACTAGTGAGTTAGCAACTCATGGGAGTTGGGGATGCTTTTATAATCAATTAGGATTAACTAATATGCTAGAATAAAATTTTAGGCTATTTAGAGATGATTTAGGAGGAATTCGATATGATTGGAAGCCTTTGAAAGTGAGATTTAGCCAATAAAAGGATTTATTGAATAAATGCATTGTTAAAAAGGCTTAATTAACTAATAATAGTTAATTAATTGATTCAAAGAGGATTATAACTAACGAAGTGTCGTTAATTGACCAAAATAGAGGGAAACGTTAGTTAATTAGCGGAAATCACTAATTATAACATAAATGATAGAAATAGAGGATAATGAGTACCACTTTAGCATTAAAACTACGTAAGCGGATTTTAGGTGTCTACATTTTCCCCTCTTTGGGGTGGCGTAAGTGATGCCACTGCAAAGAAAGTAGACAAGCATAAATAAGTAATTTTTGGAAGAAAAATTAGTAGAATGTAGGATGCCCCCTTGAGTGTCGATGGGGTGATAGAATAATTCAATCGATGATCGAAAAATAGGAAGGAAACAGATAGAAGAATCTAGGTGGAAGAAACTTTGATAGTGAGAAGAAATGATAATGAAGAATATGGAAATAGCCTTTGCATCCAATTCATTCAATAAACAACTTTGTTTCATCACTTTGCTCATATGATCAACATCATCAGCCCTTATTAAAATGTATGCATACAAAAAAGTGTAAAATAACATGAAAAATTATAATACTAACATTTTTTCATTGCTAAAAATGCTTAACTTCATGCAACATACATAATGAAATGCAATATGAGAAAGTAAACCAGATAACCTGACAGGAAACAAGTACAAACACACATACTCAAACAAACAATGTTCAAGATAGTTGCACCAATGTTTTTTTTATCAAGATTTAGTTCCTAAATGTTCGTGTTTAACGACAAGGGTTGAAAATGGTGCCCTAAGCAAGGATACATGCAAGGGGAATACCGAAGAAAATTTGGGTCCTATGAAAAAGTATTTATGCACTATGAAATAGTACCCAAGCAACTTGTTGTTCTTTAGGAGCAGACATAACAAGCAGACCAACTTTGTTAATGAAGGTAGATCAAAATGAATCGTGAGTCATTGTGTGAGAACAAGTGAGAACTTGAGACAGATATTTTTAGGAAAATTTTAATGTTTAAGGAAAATGCATTTGATACATGCTTCAACTGTGTGCATGTCATTTACTAATTTTTGAAAAAATTGAATTTTTTTACAATTTTTTGGATTTTTGAAAAAAACATTTACCAAATTTTTGGGTGTTTTCTTTTTTTCGTTTTAAAATTTTCCAAGAAGAAAATAATAGAGAAGAATGAAAATATTGTGTGACATCACCAAATAACGTTGGTAAGAAAAAATATGCCCTGGGTAGCGAGAAAGGGTCATCGGAAACAAAAACATGCCTCACAAGAGCGTAAACAGTGAAAAGTGATTAATTATTACAAATAATCATCGCGATGAGTGCTAGAGGAATTTGTAAGAATCACGGTGGTCCCAGAGATCTTTGGTGGTAAAACCATCGCGACTAGTTATTTATCAGTTACCCTTACCACTTTTACTGGTGATTTTTCTCTAACATACGAGAGGAATGACACAAGTTCGGGGATCAGTACACACCATTGAGACATCATCTAAGACTACATAAGGCTTCTGTGGATGTACCATAGGTACGCAAAGTAAAAAATTTGAATTTTGAGCTCATTTATTAGCATTTATGGCATGTTGAAAGTTACGCGAAACACCAACGTGGCTCCTAGGGCACGTAAGCATGGTTGGGGGAGTGTGAGCATAAAGATGCACATACACATCCATTTATGTGGTAAAAACATAGGCGCATATGTGTATGCGTGAAAAACATGGGTGTGGAAGCGTATGCATTGAAACCGGTGCCCTGACGTAGGGGTGGACAAGTGGTGTTGAACGAGAAATTAGAGGAAATAGGGGTGCATCTCGCATGAAAATGCAAGCGCTGGTGTGAGAAAGGGGTAACCAAGATGTATGGGCGTGATGGTGCTAAAATGGGCATGTTGGTGCTGCAATGGGCGCGATGGCGTGGATGGGCTATTTTGTACGGCCTTAGAAGAATTTTTAGGAGATTTTTAGAAGAAATTAGTCATGAATAGAAGAAATTAGATAATGTGCCCTAGAAGAAAATGATGTTAACAAGTGTTTTACCTAATTTTACAGATTGTTCTACCCAGATTGGAAACACGAGAGAGACATGGGTGGATGCAAGCCTATGAGGATACATTTTCACGCCGCAACCGCATCTTCTTAGAGATGACTTTAGATGTTACAGGTCTTGCTCATGTGGCTCGCGTGCCATAGATTATACTGGATAACAACCTTTTCATAGCCTTAATAGAGAGATGGTGAAGCGAGAGCCAAAATTTCAGATTTGAGACCGGTGAGATGAGTATCAGACTGGAGGACATGTGGTGCATATTACCAGTGCCGATCTAGGGAAATTTAGTTACATACAATGGTGTCTGTGGCCATATTTTGTAGAATATCATGGAGATGTTTTACGTAGCAGACATACCGTGTCAATACATGACAGATTGACATAAATAATTTTTTTCGATTTCCGCTTGAACGAGTTTCGGTTTACTTGATGGTGCTTGTCAATGATATATTATCGCATGACAAGACCACCCATGTTTTTCTCTTGGTCTGATTGGAGTTATTCATGGTCTTATCAGTGGAGAGGTTTATTGTTGGGGCTAGTGTCTACTAGCCCACTTGTATTCAGATCTACATTTGATAGCATACCACGGTCAGAAGACCGTGGGTCCAACTACATTATTACAAATATGGGCATGGGATCATATTGCCATAAGACACCCATTAGGAGTGTTGCAAGCCAGGGCTCTTGATGAGCCATCTATTATGGGTTGGGTGTCAATTGGTGACGATATTCGCGGCACACCGAAGACATAGCTTATTATAGGTGGGCATTCGATGATATCCATCTCTCGTATGGTTACATAGCACCCATACAGATCATTGTATTAGTGGCCTAAGGATGCAAGGATGCAACAGAGCTAAGCATAACAGAGAGGTTGAAAATTTTATCATTGGTAGTTAGGACTACATTGTTGAGTGGTATAGAGTTTACAAAGTCTAGTGATAGTTGGGCCACATCTAGGGAATGCCAAGAGATGAGATGTGGTACGGGCACGCATCCAAGGACAACTTTGATATTGGCCCATCGATCGGACCACGACGAGATCGTGATAGTTTCCTACAAGTGGTACCATAATATTGGGTTCCACAGCACGAGATAGTGGATCTCGGAAGACTAGACACTACGTGGCATGGTATGCGATAATATTACCATGACACCTCACCATATCACGGAACATCTATACAAAGCTAGGATTGTGGCGGTGACATAGGGCCTATAGGGCCAGGCTCCTAGAGCATAGGAACAAGTAGATCCACAGGCACAAGGTCAGGGAAGATTAGGTGTACAGATATATGTACCAAAGTAGGAACCCACATAGTCGCAGAGACGGTTCCCTTACAACAAATTCCTATATAGGTGCCTTTATAGCAGGGTCCATTACAATTGACTTTATCACCTCCGTACTTACTAAGTCCACCACACAACCCTTCAAGGGATAAATGGGATGGAGGATATGGGGGAGACGGAGAATGTTGGGGGTCCCCACCACACAATCCAGTGGGGAAAGATGAAGGACATAATACATATTTCCACAAGGATCTCCGCTGAGGCAAAGCTACACATAGTGCAAGTGATGTAGCTTTTTTGAGGAAGTAGTTATAGCATAGAAAATTTAGGTCATTGCTAAGAGGGATCATCTAGATGCAAAGATGATATAGTGGACGATAGAGCGGACACATGCCCAGGTAGATATAGCCAGACTTATAGGAGAGCATGATGTTTTATAATGAGCAACCATGGTAGATGGGCCATAGGATATGGTTATTTATTTGGATACTTGTGAGCGGTGAGGCAACATATTACATGGCTCATACTTATGCGATTGTTCTAGAGTGATAGAGAGCCATACCATTCAGTTGGTTAGCCCTTAGTATATCTTATTCTAGATCCCAAAGGACATCTCGATTAGCGAGATCAATACAACAACCATTTTCTCATCATAGAGCTTCTACATAGTAGATGCCACCACCTCGGGGCCCCACCCATGTATTTCGGGTATGGGTGAGAGTCGTGGTTGACTATCTATTGTACTATAAGTATATTTTTATGCATGCCTCGATATGAAGGAACATTTTTGTACGGATGTAATTATGTATTGTTTCGTATTATGCCTCATGATGAAGGAACATTTTTGATCTATACCCATGATGAATTATTTTATTTGATATATATCAAGACACATTATTTTGTACATGGACATTTGTATTATGATAATATATGATGATGATGGACTATGTTTACTTATCACATTTTTTTTATGAGATAACATGTTTAATCCACATTTTTATTATGGTCTATGTTTGAGGGGGATAGAAGGTGATCCCTCTTGCCCCTCTTGGTGATATCATATGATGTTAGCTTAGCATACATGTTTAAATTTTTAGTTTCATGATGATGTAGCTTAGCATTTATTGATATATGATGTATAGATGTGATGATAGATGATATGATGATGAGATGACAACAAAATGTACAAGCAAACAACAAGCACAAGTAAATCAAATCTAATCAAAACAACACAACTATGTACAAGTATGCAAGATAAAATGAACTCAATGCAATGCACAATAGATTAAAGTAACACTCAATCTAAGAAAGAAAATGAATCCAATTTAAAGCACACAAAACAAAGAAGTAATGTAACCAAAACTATGTATAATCAAACAACTAAAGTAAGAAAACTACTACTTTGTTTTTGCGGGACAGTTTTGAAACGTTTTGCACTATTTTTGGTATTATCTCAAGACAATGTTATATTGTTTTTGAGTTTTCTATGAAACGTATTTAAATTTTTTTATTTTTCGATGAAACATATTTAATTTTTTTGGGATTTTCAAAAGTCATATGAATGTTTTTGTATTTTTCCAAAAAAATTCCGAAGCTACGTCAAGGAAAACAAAGAAATGTGGATGCCCCAAGATTAGATGGGATGTACAAGGGTAGAATGCCACATGTATGTTCAAGAATTGAAGATGTAAAGTTTCCCCAACGTGAGATGGGAATATACAAAGGAAAACTCTTTGCACACAAAAAGTTGGATCATCCGGATCAAGGCCAAGAGGGATATGCTCAAAAGTATCTCAGGCGCAGGCAAGGACAATCTTAGGATAAAGCCATCATAATCCTAGATTTTGAGATGCTTGTGAACAACAGACCCTCCAATGGTGCCGAAACTGGTTTTCACCAAAGGACTTGTCCAAAGTGCCACAATTGCGTGGTTTTCACACTTGGATGCATTGATTTCTCTTTAATTTTTATGATTTTATATTTTTTTATTTTTTTATCTCTTATTTTTAGGAACCCCATACTCAAGCATAGAACCACTTGAGATGCATGGTGTTCATGGGTTCCTTTAGTTCATCACCATCTGAGTGAACAAGCTTGTATGCACCTGAACCATATTTAGTGACCACAACATATGGTCCTAACCAATTTGGCTCAAAATTTCCTTTCTTTTCACATGATCCTTGGTGGTGTTGACTTGATTTCCCTTCATCACAAGGTCTCCTACCACAAATTGGTGAGGGATAATTTTTTTGTTATAACTTATACGCACTCAATTCTAATACACTTTTAGGTGATCAAAAGCATGAAATTTCTTCTCATCCAATAGCTCTAACTCTGCTAATCAAGCCACTATGTAATTATCCTCTTTATCTAGGAACTCTCTCAATTCTATATGCAAAGAGGGGAGCTCGATCTTAAGGGGTTAAATGGATTTAGTGCCAAATACTAGGGAATATGGACTTGTACCAGTAGGGGTGCATATGGATGTTCTATATGCCTAGTGGGCTAGGTGAATTTGTAGATGCCAGTTTTGGCCATTTTTTCCCACCATCTTCTCCATAATATGGACAAGGGTTTTATTTGTGGCCTTAGCCTATCCATTACCTTGAGGGTAATAGGGTATTGAGTACGTAAGACTTATTTGAAAGCTTTAACATAACACCTTTATGATTTTATTTTTGAAGGATTTTCCATTGTCTGTGACAAGGGCAGAAGGGATGTTGTAGCATAAAATGACATGGTTCATTATAAACTTGGATATCTGGGCACTCGTGATATAGGTGAGAGGAAAATCCTCTACCCACTTTGTAAAGTACTCAAGTGGTAGTGATAATGAACATATGGTCGTTAGAGGATGTTGGGGTAAGCTTTCCAATGAGATTGAGCCCCCACTTTGAAAAAGGCCATGGTATTGTAATAGGCTACAAAGATTGTGTCATTGTATGAATCAAATTGCCATATATCTAACACAACAAACAATTATTTACATATTTGCAACAATAATTTTCCATGGTAGGTCAATAATAAGCTACCGTGAGTATCTTCTTGGCCAGGACTATCCCATTCATATGGGATCCACAAATCTTGTCATGAACCTCCTTAATTACTAAGATATATTTTTCAATGTTAAGACAACGCAACGGATTCCCATAATAACCTCTATGATAGAGAGTGCCCCCAAATAAGGTCTAGTGGGTTATATCTTTGGATAAGGTTTCTTTTATCAGAACAAGAAATATCTAGAGGGAAGGTTCCATCATGAAGGTAATTGTTAATATCAAAGTACCATGGTGAATGGGGACCAACAACTTCACATATCAGACAATAATTTGGCATTTCATATGCTAGCGTCGATGAATCGATATAAAAATAAAGGTATATCATTCTGTCTAGGTGGGATGCGTAACAAATAACCCATCGTAGTCATGGCGTCTGCCACTCGATTCCACCCTATAAGAATTTGTTCAAATTTGATATGCACAAAGAAATATTTTAATGTATCAACCATTTTTATAACAAATGAGTTTTTCATCCTTAACTTTGTACTCATCTGTAACTTGTTTAATAATCAACATAGAATCTCTAGTCACATTGAAATTGCCGATATCCCAACATATAGCTATTTTCAACCTTGCAATGAGATATTCATATTATGCTATGTTATTTGTGCATGGGAATCTGTAATGTCCCCTTTTCCTGTGCTAAAGGCCTAAGGGTCAAGCGATTCCAAGCCATGGTCATATCCAAGGGCGGGGGATGCTTTGGGGGCTACTGAGAAGGGGCCACATGGTACTAATAGTTGTGCTTGGCATTTGGGGGTCACTTTGGACCTTGTCGGCTTAAAGGAAAAAGTAACTTTAGTTACTTTTATTTTATCGATCCCTCCATCAAATGAAATGTGCCCGGTCTATTGGGGATCTTTTTCTATGGGAAGTATATAAATATTAGGAAGATTAAGGAAAATGACTTTTTGCATATACATTTTATTGACCCCTTCACATGCAGCTACTATTGTTGTGCTTCTACAACTTGTGGAGTCAAATCCCATAGGGTCCCTAGCTTCGGTGGTGAGAGACCTATCCCTAGCTAGCAGGGGAATTCTTCGGTAGTGAGAGATCTACCCTAGCTGTCATTTTGGAGCCGCTTTTAAGGTTGTGTGGTAGAGACATTAACGAGAGGTTTTAGAGGAAGGATCTCGAGGGTTTCAAGGGCATTTGAGGAAGATAGTTAGAGGGACTCCGGATCTGATTCACGACATCCATTTGGGTTGGGCATGGTAGCACATTGAAGGCATCTCCATCATTTCCCGACCCCATTCCAAGTGAGGTGACTTGCACCTCTATTGGGGGTTTTTCCATCAATCGTTTCCAGATCTAAAGGTGCAACCTTTACTTAGAGGGTTTTCAAGTCATCCATTCCCAAATCAAGGTGGAAATACTATTTCCTTTATATGTCATTGTTATTTTCAAAGACCCTTAATTTTTGCTCCGGTATTTGGAGAGTTACAAGCCTTTGTAGTTTTCTCACTATCTAGGGCACGCTGTGATTTTTCTGGCAGCAGTTTAATCTCTGTAAAAGTCTAGAAACAATTTCCTTATGTCCTTTATAATAATATCAAGCTCTATTTAAATTTTTAAGTATTCGGGTGGACATTTTGGCAAATATTGATTTTATTTAGTTGTTGTCCTCACTATAAAAATATGGTAAAATCAGTATTTTATGTGGCTGCAAGTTTTCATTATTTTATGCATTTTTAAATAGTATCCCATGAGGATATTTTAGTGGTATCAGAGTTGTTGTTCCTCCATCATGTGTTGGTTAAATATGGCAGTTTGGAAAGATCTCAAAGGGGGTTTTATGAAGGAAATGTTCACCAACATGGTGAAACAGCAGGAAGCCACTAACCTTTATTTGAGTCAACTCACTCAGAATGTGAATCAAAGTAGACCTAGGGACAATAAGGAACATGGTGAGAACAGTGATAGAGGGTGGCCAATAGAGGTGATTGATGAGGATTCTTGTTGGAGGAAGTACCAATCTTTGAGTAGGGGTTTCAGAGATAATATGCCATTTCCAGATTATTGCATGATGAAGATTGGTAGCAAGCCCAAATGAGGTCATCATATGCCGGTACCTAAATCACAAAAGAACTTGTTTGTAGAAGAAGCTTCTAAACAAAAGGGTATGATTTCCATTGAGAAAAATAATTGCATTAGTGAAACTTTTCTTGTTAGAGAAATTATTCTAGCTTAGGAGAAGAAACTTGTTTGTGCAAGAAAGGAGGATGTAATGGAAAATCTTAAAAAGTGTGAAGAAGGGAATAATAGAGCTAGAGTTGATATGTTGATAGCGACTCAAGCAAGGTAAAACATATAAGAGTTCAAGGAAACGATGAGGGAAATTGATGTAAGAAAGACTACACCCCCGAAATAAGACTCTATGGAGTAGTTAGCACATGAGAAGGAGCCTCACATGGACATTGGTGTAAAATTGTAGCCTGCTGTAATTTCCAAACCAGCAACTTTTGATCAGCTTTCAAATACTTTCAATAGGCACTTGGGAAACAATGTTGGGGGCATCTCAACATATGTCTATCTTGAACACACAGAGGACATTGATAGCGTAGAAGGGTATGAATAGCACACTAATGTGTTTTATTTATTGTCGCCTATTCCAATTTACTTCCATCATGAGATGCATGGTATGGTAGATGACAAAGTCTTCATCATGGAGTTTGTTGGACCATTGCTCCAACTATGTGTATATGAGCATCTGGTGGATGATATATGGTGGCAAGTTTTAGCTCACTTAACAGATACAAGGGCTCAGGGGCATTATAAGCTATGGGATCCTGGTAATATGTGGTAGTTATCCAAAACTAACAATTCTAATGTTGAAAACTTTGTGACTGATTTCATAAGCCAAAGAAAGAATTCAAATGTGTCTTGTGTTGGCAAGCACGATTCCTTCATTGGGGACTCCGGTTCAAGAAGGGAGAGTAACTCTCAAGGTACTAGCATTGGTTTTCTGATTGCTAAAAAGGGTAAGAGAATATTTTTTAGTCATCTTCAGCCTGCTGGACTGTGTATAACAATAGTCATAAAGAGAGGAGAAAATGTTTTATTAATAGAGCCCATGACTGATTTTTATACCAGCTACATGGTGGAACCCTTGGAAGGGTTAGTGGGGGCATTTGGTCCTCAAAGTGCTCAAAGAATCAAGGTGCACTTTGCTGTTAAAAAAGAAGAGTTGAATTCAAGGTGCATTCATGACTTTAGCATCTTAAGGTATGAGAGTGGTTACCATTTTCCTAGCTTGTTGAGTTCTCTATGTTGTTTCCATGTTTCTATTATTTGGGACAACATTTACATGTTTGGATGATTGAGGAAGACTATTTCATAATCATGTTTTAAGGTATGCTAGATGGAATAAACACATCTTCCATTCACATTGCTCTTGATTCAGCCAATAAACATATGTTGGAAAAGAAAATAATGCAGGGGCCCATGATATTGAAAGGACATGAGGTATGTGGTGTATTTATTGTGGTTGAATTTGCTAGAGGTAAGGTTGTTTTTGGGATGCAATGGTTGCATGATGTTAAGGAAAACGATGATGCATGGGTTGAAAAATCAAAGGAGAATGAAGATGTTGATCCTATATCAGAAATTATGAGTTGCAAAGGTATGATGAGAAGCCCCAATTATGCTATTTCAGATGTGTTGTCTTCTCTCATGACGAGAATCCACGGGTACAACAAAGGGTATGAAGTTCCTTATGATAAATTTTATGGATGCATGAGTTCTAATATTGATTTCCCTTTCTCTTGCATTTACGGTGAAATGAAAATATGGGGAAAGAGAATAAAGTATGATGAGGGAGCAGCCATGTGTATTCCCAACATACAAGGAATTGATGAGTTATGTCCATGGAAAGATATGTCTTACACAAAGAAGGTAACTCATTTCTTTATTGTCATTAAGAGATGTGAAGTACTTGAATGTGTTTGTACATTTGGGTTACTTGAAGTTGGAATCATTCATTGGACATATTGGCTTCCATCTTTTGGGAAATTTGCATTCATCCCTCATGTGGATAAACAAAAAAATTTCAAGGAAAACAAAGAAATCATATTTTAGGGTATACAAGGGCAGATCGCAAAAGATGTGATTGGTGAAGAAAGAAGCATGTCATTGCAGTGGTCAAATTGTGAAGGAACGCAGCCTCTTGTGGGTCATGGTGACATCACAAGGTATGAGACAAGTGGGATATTTGATGACTCCTATTCTGACGGGTTATTTTTTGCAGACACAGAGCACACCATGATGACTTATGAGGAGAGCAAGGGTGACAGAGGTGAGGAGATAGAGACTCATGAGATGGATGATGGAGATGGGGTTATGTTGGATAGTGTTGATGTGGGGCAAGAGGAGGAGACTTTTCCTCAAGAGATTATAGCCACATTGTCTAGTACTCTGATGTACAAGGCATTTAGGATTAGAGGAGTTATGCAGGGTCAGCAAGTTGGGGTACTCATTGATAGTGGGGAAACCCACAACTGTATTGATGCCTCATTGGTTGAGAGGCAAGGATTATAGACAGAGGATTTTGAGGGCCTCAACGGGGTTATAGCCAATGGATTGTATTTGAGGTGCACATGGCGGGTTCCCAAGTGAGCATCACGATGGATAACTATACTGATTAACAATGATTTCCACATTGTTGGAATGGGAGTGACCAACATAGCACTGGGAGTGCAGTGGCTTCACTCTCTTGGTGAGTTTCAGACTAACTTTTAGACAATAGGGCTGAAGTTTAGGTCTAAGGGCAGAAATGTGATTTTGAGGGGAGTATCTACAGAGCAACAAGGATAGTTACAACTAAGGGGATGGAAAGGATGATCCGACATGGTGAGGAGTTTTATTATTGCAGATCAATGTGGAGTATGATTGATGTAGGTGTGGCCAGCAATGTTGCACATGAGACTATTACTGAGATTGGGATTACAGGTTTAGATCATCTGATCTTATCATTATGCTGGTTATCCAAAGTTTTGGTAGACTGGAGACCTCATTTGTTTGTTGAGTACTCCAAGAACCAACACACTGGTGAGATTATGGATGGTCACATATAGGATGACAACTACAGATCTGAGGATGAGATGATCTTCTATCAGGGAAGATTGAGCCTTGTGATAGATTCATGGTTGAGGAGGGAGATATTGCGACATGTGCATTGTTCTTCCGTGACTGGGTGCTTGAGCTTTGATGAGACCTATAGGCTCATGTCTGAGAGGTTCATATGGCAGAGGTTGAGGGAGGATCTCCTCAACTTTATACAGGCATATACGGTTTGTCACTATGACAAGTTTGAGCTTACGGGACCATGTTTTTTTGAATCGACATGGGACAACACTCCTATGCTTTTTTTGCTTCTATGCCCAGTGAGCACCTCACCCATGTGTTAATCAGTGGAGAGACAAAAGTGACCCATGGTTATTTAGTAGGTTCACATTCAACGTAGGAGGTGGACTATATGGAGCTAATATTTTTGGTTGACTGTCTGCTGGAGTCTTGGGACTTTTCCTCCATAAGACACATCGAGATATAGTATGAGGAGCCTGGCTCTCACACGAGTGCAGGTCAAGTAGGAGAGTTAGCACCATTTGTGCATAAACAGGTTGTTTCACAGGATGATACGGGGATTCTATAGGATTTAGAGTGGACTTTCATACCTAGGAGTTGGTTGGAGAGGCCGTGAGTGATCTCGTGATGATAGCCTTGCATTGGCAGGGATTAGACCGATTGGAAATTTTGGTGCAGGCACTAGTGAAGAGACGGTTTGGGTATCATTCTATTTCACGGTTTTGGTTACCTCAGATTACACAGATCCTTGGTGGATGGTAGGGTGAGGTGGAGAAACTTACGGTGCAGTATTCAGCTACTACAGCAGGACAGGTTAATGCTTGGGGTCAAGCATTTCTCGGGAAGGGAGGATTATAATGTCCCCTTTTCCTACGCCAAAGGCCTAAGGGTCAAGCGAGTCCAAGCCGTGGTCATATACAAGGGGCGGGGACATTGGGAGCTACCGAGAAGGGGAAACATGTTACTAATAGTCATGCTTGGTGTTTAGGGGTCACTTTGGACCTTGGCGGCTTAAACGAGAAAAAGTAACTTTAGTTACTTTTATTTTATTGATCCCTTCATGGAATGAAATGCGTCCGGTCTATTGGGGCTCTTTTTCTATGGAAAGTATATAAGGGGGAGATTAATGAATAGGACTTTTTGCATATACATTTTATTGACCCCTTCACGTGCATTCACTCGTTGTTGCTTCTACATATTATGGAGTCAAATCCCACAGAGTCCCTAGCTTCGGTGGTGAGAGACCCATCCCTAGCTAGTAGGGTATTCTTCGATAGTGAGAGATCTACCCTAGTATGTCATTTTGGATCTACTTTCGGGGTTGTGTGGCAAAGACATTATTGAGAGGTTTCGAGAAAAGATCTCAAGGGTTTTAAGGGAATTTGAGGAATACAATCAAAGGGGCTCCAGATCGATTCACTACAGACCATTTGGGCTGGGCATGGCAGCACATTGAAGTTGCCTCCATCATTTCCCGACCCCATTCCAAGTGAGGAAACTTACAACCTCTATTTGGGGGTTTTTCCAGATCAGTCATTTCCAAATCGGAAGGTGCAACCTTCACTTGGAGGGTTTTCTAGTAGGCCATTCCCAGATCTGAAGGTGGAAATAATATTTCCTATATCTGTCATTTTTATTTCCAAAGACCCTTAATTTTTTCTCCAGTATTTGGAGAGTTACGAGCCTCTTTAGTTTACCTGTTGTCTAGGAGCACGCCGTGGTTTTTTTGTAGTATTTTAATCTCTGTAAAAGTCTAGAAATAGATTCCTTATGTCCTTTACAATAATATTAAACTCTATTTAAATTTTCAAGTATTTCGTGTGGACATTTTGGCAAATATTGATTTTATTTAGTTGTTGTCGTCACTTTGTAAAAATATGGTGAAATCAATATTTTATGTGGTGCGAGTTTTCATTATTTTACACATTTTTAAATAGTGTCCTACAAGGGATATTTCAGAATCCTATTTTGAAAGCTTGTGGGATAAAGTCCCTTGAAGGAGTTATAAACACAAATCCTACTCCTGAACAATGGAATTTGAAGGATCCATCAAAAGACATTTTCCATGTTATGGATTCCTCAAGATACATCAGTGAAGTGTCTGGAAGTTCCAAACTCAATTGATCTATAATTGGTAAAGGGGATTCAACTAATTCATATGCAATTACCTACCCCTTTTTGATTTTTGATGCATGTATTCTATATCAAATTCAATGAGTAGGATGATCCAATCGGACATCCTTCTTGTAAGTTCTAGTTTTGATAGTAGATGATTCAAAGGTTCTACCTTTGATATAAGCTTTATTTTGTTGTTTAGTAAATAATGACACAATTTTTGAAAGGAAAAATTACGGTCAAACAAGCCTTCTCGATCCATGGGTAATTGAGCTCATAAGCAATCAATGTCTGGCTTAGATAATATACAAAATTTTCCTTCTGCTCCCTATCATATTGGGCCAAGAGTGCTCCAATTGCAAATTGTGTAGTAGAAATATACAACAATAGTGGTTCTTCTCATAGAGGAAACATAAAAACAAGGGGTTTTAATAGATAATCTTTAAGAAAAGCAAACACTTGATGTTGTTTTGGACCCCATATAAAGTTGACATTCTTCTTGAGAAGACGCGTAAATGAATGGAACTTTTTGCAAGTTGGGAAATTAATCTCTTGATTGCTTGTATTTTCCCTTGCAAGTTGTGTAGTTTTTTGACGTTTTTTGGAGGAGGCATCTCTATGATAGCTGAGACCTTATCTAGTTCTAATTCAATTCCCCTCAATGATATAATAAAACCTAGTAATTTTCCTGGTAACATAACAAAGACATGTTTCTTTGGATTGAGATGGACCTTGGAGTCCCTTAGATGTTTGAAAAATGTGTCATAGAATAGCTTGATGGTATTTTATCATTCTATACTTTCCCGTGGATGTCATCCACATAATATTCCATTATTTCATTGATCATATCATGAAAGATTATGGTCATAGCCTCGCTAATAATTTACACCTACATTCTTAAGGACAAAGGGCATGAATTAGTAACAGAATGTCCCCAAGGGGTTGTGAAAGTTGTCTTATCTTGATCCTCCTCCACAATCTTAATTTGATTATAAACTAAAACTCCATCCATGAGTGATAGAATTTCATAACCATATGTGGAATCGACAATCATGTTGATATTGGGGAGAGGAAAGTCATCTTTAAGACAAGATTTTTTTATGTCTCTAAAATCTGTACAAATTCTGATACTTATGGGATTTTTCTGTATAAGTACAAAATTTGAAATCCACTTTGAGTAATTAATAGGCCGAATGAAGCCTACTACCAATAATTTTTCTAAATCCTCTTTAACCAACAAGGCAACATGAGGATGCATTTTCCTGAGCTTTTGTTTGACAGTTTACATCTTCTTGGACAACAAGATTATGCACTACTAGTTCCAGATCAAGTCCTGACATGTCCACGTAGGACCAAGAAAAGATGTGAGAGAATTCATGCAAAATAAAGAAAAATGTCTTTTGTTCTTGAGTCAAGAGTGAAGCTCCCAACTTAACTAACCCACGTAATTCCTCTTTTTTAGAAGTTGACCTCAATAGACTCTCCACAAGAAGCTTATATTATTCCTCCATCCATGTAGGATTAGGGGGAGATTAAGATCTACTTCTAAGGGCGTCTCAATGAGATTTTCACCCTTGGATAAGTCAATTTCTTTGTCCTTCAATTTTTCCTTTTGTTTGTCATCACAATTCCTAAAAAAGGTTTTCATTGTAAGACTAAGACTTGGTCTTTTTGCAAGGCTTCTTTGTGGAAATTTTGCCCTTGTTTTTAACTTTATTTTAATGATCACGAACTCACCTCCTCCCCAAAAACAATCATGCATCCAGGTTAATGGAGAATCCTTTTTAATGATCATATGTTGGGATGTCATCTCAGATACCCATAAAATCAAAAATAGCCTCATCATTGGAAAATAAGTCAATCAATACATGTTGTTGGTCCCAATTCACCAAGGAAGCATAAACAAGGTTTAATTCAGGAACGGGGATAGGTAAGGCGGGGATATGGTCAAGATATAGCCATATCGTAAAATAGATTGGTGAATACAAGGTCTTCATAAAGACTACACCATGAATTTGTTTCTCTTTCATAACCTGCATCACACATAGGTTCAATAGATCCATATGGTTGAAGGCCAATACCATGCTTACACATTTTTTGTGGGGTTCTACGGAAGAGGTTCTCACACTCCTTGTTCATGTGTACCATATCCAAACCCTTGGTAGCCCATGGAATACATCATTTAGTTTGAAATTACATATTTAGGAGCCTGGTAGCATGATACCATCTCATCTATGGGAGGTGGTATCATAGAGTTATATAGCAGCTATTCATCATCTAGTAAACCACCAAGAGTGAAATCATCAAAGGGAAATTCTCTCTAGGATGTTGATATTTGTGACAAGGCCTACCTCATGTTTTGGGCAATAAGGTAAGGTTTGAAACCAGAAGGGCCTGTTAGAGATCATACTCCCCGCAACCGGTTAAAAGGGTATTCATATCCCACCGGTGTGTCAAATGTGAACATGTTAAACTTTTGCAATAGCTAACTAAAATAGACTAACACCTAGTAGTCTAGAGCTAAGCTCAAATTTATCATAGAACCATCAAGATCATAGCTTATTGAAATTCCTATAATGAATTAACATGAAATTGTTCATCTAATTACAACATTTCTACTTAGTATATGATTGCATATTAAAAATGGACCTAAGAAGATCACAAACAATCAAATTAGATGTTGCTACTTCAATATGGTGAAGATATCTCACTAAAATGGCTACAAGGCCATGTTTAGATCTTCTCTTACTAACCAAGCATGAAGAAATGGATGCAAAAGAATGATGCAAGCTATTCCATTAATGGAGTAAGGCTCTTGATCATATGTTTTATATGAGATACTATTCAAAGTATGGTGTAAGGTGTGAAGGTAGGAGCTTGGTCCTTTTTATAGCTTTCTATTTAGGGAAAGCTTGAATCCTAATGAATGTGGGACAATGATAAAGTAATTCTAGGATAATTAACCACAATTAGAAGTTTTAACTAGTGAGTTGGCAACTCATGGGAGTTGAGGGTGCTTTAATTAATTAATTAGGATTAATTAATAGGCTAGAATATTTTTTTAGGCTATTTAGAGATGATTTAGGAGGAATTCGATACGATTAGAAACATTTGAAAGTGATATTTAGCCAATAAAAGGGTTTATTGATTAAATGCATTGTTACAAAGGCTTAACTAACTAATAATAGTTAATTAATTGATTCAAAGAGGATTATAACTAACAAAGTGTCGTTAATTGGCATCCAGAATGTGGTAGAAGCTAGTTAATTAACAAAATGTCGTGAATTGACCAAAATAGAGGGAAAAGCTAGTTAGTTAGTGAAAATCACTAATTATAATAGAGATGATAGAAATAGAGGATAATGAGTACCACTTTAGCAATAAAAAAGCGTGTTAGCGGATTTTAGGTGTCTACTGATCCAAGAAAAAATGGTTTGGTTTAGAATAGATAACACACCCAATGGTCTTAACAATATTTGGAATAAAAAGAGGGAAAAAATGAAGCATTTTCACCAAAATGGGTACCTTAATGGGAAACTTGGTCCAAGACATTGAAGTCTTAAGTCTAGGATTATAGGACAAGAAATATGATGTGCAAAAATGAGACATCGAGATTTACTCTAAAGGGCATGTACTTGGGAAGGTTCTTTAAATGAAATAAAAAGCCTTTCATAATAATCCTAATACCAAAGGACGTAGATACCAAGAGGTTCCTAGTGAAGCTTAATCCAGGACATGAGGGAATCTTTAGAAGTAATAGGTCAAACATAGTAAGCTATCAAACTATAATCAACATACCATTTTATGAAGAATTTAGTAACAACAATATTTATCAAAATATCAAAAACATTCAATTTCACTACCTTTCTTAAACGATCGAAAAGGTGAGAGATAGATAGAAGAATGGGAAGACGCAAGATGCCCAGGTGAGACAAAAGTGGAGGGGTGAGAAGAAATATGGAGGAGGGAGAGAAGAGCTTAGCCTCTAGCCACTATGTATTAGAACAATTTTACCATTAGAACTACATCATCGGTCCTTATGAAAATATAAGCATACGACAAAGGTAGAATGAAATGAAACGCCATACTACGAACAATTGTCCATTACTGAAAATACCAACTCCACGCAACATACAACAATGTAATGCAATACGAGAAGGAAACAAGCTCATTTAACAGTGCAAAATAAGAGCAAACGGACATACCTAACCCAACAACGGTCAAGATAGTTGTACAAATGTTTTTTTATCGAGTCTTTGAAGAGATCCACAAGTTTGTGATTGATGACAAGGGTTAAAAATGATGCCCAAAGCAAGAATACATGCATGGGGAAATGATATTGGACACGGGGTCCAAGAAAAGCATTGTGCGTAATGAAACAACACCAGAAACAAATGTGCCCCCAGTGCTGTATGAAGCAAGCAAGCGAGCTTTTTGTAGATGGTTGTGAATCTGGTGATCTCGTGAGTTGTATTAATCGGGGAAGATGTGAGACAAACCAACAGGATATGGAGAAAATACCATGCGCAAGACACAAGTTTCAGCCGTAATAAACAAGTTACCAGTTTTATAGGTTTTATACTTTTTAGGATTTTTTTGAAAATTTTTGCCTGTTTTTGGATTTTTGACGTATTTTATTTTTCTATTTTCTAAAATGTGATGGACAGTGGAAGAAAATAGAAGAAATAGAGTGAAGGGCCTAGGGGCAATAAAAAGTTCCCTAGGTGGAAGAAAGAAGAAACAAGCGACAAAAATGTCCTTGTTTAGTGGAAAAATTAATAAAAAATAATTATTTACGAGAGTGTGGATTAGAAGAAAAATCACCTAGGAACAATAAAATTGTCTGAGGGAGAAGAAGGGGAATCAGGTAGCAAAAAATGCCCTGATATGGTGAAAAAAAGGAAAATAATTATTTAATAAAAATAATTATTCCACGGTGAACAGAGGAGAAAACGGTGATCGAAACAGGCCTCCAGGCCCTCCTGGTGGTGAAAAATGGGTTAATATACCCCACCGGGGTAAAAACATCACGACCAATTCATTTTAACCGAGCCATTTAGAATTTTTTACTGTGAGGCTCTGATAGTGACGAGGACAATGGTGATCGCACGAGACCGAGTGAGGCACGCAGATGCAGTCCGAGGGTACCAGCGGCATGCAGATGATGGCCCCTTCGTGAGTACCCAAACTTTGGTCATTAATTGTTGTCATTAATGCTTTAAATTTTGCTTTTAGCCCTATAAAGTCATGTCGGTGCGCATGCATGTGTAGGTGCAGTGTCGGTTCGGGGCGCAGCATCCCTTTGGGGGCATCCATGCCACAATACACATGTGCACATGCGCAGGCGTGAGGTGTACACACCCATGCACACGCACACACACACACATGTGCACACACACGCTCATACTCGAAATGGGGTGCACATGCAAAAAATGTGGCACAGACACTAAAAGGGGGCGCACACACCTAAGGGCATACGTGCACAAGCACAAGCACCGAATGTGTGGCACACATGCCAAAAAGGGTGCGCATGTGGCTGAATGGGAGCACAAGCACTAAAGATAAATGCGTGCACGGATACATGGCCAAAAGGATGCACAAGCATCCAAAACGCGAGAGAACACACCCAAAGGGGGCACAAGCATCCAAGAATGGCAAAGAAAAGATAGAAAAATGTCAAAAAGATGACACTTAGAAGAATTTTTAGGATTTTGGGTTAACCCTAAAATGGTAGATAGATTTTTAGAAGAAATGTTAGTAACTGATGAGTGATTTGATATTTTGCAGAGATGATTTCCAGTTTTACAGATGTGGGAGCGCCACTCCCAGATAGCAAAGCTAGAGGGGAGCATGCATCGGTGAGACCGACGAGCCATGGCTATACTACTTGAGGCAGTGGGGCTAGGCCCCATGTCTCGATGCCCTCCATTACATTAGACCATGGCCTACTTATTGTGCTAGCTGAGTGATGGCATAACAAGAGTTAGTGTTTTAGATTGCCCACAGGAGATGACGGTGACCCTCGAGGATGTATGGCGGATCCTACGCATGCCAATTATAGGCACCTTGATTGAGTATAACTCAAATGTAGGGTTGATCAGAGTAGCATGTAGTGATATTTTTGATGTGGATGACATACCGCACGATGGTATGACTATAGCTCTTCACGAGTGCATTTCCAACCCCACACTACATCGAGGGCCTCTCTACATCATGTCTCTTATCAGTGGGTTTTACTCACTGATAAGATAGGGACGTCGTTCCTAAGAGGATTATTACCTTTGGTTCATGGCATTTTCAGTGGCGAGAGATATCTTGTTGGGACAATGCATTTTGGCACACTTATATTAGGATCTACATTTGATTACCTACCATGGTCAAAAGACCATGGGTCCGGCCTCCTTACTACAGATCTGGTCATGGGACCATATTGCCATCGGATGCCTTGTGGGCACTTTACGTGTCCGAGACCCAGAGGATCCATCTTACATGGCATGGGTAGCAGCAGTGGTGATGTACGCGGCCACCTCGGAAGCCTATTCAAATATAGGTGAGAGTTCGACGAGTTGCTTGTATTATCTCGCGGCCTTACAGACATTTCCAATGGCCAGAGGATGCCATAGAGCTCAATGTGTGCTCAGTAGAGCACTATATCATCGGTAGTCATAGCTATATTATAGAGTTGTATCGAGTAGACAGTGCCAACAGAGCTTGGTAGAGTATAGGGGGTCCCACAACCAGACATTTGGTATGCCCACAGAGATTTAGAGAGGCACACCATGGGGCCTCACATACCAGTGGCCCGAGCTAGGGCTATCTTTACATAGGTGGTCCCATAGGCATGGGATCCAAAGACGATGATAGTGTGGATCCGGGGATCCTACAATAGATTATGCAACTTGGTATGCCACTGTGTTACCCCGACATCTCACTATTCTAGAGGAGGCTTGGGCAAGCAGTGCTCATCCACCTATAGAGATATGGCATGGTTCAGAGCACAAAGTGAGAGTAGTGGGGCCTGGATCCAGAGGATCCTTTTGATGGCATTCCACATGATGGGCAAGGTGCCACATAGGCACAGGGACCGAGGCCATAGGGCCTAGTACAGGCACTAGTTCAGCCACCTAGGGTGAGGGTCCTAGAGTAGGGCCAATCATCCAGAGCGCCCCAAGGACCATCCCCCCGGTGGCACAAATAGCCACACACACATGGCAAGTGGCATAGATAACCATAGTTTAGCAATGAAGCTTAAAAGGCTTTAGGCTTTAGAGAGAGAGATACAACTAGAGCAAGAGGGATGAGGCCCGAGGCTGGTGTGTGACCACTACAATGGAGCATGATGAGGCCCGAACCCATATTGTTACACTACTTTCAAAGTGAGATCAGGCTCAGCCTAGGCAAGCCCAGGAGATGGTAAAGCAAAGCATGGCAGAGGCAAACTCGAGAGACAAGAAAGACAGGGGGCCCAGATACTGAGCCTCTTACACCAGTCCCAGACTCAGGTGCGGATGGTCATTGCCTAGAGAGATCATGTATATACACGGTCACAGGCCTTCTTGCATAGAGGGATCAGGCACGAGCCGAGGTGTAGACTATTACTGCTGAGAGAGATCAAGAGGCTACCCCCTTGAGACAGGCCGAGGCCGACCTAGGCAGAATGATAGGAAAGCGTGATGTTTCCCTTCAGGCAGCCCTCACCTCTAGAGATGTTGACTTGATTTGCAATGCCACGAGGCTCGGTGGCGAGGCATTATTTTATAGGACGCCTATTACAGGGTAGTTCCCCTAGAGCAGTGAGTGGTTCTACCTCAACAGTCAGGGATGAGCACGATAGGCTCTCGGTCATGAAAAGATCGTGCCACTGACAAGATCAATGAGGCAGCCCATGCTAGATCAACTAGCTAGACATGGGCCATCTATTCAGTTTGGTGGCCCACCTAGTGCAGGTCCTTCTCAGGCACCATTGTTCCATCCAAGTGACATACCTGAGCCCCACGAGGGCGAGAGCTATGGTTGAGCTCTACATTCCTTTGGTTATATAGATATGTTGTATACATGCCTCTTATGAAGGCTGATTTTTGATGTATAGCTTTGTATAGCACTATTTTTTATGATGCCTCGTGATGAAGGCTTGATTCTTTCGATGCATGCCCCTTTTTGATGGCACATTGTATCGATGATGTATTTCTCTTTGAGTACAGATCTGGATAGTTTATACATGTATATGGACATGTTGATGTATCATTTTTATACGCCTCAACTGAAGGCTTTTGTTGATATAGAGCATTTTTTGGATACATGCCTCTGATGAAGGCTTTTATTCTGTTATAGATGTATCACTCTTTTTGTGTGCCTCAGATGAAGGCCTTTTATGATGTACTGTCATGATGGATACCATTTTTGATACAAACTTACCACACATATATGATTTGTACCTTTGTGACATGACATATGCGTATATATGAGATGGACATTTGTTTATTTATTTCTCATGGATAGATAGATGATGTGTTTATGATGTATTCTGATTTGAGTTGACATGTATATGTATCATGATCTTGTTGATGTATCACATGTGTTTTTATTTCTAGATGATGTGATCTTGTAGAATATATCAAATGTGCTTTGTTTATGAGATGTGCCATACTTAGTGGATGGGATGATATGATGATAAGGGTGCGGGGGATAGATTTTGATATTTGCGATCCCTCTTGCCCCCATTTGATGATACGATATGTGATGATTAGCTTAGCATTCATGTATGATGTATACTTAGCTTTTTCTTGATATATGATGTATAGATGATGTTAGATGTGATGATAATGATGGTAATGTGATGTTATGATAACAAAACAATGCACATGCAATAAATATAATCAAATGCTAACAAAGAACACAATGAATTAATCATAATAATGCACCAAGATTCACTAGCATGCAAAAACACACCTCAATATACACAAGTAAGAATAAATCTAATCTAAGCAAGAAAAGATGAATCCTAACAAAGTATGCCCAAGCAACAAACAACCCAAAAGAAAAAACATAAAACAACTATACAAGCAACAAGCAAAGCAAGAAACAAGACAATGCAAGTAAATGTAAGTAAATGTTTTTGTAAGATTTGTTTTCATGCAACAATTTTCTATTGTTTTTGGTGTTTTGAAACAATTTTCTATTGTTTAGGTTTAGGTTTTTGTGAAACAATTTTCTATTGTTTTTGCGCGTTTTTGGATATTTTGAATGTTTTTGCAGTTTTTGAGAAATAATTTCTATTGTTTTGGTTGTTTTCTAACGGTTTTCTAGAGTTATGTACAGGTAACCAAGAAAGCGTGGATGCCCCCAACGTTAGATGGGGAATATACAAGGGCAAAAGCCATGCACTTATGAACAAGAAGGTGAAGTCATTGAATTGCCCCCATAAGATAAGATGGGAAATAGCGAAAGACCATACCCCTCACAGATGAATAAAAGAAGACAAAGCTAGATCAAGGCCTAATAGGATGGGGCTCACAGGGAATCTCAAAGGTAGAATCAGGGCTAGGCCAAGGAAAACTACCCTCCAGATGCAAGATGCTTGTGAACAACGAATCCTCCCAAGGTGTCAAAAACTGGTTTTCACCCAAGGACTTATCCAAAGTGCCACAATTGCGTGATTTTCACTTGTGGATGACCTGTTTTCTCTTTTCTCTTTTTTTTTTTTGTATTTTTATCATTTTACCATGTTTTTGAGTTTTTTTATCTTTTTTGACCTTTGCCCATGTTTAAGCATAGAACCGCTTAAGATGCATGGTGTTCATGGGCTCACGGAGCTCATCACCATTGGGGTGAGCAAGTTTTTATGCCCCTATGTCATACTTGGTGACTATAACATAGGGTCCCAACCAATGTGGTTCGAACTTCCCTTTCTTTTCTCATTCCGCTCTGGTGTTGAACTGGTTCTCCTTCATGACTAAATCACCAACCTCAAACTAATGAGGGATGATTCTCTTATTTTAGTTTCTAGAGACTCTATTCGATACACTTTCAGGTGATTAAGAGTGTGAATGCACCTCTCATCTAGGAGCTCCAATTCAGCCAGTCTTGCTACCCAATAATCCTCATCCTTATCTAGATAGTCCCTAAGAGAAATTCTCAGGGAAGGAAGTTTGATCTCTAAGGGGATGATAGATTCTATCCCAAACACTAGAGAATAAGGTGTCACACCCGTAGGAGTGTGAATGGAGGTTCTGTAAGCCCAAAGGGCTGGGTGAATTTGCAAGTGCCAATTACGACCTGTTTTGCTGACCATCTTCTCCATTATCCTCACCAAAGTCTTGTTTGTGGCTTCAGCCTGTCCATTACCTTGAGGGTAATATGGTGTGGACCATTTTAACCTAATTTGGAATCATTAACAAAGACCTTTTACATTTTTTTCTTAAATGACTTCCCATTATCTAATGATGGCTATGGGAATGCCATATCGACAAATGATATGATTCATGATAAATTTAGAAATTTAAGCTCCTGTTACATAGGTTAAAGGGACAGCCTCCACCCATTTTGTAAAGTATTTTGTAGCCATGATGATGTGTGTATGACCATCAGATGAGGTAGGAGTAAGTTTTCCTATCAAGTCAAGTCCCCACTTAGAGAATGGCCATGGGGTAGTGATAGGTTGCAATGGTTGTGATGGAGCATGGATGAAGTTTCCATACTTTTGAAAAGTACACATTTCTTGACATAATTGCAACAATCGGTTTCCATGGTAGGCCAATAGTAGCCTACTCTCAACAATTTCTTAGCTAAGACCATTCCATTTGTATGTGCTCCACACACCCTTCATGTACTTCTTTGATTGCTTGATTGACTCCACACATCCAGACAACGTAATGCATTCCCATCATAGCCACATGATAAAGTGTACCTCCTAAAAGGGTGTAATAAAGGTGAATCACCTTTTCAAATGGGAGATATCAGGAGGGAATGTGTTGTCCTTGAGATAGGAAAATATGGGTTCATACCATGGGGAATTGGGACCAACAACATCACAAGCCAGACAAGATTCTTGCATATCATATGCGGGCTGGCATGTAAATTCTCTACAAAGAACAGCATGTCATTATTCCCTGGTGGAATACGAAGCATAGAACCCACTATTGCCATGGCATCTACCGATCTATTCTATGCTCTTGGGATTTGTTCAAATGTAATGCACACAAAGTACTCTTTTAGAGTTTCTACTAACTTCTTGTAAGGTATGAGCTTGTCATCCTTCACCTTATATTCATCATTAACCTATTTGATAATTAACTGAGAATCACCTACAACCTTGACATGATGAATATTCCACTTGATAGCTAGCTTCATCCCTACAATAAGTGCCTCATACTCTATAATATTGTTTGTGTAAGGGAAGCCTAGGTGAAAACCTGTGGTATAGGATCACCAGAAGGAGTAATGAGGACTACCCCTGCACCTGAAACCATGAAAAGTAAAGGACCCATCAAAATGTACCTACCACACTATAGATTCTTCAATGTAGAGCAATGAGGCATCTGGCAGATCCAGATTCAAAGGTTCAGTGCCTTGCAAAGGTGCTTCCGCTAGCTGGTCAGCAAGTACTTGTCCTTTAACCGATTTCTGATGTACAAATTCTATGTCAAACTCACTGAGTAGAATGATCCAATTAGCCATTCTACCTATGAGGGTGGGTTTAGATAGTAAGTACTTGAGTGGGTCAACCTTGGATATTAGCTTGGTCTTGGTATTCAATAGATAATGGTGAAGTTTTTGAAAAGTAAAAACAATACATTAAGCAAGCTTTTTCAATTTGAGGATAATTGAGCTCATAGGTGATGAGGGTGTGACTGAGATAATACACCACTTTTTTTCCTTATGACCAAGGTCATATTGGGTGAGAAGCACACCAATAGAAAATTACGTAGCAAAATATAGAGCAAGAGTGGTTCTCCAGGAGTTGGAGGCATGAGGACAAGTGGATTAGCCAAGTATTGTTTAAGCAAAGCAAAGGCTTGTTGTTGCTCAGTCCCCAGATGAAAGTGACATCCTTTTTAAGCAAGTGGGTGAATGAGTGGCACTTATCTACAAGCTAGGAGATAAGAAGTGAATGGCTTGAATTTTCCCTATAAGCTGCGCAGTTGCTTGATATTCTTAGGTGGAGGCATTTCAATAATAGTAGACACTTTAGTAGGGTCTACCTCAATACCTCATCTTGATACAATGAAGCCCAACATTTTTCCTGATAGCACACCGAAGACACACTTCTTTGGATTCATCCTAACCTTGTATTCTCATAGGCACTCAAAGATACGCCAAAATAACAAGGTGATCCTCTCTTGTTTTAGACTTTCCAAGGATGTCATCCACATAGTCCTCCATGATATCATGAATCATATCATGAAAAATTACCGTCATTTCCCGCTTGATAAGTAGCTCCTACATTTTTGAGACCAAATGGCATCACCTGATAATAGAAGGTGCCCCAAGGAGTCGTGAAATTTATTTTGTGCTGGTCTTCTTCAGCTATCTTGATTTGGTTGTATCCTGAAAAGCCATCCATGAGAGATAGCATCTCGTACCCTACTTGTTGAGTCAACAATCATGTCAATATTTGGTTGTGGAAAATCATCTTTAGGGAAAGCCTTATTAATGTCTCTAAAATCCGTGTAGATTCAGATATCGATAAGATTTTTTTGGATAGGAACAATGTTTGATATCCATTCAGAATAATCAATAGGCCAGATGAATCCTACCACAAGCAATCTTTCCAACTCTTCTTTAACCAATAAGGCCACTCTTGGGTGCATCTTTTGAGTTTCTGTTTGATAGGCTTAGTGTCTATGCACAACTAAGTTGTGCATGACCAAAGTTGGATCTAAGCCGGGCATGTCTTTGTAAGACCATGCGAAACACGTCTATAAACTCTCACAACAACATAGTGAATGTCTTTTGTTCTCTAGCCAAGAGTGATGCTCCCAATTTTACTATCTTGGGATCTTCTTTTGTACCAATATTCACATCAATGGTTTCTTCGACTAGTAATTTTGATAAGTCCTCCATACATGCATAGGATCAGGAGGGAGGTTGAGATCTTCATCCAAGGATGTCTCCATGAGATTTTCATCCTTGGCGTGGTCACTTTGTTTGTCCTTTGATTTTTTTATTTGTTTGTTGGCCAATGCCTCAAAGAGGTTTTCACTGTACAACTTGGACTTTGATTTTTGCCGAGGCTTTACGTTGGAAATTTTCCCTCACTTTTCTTTAAGTTTTGCTGACCACGAAGCTCAACCTCCTCGCCAAAGTAGGCGTAGGTGTCCAAGTCAATAAAGAAACCTTCTTGTGATCTCCAATGGGAATTGTATCCCTTATGCCCATGAACTTTGTGATAGCTTCGTCATTCTCAATAAATCTAGCGACATGTGACGTTGTTGGTCCCATTCAACAAGGGAGGGGTACACAAGGTCGAGGGTTGGTTCCATGGGGGTTATGGTTAGGACAACGTTGTTCATGAAAAGGTTTGTGGAGGCCAGATCCTCATATTGGCTACAATGGGAATCCATATCACTATCTAGATAGTCAGAGCTATCCTCACATTCGAACAAGTAGCATCTTGATCATTGGGGTGTGCTCCATAAGGGTGAATCCCAATGCCATATCTTTCTATTTTGAAATGCGGAAGAGGCACCGGTTCTCTCTGTCCTTGTTCATTTCTTCCACATCCTAGGCCCTTGTAGCCCATGGAGTACATCATTTTACTAGATTTCTCATATTTAGGGGTTTGATAACAGATGGTTGAGTATCCTCTGGGACCCAAGTTGTAGGTGGATCAAGTAATTTTTCCTCAGCTAACAAGCCTCCAGGTAAGAATGACCCAATAGTGTGCTCACTTCTAGGTCTTCTGAAGTGATAGTTGGGGTGACCTCTAGTCTTGGGTGATAATGAGAGATCTGAAACCAAGAGCGCTTGTTGTACATTGTATTCCCCATAGCCATATTCAAGGATTTTCATCTCCCATGAATCAAAAGGAGATGTTGATGTAGATGCCCCATGGGCACAAGAACTGAGAGAATCTGAGTCTATCCAAGATTCCATGGCCTCAGATTGAGAGGGGACCGCTATATCAGCGGAGGGACATGCATATGTGCCCTTACGTGCAAAACTATTGAGAGCTCTGCAGTGAGCAAAGGGCTCTAAATCTCCTTGTATTGTAATGGTGTGTCCCTCATGTTTCAACTTAATGCATTGATGAAATGTCGATGGCACGGCCTGTATGGCATGAATCCATGGTCGGCCTAGAAGCATGTTATACGGAAGTTCCAAGTCCAGGACATGAAACTTTGTCTGATGGCAAGTGGGACCCACCTCCATGGGCAACGTGATTGTGCCCACTGACTCCCTTTCCATGTTGTCATATGTAGTGATAGTGATAATATTGGACTCAAGATCTACCTCAATATGTCCTAGTTGTTTAACCAACTTGAGTGTACAAATGTTCAACCTAGATCCATTATCCACAAGCACTCGTTTGATCTTCTCAGTGGGTGACAACTACCTCAATATATAAAGGAAGATTATGTGTTGGATTCTCAGTAGGGATCTCCCTATGGTTGAAGGAAATATGTTCATTTGGTATGATGTTTTCCACTGCGGCTTGAAGGTGTGTAGGATCGACCTCTAATGGCACTCCCGACCCCTGAAGAGTTTGGTATAGAATGTCTTTGTGTACATTGATATCTTAAGAAGATCTAAGATTGAAATCTTAGCCAACGTCTTCTCAAGTTGTTCTAAAAGGTTATATTTACCAGTTTGTGGGGTTGATGGAGAAGGTTCTAGAATCACGAGGCGGGCACGCCTTGTTACCACAGCGCAGTCCTTTCCCTTGATTCGATGGTGTTGATATGGTCAGTAGGAGAGAGAATACATCCAATAAGTGAATCATAATGATTGTTGTCTTTTTTGGTGTACAAGTAATTCACTACTTTATAACCTTGGGATGACTCTCCCCGATCCGGCTTTGACTTTTCTGATTTATCATGATTGGGGAATGGCTCTTTATATATCCCCATTTTCTCGTTAGGTGTCTGTGTTTTTCCTGGGTTGTCCACCTCTATCTCCCCATTGTCAATGAGGTCCTGAATATAATGACGGAGTCACAGACATTTTTCTATCTTATGCCCCTTGACACGATGCATTTCACAATATTCATGCTCCTTGTACCATGAAGGTTTTGGAGCATTGTCATCAAATGGTTACGTCATAGGATATGTCATCATGTGGGCTACATCCAATTGTTTTAGTATAACTGACAAAGGTTCATTAAGAGAGGTGAACATTCTTCATTTTGGTGGTGGTTGAATTGGTCCTTTGTTAGTTTAAAAGGTTGACCGGTTTGGACCGCTTGTACACATTTGGAATCAGTGATCCCATCTCCCACCACATTTTTATTTTTGTTAAAGACCTTCAGATTTTCTCGTGGATTTGACATTTTGATTATCTCTAGATTGGGTTTTGAGGGTGCCTTTGGCAATGAGAGCTTTCTCTATCTAAACCCCTTTTTCGATGACCTCCTCAAAAGTGTGAAACACAATGCATTTGGAGGTGGAAATCTATATCCGGTTTAGGTTGGGAACGAAAATACTAACCAACTATTTTTCAGGGAAAGCGCAAGGGAAGTGACTAGCTATCCCTCTCCACCATTGTTGGAGGAAGCTAGCGAAAAAGTCTCATTAGGGTGTTGTTTGGCACCACATAAATCTTCCATGGTGACATCACTCTCTATGTTGTACGAGAAATGACGCATGAACCTTTCTGCCAATTCTGCCAGTGAAAATTGATCCTCGTGGTAAGCGTGTAAACCATTCTAGGGCTTGACCTCCAGACTCTTGGGAAAAGTCTGATGAGATAATTGTCACTATAAGACACCTCTTGACATGCCATATAGAAATCTTTGACATGATCCCATGGATCTCCCTTCCCTTTATATTTGTCAAATTTTGGCATATCAAATTTCTTAGGAAAGGGTTGAAGGGTCATAGTCTTGTCAAAAGGATAGGGGCATAATTATTCATATTGATACTTTCTAATGCTCCCTATATTGCTCTCTTGTAGGCTTGTGAGTGTCACTTTCATAGACTATACCTCTTGTGTGAGCAATTGTTCTCTAGTGGGAGAAGTGGGGATGTATACGTGATGATACCCTGTATCTTCTTCTCCTTGGTTTTCTCTATGGAGTTCATTGATCTTAACCTTAGGCTTCAAATTTTGAACGTTCTTGCTTGCTTCCTTCTATACATGGGAGGTTAGCAAAGCTAATTGTCAGCTTAGGTTACTAATCTATTTGTTGAATTGTGGTTTCTTCTTCTAAAGGTTCTTCCTCCTCATATTGTGGAGGTTCTTCACCCATCTCATGTTCTATCTTGTTCTACGTGGCACTTTGATAAAGGGTATTCTATGCCCCACCACTTTATCATTCCCTACATTAGAGGTAGAAGCATGTCCATGCATCAAAATATCCTCCATATTGATAAGGGGTCATTCTTCCTCAAGTAGCGTTATTCACAGGTGGGATTGTTTCATTTTCAGTGGGAATTTGGCCCCTAATTCTACGACCCATGCTAGCACTCTATCTTTATTTCTGAAAAGAAACTCATCTAATAAAGTAGGGTCAAAATCAAATTTGCGTGTGGGGACTCTAATTCATTTCCACTATGATCGACCATATCTTCTACCTCTTTTTCCATAGAAAACAGAGGTCCTAGATCATGTCCAATGAAGGGGTTCGACCCTTGTCTGTTAGAGGCTTCCCAAGCTTGCACTTGTTGTTCCTCGTATGTCTATTTCTTGAGTCCTAATCATGTTTTAGGAGCCATGTTTTTTTGTGATAGTTTCACTAGGGTAAGTTGTAAATGTGTTCAAAACTTTGTGACCACACCTAAGTGAAATGTAAGATGTATTGTCAAGAATATGAATGAATTAACAATGTGAGAATACCAATGTGATAGAGTGATAAATCACCAATGACACAAATGTTTGGTACCTAAACCTACCAAATGAAGTACCTCCTAGACTACGTTTCAAAAAGTAGTTTCATCGCAAGATAATTAACAAGATGTTCTTACTTATGCTAAGTTCACGAGAATGAACAAAACGTAAGTAAATACAAAAAGTCAATGTGACCTCCTAACAAGATATACTAGGAGCGAGCTCAAACTTGATTAAGACCTATATCTCAAAAAGTGCCAATTACAATTCATGAATGACACAACAATATCACCAAGATATGTTAACCAACTTTGCGAGAAAGTAAGGTATTGATATCAAGGTGTTATTGATATAACACACACAAATGGTAACACCCAACACTCTTCAAAATCAAGGTAATAATAGAAACTCGAACTAAAAATCTCAAAGTATAGCTAGGAATAGTTAAAATGTGTGTAGCATAACCTTACAATATAGATATTTATGTCGAGTTTACAAGAAACAAGACGTAAATATCAAAATTGTAGTGATACGATACAAACAAGCTAACCCTTCTAAGGAAGTTCAAGATGATGAACCACCTAACTACAATGATGATCTTGACATGGGTATCAAGATCACAATGGCCACCAATGATATGAATACATATCCACACACTTTAGATGTTTAACTTACCCAACCGCAAACATGGATGGGCATAAATGGACAAAAAAGTGCGTAAAACAATCAATTGGTAACACAAGGTAGTCACTCTCTTTTTGATCAACAAAGTGTCAAAAGAATGTGAAGGAAGTAAATAAAAAAAGGATGAAAAATGTTGGCTTCACTTCGGCAGAGTTTCACCTCGCCCTAAGGCAAGTAAAAACTAAGCAAAGTAACGCATCACACGTTTCACAATAAAAATATGGTTCACAACTCAACACTATTTTAGAATGGTCAAAGTGGGCTCCTGGCCAAAGTATATTTTCCTAGGTGGTTCTCTCATCCTAGGTGTTACAAATATTATCCACGAGTGGGATGATTTACCCAAATAGTCCCGACTATCTTGGGAGTATCTCGACTTTTCCCCTTCAAGCACAGTGGGCATTAAATGCATCCATCATGTACTTAAAAGGGTCGCATAGGGACAACTTGTAACTCTATCTCACAAAGGAATCACTAGTCAGATAGGTAGTGCGAGCACTTCCCATTTCATCCACAAGGTTCCCTCTTGTGGACTACTTTGGGGTTCCTGAACCACCCCCATTGTTGTAGCTTAAGGTGTTATGCCAAAGGGGTTATGTTCCAGTTGAGCGGAGAGGGACGTACCCTTTTCCAAAACCTGCAATACAATGTTTTGAATATGTTGTTCATTTTATCTTTTTTAATTAGGTGTGGTTTGCTCGAACACCATTTGACAACCTATATAACAACTGTATTAGTAGTTTTTGACTTTTGTTTTGATTCCTCCGTTCTTTGACAAGCGATGGCATTTTGGTCCTATGACGATTTTTAGTAGTTTTCCATAAAAAGAGAAGGCATCATTTCTGATTCTCCAGATCATCCAAGGACGCAAGAGAAGAGCATACGTGATGTCTTCAAAATCCAAAAGATATCAAATGGAAAAAAACACTTTAATTCAACTATGCCAAGTTAACCAATTCCAACTCAAATATTCCTAACAACCTCAAAGCATCAAAAGGACTTAAGAATCATTTATGATTCCCAAGATCACCCCAAGGGACACGAGGGAAGAGCATACGCGATCTTATTCCTATAAGTAAACAATGCAAAAATCCATCTAATCAAGTACAAACATGTAAAAATAGCCTATAAAGACAAGTATATGATTAGATAAAACCCAAGAATGTTAGAACCTCAACACATTAATTTCAAAAATATGAAAGGACACCTATGCCCCTTTTTTAGCAGCCTACACGCGGGTTAGGGCATATGCGCCACTCGTGTTTTTCTAAATTACAGTGCACTGCGCCACCCGAGAGGCGTGTGCCACGAAAATAATGTATGCACTACTCTGCGTGTTTTTTTGCTTACCATGCACCTATGCCACCAGAGAGGCGTGTGCGCCACAAAATAATGTATGCACCACCTTTGAGAAAAATAGATGGAAACTAGAGAACACCTGCGCCACTGGGAAAATGTGTGCCACCAGAAAAGTGTGTGCTACCAGAAAACGTGTGTGCCACCGCTTTATAAAACAATCCCAGATTTCGATAGAACGTCTACATCACCAAAAATGTGTCTGACGCCACTAAAACAACATGTGCGCTCTGGTTAGGGTACACATGCTGATCTGACAGGTTTCAAAATGCAGTGAAGGTATAGTACAAAATGATGTCTGCACCTAGGTTAGTATGTCTACACGCACTGTTAGGTGTGTGCGTTGGGATTATCACGCATGCACCAAGGTCGATAAATAGAGAACCAGGTTTTGAGAGTGTGCCTGTGCCACCAGAGAGGCGTGTGCACCACAAAACCATGCCTGCGCTCCTAAAATGTGCCTGCGCTAGACCTGCAACCAAAATATGACAAAAACACAAGAAAACTCACAATATCTCAAATTTTGACAAGTTAGCTTAAGAATGGCAATAACCCATTAAAAATATGGCTATGAACAAGAAGTTACACATATCAAATTAGCAAAAATTCCAAGAAAATGGACATTAATTACTACATGTGCATATCAAAAGTTAGCCATAACAATGAAACTTAAACTAAAATGCCATGGGACTAAGTGTCCCACCAAGTGTGTGCCAAATGTGTGCATGTGTTGTTTTTAAACTAAAGCTAAATGTGAGTAAAAGACTAACACCTAAATAGTCTTGATTAGCAAAAATCAAACAACATATTAAGCACCATCATGATAAGAATTGAAACAAGGGTTAGATGTTAAACATCATTAATAAAAACTTTGAACCTAACAATGTTTAAACATCTACAAATCCTCTATTCTCTAACAACATATAAATGAAGGAACCTAGGTAGGCTCCATGGCTATCAAAAATGGTTGTCCTTGATGTTCCAAGAACCTAGGAATGAGGGCTTGTCAAAATTAGGGCTACAAGACCCTTTTGACACTTCCCATATGACCTAAGCACTTAGGAAAGAGGCTTAACTCTTCAAGAATGATGATGAACTCTCAAGAAAAAAAAACAAGCTCTTAGTCTATTTTGCTATATGCTTTGCATTTACTTTCTCAAGAAGTTTAGGTGTAGGTATAAAGGTAGAAGGAGGGCTCCTTATATAGCCCAATGGATAAAGGAAACACTTCATCCCTTTGCATGTGGGATAAAGGTAAAACATGATTAGGAATGGATAAGGTTGCTTTATAAAAGGTAACCTTACTTTAGAAGGGTTTAATTTATGATTAACAAGTCATGGGAGTTGGGGGTGTTTTAATTAATCAAAGGTGATTAACTAATAGGTAGATGTAAGCTTATAGAAGCTAATTAGAGGAATATTAGTACAATTTAGGCTATTAGAAGGGGATTAAATCAATTAAATATTGATTTATAGGTTAAATGGAAGGGAAAGCTAATTAATTAATAATAATTAATTAGTCTAGGTAGAAGGGGTGATTTATTAACGGAAGGTCGTTAATCAAGATATTAGTTGGATAGGCAACTTAATCAATGTGTATTGTAATTAATTAACGATAATAAGAGAAAAAATGAGCGCATTTGACGATATGTCGCCGATTTCCGAGAAAGGAGATAATTAGCGCAATTTAATTATTTTAAATTTCTTGGGCATAATTATGGGTGTCTACACCAGGTGACTTAGATACCAAGAGGCTCCTAGTGAAGCTTAATCCAAGACCCGAGGGAATATTCGAAGTAATATGTCGAACATAGTAAGCTATCAAACTATAATCAACATACCATTTTATGAAGAATTTAGTAACAACAATATTTATCAAAATGTCATAAAAACATTCAATTTCACTACATTTCTTAAACTTTGGGTACAAAAGTCCTCACGCATTTCCCAACCATCTTCATCGTTACATGTAAAAATATTAAGAAAATAAGACTAAGCGTCATTTAAATAAGCTATCCACCAAATTTTTTGTAGAAAGCAACAACTAATACACACAAACTTCGAGGAACCAACATGTGTGAACTCAAGGGCCAAGGAGAAATAAAAATACATACAAAAAATGAAACATGAGAGAACCCAAGTAGAGCCAGTGTAGAGCAATGTCATTGCCTTTTCTAATTTAATTATTAGTATTAACTTTTATATTTGTAAGTGAAATATTAAAAATATATCGTCACATAAAATTGTTTGACGAGCATAGGTCGTTGTCGAGTTTAAATAATGAGAAATATATACTACATTCAAAATATGAGGGTTATTCAAATATTTTACACACGAGCTCTCTATTGACCCCTTCGGACCCTCTATCTCTAGGTGATGTACAAATTGTTTTCTCGGTGTAAGGTTCTAATTACTTTCACCTTATTCTTGAGCTAAACATCATTACCTTGATCATGCAGGATATTTCTCAACACATGAGCATTTTCCACCCTTGTACTTTCTTTCTCCCCTTACTATGAGGATCTAGCTAAAACACTTACATGATGTAGATCATTGTATTCACATAGTATATCTTGTAAGCACATTTCACTATAAAAATCATTCAAGCATATGTGAAGAAAAGATTAAATTCATACATCTTTATGAATGATCAACGTCTCCTACTTTTCACAATCGAATATACCAAGATTCTCTTTCTTTATGAACATCACACTTGGTCATCCTTATGCTCTTTAATCACTCCACTCAACACTATGCTTCTTTCACTTATCTCCACTATGTAAACTTAATATGCTTGTGAGTTCACATGAGACCACCACATTATCTTGTCTTCCCTATAGCTTCCCAATTATGTTTCACTCATCTTCTATCTACTATGCCCCCTTAAATTCACCCACTCATTTACACTTTACCTTTATAATTCTCTCTTTCATGCATATACTTCCCCTTCAAATCCTATAAAGGCTCTACATAGCTCCATCTTACCAAACCTCTTCCTAATTTTTATTGTCCTACTAGATTGGTATTAGACTTCTTATTCCACTATTCAAAAGATGATCAAACCCCTTTTCGTTTAATACTCACCAACCAACCTAGATCTTATAATTAGTCTATCTAGGTAAGTTAGTCCTATTTACCACTATAGGTAAAACAATAGGCGTTTGGAGAATTTTGTGCACCTAAGGATATTTAGGTCTAATTAGTCCTACTCTCACCCTTCAAGTGTAACAAAGTGAGGATTTTGGGTCTTGTTATCACCGAATCACAGCACCCCTGTGCATATACTTGAACTCACAGTGTGATTGGATAACATGGGTACTATCTCCAAGTTGTGGACTTGCTTTACTTGAGATAGACCTCCAGAGAAAGCTGGTTCTTGCTCCTAAACTACCTGCCACAATCTACTCTAATGCAGGATAAGCTAACTGTTCTAATCTAAATTTCCAAGGGACTAGGGAAAGAGAATACATAAAATGAAAGCCTACACTAAAGCGGTGATACACCAGAAAAGGAGGATGTGAGAGTAGTCTCCAAATGTGTGAAATACAAAGGCAAAGTGCACACTAGAAGAGGTGATGACAGTTCTCCATAATCTAGCAAAATGCATTCACAGCAGTATTCCAAGCACACACAATGATAATGAATTCCTACAAGAACATAATAATAGACACAATATTCTTATAGAAAGATCAAAGGGGCAAGAAGAATGCAAGAAAACACAGCAGGGGAAGATACATCCACAAACTTGTATTTTATTGCTTCCTGGTATGCACAGTTCAGTCTATTACAAGATAAGGGCCTGGATCACCATGCAAGGAGTCCACTACAAGGGCCTGCAACACACTGGCTTCACAAAGCAATTTTGGCAGAGCTTTGCTACCCAAAAACTCTCTCCTTTTACAATGAGCCCAACACTCCAATTTATAGAAAAATGAGAAGGAAAAGAGAAGGGAAAATGGAAATCCCGAAATCTGTCCTTCAACCACCTGTAAGAGGCATTAAATTGAGTGAAATGGTTATACATTACTTGTAAAAGGCTCCCCATACTATCCCATGTGCTGCAGCAGAGAAAGAATGATGACCATGCCTCTTAATTGCACTCCCAGCTACCAAATAAAACACTGTTCTGAACCCGGCCACATTTTCTTAAAAATCTCAATCAATTTCTAATCAAATCTAGAATTTCTTGATTTCTGTGCATCGGGCTCTAACCACAATTCCAACGGTACCGGTTTTGTGCGATTTTGTTGAGAAATACAAAAGTTGTGGCCTTCGAGTGCGGGCACTATTTTGGGTCCGGGCGTTTTACGTCATTTGACGGGAATGAGCATTAGGTGACTGGAGCCGAATATGTTTCTTTTATTTAAATATATCTATCCTCATTAAAATTAAGAAATCTAGTTTTTTGGCATAGAGGACGTCGTGCTCATTCCAGAAAGTCCAATTTTGTGAAAATCGGAGCTCGGAGTCAAAAGTTATGGCCATTTGAAGTTCCACGGGTCAAATGTTGACTTTTCTCCTCTACCTTCGCCGCTTCAACCGACTTTTCGCGTCTCGCGCGTCCCTTTGTCCCATTTGGCCCAAAGCTTTGAAGTTCCTGTTTACCCGAACCGCCGGTTCGCGTACTCGCACTAGATGCCCCATTTGCTTTGACCGTTTGTTTGGGACAAATTTTCCCGATTCGCCCGGTTCGGCCGGTTCGCGTCCTTTTGTCCCGCGTGTCCCTGACTGAAAGTTCTCATTTCGGCTGATCCGGCTAGTTCGCGTGACTTCGCGTACTTCGGCCCCAACTGCTCCGGGTACCTTGACTCATTTCGCCTTGTTGGGCGGTTCGCGTACTTTTGTCCCACGCGTCCCAAATGCTTTGGGTTGCCTTGACTCATTTCGCCTGATTCGGCGGTTCGCGTACTTTTTGGCCAGCACAGCGTCCCAAACTTCCTGTTTAACAGATTAGTCAAATATTTCAAATTTTTTAAATTTTCAGCCATTCATATTTTCCGCATCCCGCGCGTCCCTTTATCCCGAATGTCCCAATGTCTGCGCGGACCGCTTTAGCGCCTTTCGGCTGGTTCGCCCGTCCCGATGTCCGTCTCACGACTATTGCAAGGACCAGGACTTAGCCATTTTTCATGATTTTTTCTGGCCCGAGCTTATTTTTTGCAATTTTTTCACATTTCCTCAGAACTTGCTCTCTTCTTCTTGGACAGGGGAGTTAGAAAAAATATGAGGGGACCCTAGAAACATGACTTTTTGTCCGGACTCAATATAATTGCTTGGGACTAAAGAATTTGATGCATGTTATCAAAATTACCTTGAGGGGTGAATTTTGGATAACAGTCTAATATTTCCTAGAGAATTATTAAAACACCTTATTAACACCTCTAATATACTCCATGATGAAATTTAGAACTTGATTCAATCATTCATTCATGCATGCATCCCAATTACTCGATCATGCCCGTGTGACATCTACCAACACAGTCCTCCATACATATTCTTGGTTGTGTGAGTTGAAGGCTCAAACTTTCCACACTCCTGCTTCTCATCCTGGACATAATTATTCACCAAACATTGCACAATTTTGTTACTCAATTTGGAAGTTACATGATTCCTAAAAACGCGCCCAAGGCCTAATAAATTAAGTTATAGGAAATAACAAAGTGTTTTAAGGGCTAATAAAATTTCAGTGGTACTCCTCTCTTTTCTACCCTCCAAATCCACTCTTCAAATATTTTGAATTACTTCCATTTTCCCCATTGTAAAACTCAAGCTCTTGACACAGGCAGAGTCTATACTACATGCATGGAAGAAATATGTAAAAACCTACAAGATAAAAAAATGAATTCACTCCAACCCTTCATCATTTCTTTATTCCTGTTTCATTATGCCAAGTACATCCATACTTCATGAGGAATTAAATTTATGATGCCAAAATCCAACTTTGGCATATGAAAACAAGCCAATCCTATCTTTTCTCAACAAATCCCTAAGATAGCTCAACCATTTTCTAGCTTTAGTAAGACCTTAAAAACTCCAAATCTTGCCTACTAAACTTGGTTCCACCTGAAGATAATCTCTCCAGACCTTATTTACACAATTTTGGCCCTTATATGCACTAATAGGCCTTATTTAGGCTTTTACACACAACATTACCAAATTTGAATATTTAACTACAACATATTAGAGGGAAATGATGACATACACCCTAGGAATACAGACTCCAACAATACATGACATTACTCAATGACAACCTCCTACGCACCTACATCATTCTACCCATGAGAGGAAAAATTAAGCTTCTTTCTCAAATGGTACTTGCTTATCTCATTCTCTCGGCTTCTTCCTTACTTTTCCAACTGTAGGTGTCTTCTCCAAGCCTGCATATGATCCTCTTATTCATTTTTATTGTATGTTTGCTCCTCGTATTTATTTACTTTGTATGTTCTTGTCTCATTTCCCATGGTTCTCTTGTCATATAGGCTCTTGCTTGATTGAATGTCATATAGATTCCATGGCTTAATTCCTTCTTTGAAGGTCATGACTGTACTTCCTTTTAGGGACTGAGATTCTTTCATTTTTACCTTTCTTCCCCTTTGGTGTTTTGTATTCTTCTTGTGTAATCTCAACTTTCTCGCCTTCTCAACCATTCAATATCCAATAAATGTTTCGCATCCCACTCATGTAGGTGAGTGTACTCTTGAGCTCCACATTTTTACTTTATTTTTACTTTCCTTCTCATCATTTGCAAATGGACTCATAGTAAGGGTTGTATAGGGTGTTGTTTCTTGTTGAGAGGTATTCCTTTACCTTGGGTTCGACTTCTACTCTATATCTCAGTCCTTCCTTGGAATCATGTTCCATTTCCACTTCTTGCCTCTTCCTCATATTTATATTGTCCTCATGTTTCACCTACATGTTGCCTTCATGCCTCACAAATCTCTCTCCACTCAAATATTTATGCCAAGTACTCAATAGCCCAAAATATAGTCCACCACTGTAATCTGAGACATTTGAATTAATTCTCCCTTTATACTGGTGTTCTCTTCCCATAGAATGTTGAGTGGCTGCTTGGGCATAGTTTATATTTGTTGTTTCTAAGACTGAGAAATTTGAGCATGTCCTCTTATGACTCACAACTAATCTATGCTCTTGGATTGGACACCTACATACACTAAATCTTTGGTTTTTTACCTCAAGGAATAACTCCATTTGTTGTTTATTTGACTGAGAATGATCTATAACTCCCACCATGATGTTACTTTGTCATTGTCCAACCCATTAATCCTTGTTTATTTATAAATCCTTTGTTTCCTCTACTCTCTGGATTCATTTCCTTCCATTTTTCTTGGGTTGCCTCAAACTTTACTTGTTCCTTACTTCCGTTATTCATTATTTATTCTTGGTCTTTCTCTTTGCATAGAACCATTTCTTTCTCTCCTTCTTGCTTAATGTTGGGTTAATTATAATTTTATTTCTTCCATGTTTGCTTGACCTCTTGTGGAGGTTATTCTTTGTCCTTACATGCCATCAAAGGCATCTCATTATTCACTTGATCACAATATTTCTTAAACTCCCTAGTTTGTATAGTAGTCATCATCTATGGAGGAAGATATGTATGACAAGGATACTTTGAGGGTGTTGTGAACAAAGAAAGTCATGCTGGAAGTAGTAAAATTTTTCCTAAAAATTAGCTGGATTTTTCTGGACTATTGGCAGACATTTGGCGAACTTCTACATACTCATGTTTTAGGGCTGGTTTCTTTTCTCTATCTTTATTTGGTTTAATTCATGTTCTTTGTTGTTTGAGTTAAGCATGTTTAACTCCTTTAGAGGAATTTTCTATATCTATCTTGCTCATTGGTTCTTTTTCCTCCTTTTGTAAGGCCCCTGGGAGTTGATCCCTGTTTTTACCTTATCTAATAAAAAAATCATCTTTTTGGCTTGGTCTTTTTTATGGACCTCCATCACAAGTTCTTCATGTTCACTAGACTTCCCTTCACCTACATACTGACATTATATGGACTCAAACATCTCTTCTAGCCTCTGCAACTCTTCTCTCAATGTGAGAGTGTCCACTCCTTCCTCTTCATCATACTTAGGACCAAGTTGGTCTTCTTGCCTTGCAATAGCATCACTTTCATCACTTGTGCTACCTGCATTTTCACCAAAACTCAACATTTTATGAGTTGTACCTACATACAAACATGTCCACATAGAATTAGTTAGAAAATTCAATGGTATCTTGACCTCCATGCTTGCTTCTCTCATGGTTTCTTCCCCTATTTTGTCTTCATTCAAGCAACTTAGTGCTTTTCCAAGGTGGTATTTCTGATCCACCATCTCTTTTCCTTTCCCATAACCTCTCTCTACTGTCATCTTCTTCATGTGACCAGATCCTTGGTCACCAAACACCCTTCTTGGTGTTTCTCTTCTCATCCACAACTCATCACAAGGAGACACTTCCTTTACTATCTTTATCTCCTTAACTGCTCCATTATTTCATGAAAATACTTCCTCATGGTCATTAACATGACACTTTCTCTTTCATCATCTCCTTCACCCTTTAAGGGTATGAGACTATGCTCAACTCCATCCTTAAAAATTTGTAAACATTATTTTTTCCATCATGCTTGGCTTTTCTATCAAATTTCCAAGGTCTACCTAATAGTAAATCGCAAACATATACAGGTAGAAAATCACACAACATTGTGTCCTTATATGTTCCAATTTGAAAATCAACAATACTTTTCTCACTTACTAGGATTTGATGGTTCTGTTGCACCCATGAAATGTAATAAGGCTTTAGATGTGGAAGTATTCTCAATCCCAACTTCTTCACTATGTATTTTGATACAACATTGTTAGTGCTTCCTTCATCTATGATGACATCACATATTTTTCCTCCATACTTGCATTTAATTCTAAACAATTTCCTTCTCTGAGTCATGTTAGTGTCTTGTCTTCTTAAATCGGTCTTTTTGCCCCTTGGCTGCTCCAAGACTCTCTTCATCAAGAGAGATTCACCCTTCATTCTCTCATTCTTTTTACATGACTGATCTGGTCTGAATACCTACCCCTTTTCAGTCCTTTTATGGCATTTTACATCACTACATCTAGCATTTACAAAACTATCACTATTTACAACAAATCACCAAACATAAGTATACCTGTTATGGAGAAATCACACCACCCCTGAATTATCGAAAGTGAATGGTTGAGGAAGTCAGTGTGATTCATTAAACATGGAGTTATCCCAAAGTGTGGGACTTTGCAATTAGGATAACCCTTCAGATGAAGGTTGGTTCCTATTCCTGTATTTTGATGCACATATCCAAATTGTAGAGAATCTACTCCAAAATCAACTCTAACTTTCCAAGGAGATAGGGTTAAGAAGATTACAAGAAATTAAACCTAAAATAACAAAGGTGATGCACCAAAAGGAATGATGAACACCTGCTTTGCATGGAGATGGAAACCACAATCAGATTAAGGAGGATGAAAATACACCACATATCAATCCACTGATGAGAATCCACTAACCATTAAACATGTAATACAATAACCATGCACAGATAACCAAGATTTCAATGAGAGATCAAAAGAAAGCAATGAACATGAGAGAGGGTTGAAATTCATCCACAAACTTGTATTATTGCTCCAAAGATTTGATACATTGCATTACAATGTCTAAGAGGCACAAACTTGCATTACAACTTGAATGGGAGGTTTAAAATCCACAAATTCACTTATAGACAAGATAAGAAGGGAGGGTGCAAAGAAAAATTATCCAACATTAGAACAATGCCCTCCTTATAATATATAGGAAGAATGAGAGAAGGGAGAGAGAAGAACTCGAAATATTGCTTCAACCACCCAAAAATGCATTGAATTCATGTGTAAAACGATGGGTGCCACTACAAAACCCATACCTCCATGTACTATGCCTTGTTGGGAAAGAAAGGAAGCCCATACCTTCATCATTTGGGTAGGTGAGAAATCTAGAGACACCCCTAAAATAATGGACTGTATTTCTTCATTTTGAAATACTTAGTCTTAATTAAATTAAGATAACCAATTGTAGTTGTGTAGAGAACACTAAGAGATTTCCAAAAAGTCTGATTTTGTGTAAATCCAAGCTCTCAGTCAAAATTTATGGCCATCTAAAGATTGGGGTGCCATATTGCATTAAATACGAGTGGTTAGCTCTGTTTCTTCAGACTCAAAATGCATCACAACCTCCAAAATCTAAAAATTTAGACTTTCGGTCATTTTGAATTCAGGGGTTGATGTTATTGTTCATTTAGATAGGTGTGTGAAATTTCTGAAACTCGAAACCCTTAAGTCTAAAATTTAGACTTTAGATTTCGACCTTTCTCCTTTCGGACTTCTCACCGCCTCAAGCCCGAAACAAACCCTGAAACCAGGGACCTCCGAAAATATGAAATGCTTTGACCTTCAAAATTTTGAAATGACCACCGTGTTGACCCCAAATTCAAGTTTGACCACAAAACACTTGTACCCTTTCATACTTGGGTTTTTAGAATTTTGGGTATTGGCTCGTTCTTTTTTGCGTTTTTGGCGAAGACCTCTGAACCTCCGAAGTCCAAAATTTAAACTTTAGAGTTCGGACTCAAACCCCGATCCACGATGTCATTGACCCAAAAATAGGATTTTGACCACGAAAACCCATGAGCCTTCTCAGACTTCAAAGTTTTCGGGATTTCATCATTTTTCTTGTTTTTTCCCACTGGCTACTAAAATGCCAAATGCACGAAGTCCAAAAACTTCAGAATTGGGCCTCCATTTTTTCACTCGATTAACTAAATGAGTTACTTGTCTACACTCAGCCCGAATTTCTTTTGAGCTCAGTAGAGTTGATCTAAATCCTTTCTTATTCGAGATCTGATCTCCTTCGATGTTCCCTTGGCCAAGTTTCCCCTTTCGGTTTATTCCTTTGCCAACCTTGCATTGCCATTTCCAAGCCCTCCCGCAACCCGATTTTAGGAATTGAAATGTGAGCTCCCATGGCTGAATGGTCCCTTCAATTTCTCAATGTGCAAGGTCATGTTTGTCCAATTTTTCCTAAGGGGCAAAATTGGATAACAATACCTTTTGACTTTGTCATGGAGACTTGAATCCTTCCTTGAATGGATTTTGGACTCTCCTTTGCTGATATACTCTAAAATGGAATTTTCTCTCGACCAAATAATCTAAAGAATTCATCCTTTCCTCCATTTGTATCTTCATCTACGTGAACCGCCCCATTATCTCTCACGAGCATACTTTCGTGACTATTTTTGAATCTTATATATCTTTGTCTTTAGCATCATTTTGTTGTTCTTGCATGCGATATGACTTTTAATCGGGATTTGATACCAAAAATGGTGCAAGGATCTAATACTTTCACCTTATTATTGATATAAACATCATTACCTTGATCATGCAAGATCTTTCTCAATACATGAGCATTGTCCACGCTTATACTTTCCTTATCCATTCTCTTTGTCGATCTAGCTAAAATCACTTTCTTGATGTAGATCATTATATTCACACAGTATATATTGTAGGCACATTTTACTATATAAACTCATTCAATCATATGTGAAGAAATCCTAAAATTCATACCTCTTTCGAATGATCAACCTCCCTACTTGTCACAATCAACATATCTTGAGATTCTCTTTATTAAGAACTCGTTAGTGAAAAGTGTGGGAATTTGAAATCAAGAGAGCTCTCTAGATGAAGGTTGGTTCCTATTCCTCTATTCAGTGCACATAAATAAATTACAGAGGATATACTCTAAACCTACTCTATCTTACCAAGGAGACAGGGTTAAGAAGATGCGAGAAAATAAACCTAAGCTAACAAGGTGATGCACCAAAGGAATGTTAAACACCCATTTTGCAATTTAACATAGACCATAGAAATGCAATACAATCACCATGCACAGATAACCAAACTATAATGAGAGATCAAAATATAACAATGAACACATGAGAGGGTTGAGAATCATCCACAAGACATATATTATTGCTCCAGAGTTGATACAATACATTATATATAGCCAAGAGGAAAAATTTGTATTACAACTTGAATGGGAGGTTTGGACTCCACGAACTCATCTCAGAGACTAGAGGAGAAGGGAGGGTGCAAAACAAAAATGTCCAACCCTTTACAATGAGCCCAACTCCTTCTTTTATAGATGTAGCAAAGAGGGAAGAAGAAAAGAGGTGGGAAACTTGATTTTGGAGCTCAACTACCGCCATCAATGCCACTTGTAAATCCACCCACAATCTGTCAAGTCCACCGCTCTATGTTTGTTCGGCATGTTGAAGAAGGAAGAATGGTGGATCAAATCAAATCTGATCTAGTTTTTGGGACAATCGATTGCATATTAATGGCATGAAGACATTTTCCCATTTTTACCCACCTAACCTCATCAAAATTAAAGTTTCGGTTTCCATGGCATGTAGATGAGGTCGAGACCTTTCCAATGGTGCCAAATTTGTTGAATTTCGGGCACTAGGATCAAAAGATATGTCCATTTGAATATTTGAGTTGGGTCCATACAAAAATGGTGAAAACCAGTTTAGCAAAATGGTCCACGAGCCTAAAACTCACTTTTGCGCCTTTTGGCACCAAAAAAAAAATGCAAAAATTTCCCATGCAACCCCACAATTCATTTTTGTCAAAAACCATCTTCGGCCCGCCGGTCCGCATTTTTCCATTTGGGTGAAAAGTCCTCCCCCTAGGCCCACCTTCCCGCATGTAATTTAGGCTTGACACGTGGCTCCTTGGGCATCAGTGGAGGTGCGGCTCATTTTTATACTTTATGCCTTTTGAGCCAAAAAGTTTGAATTACCTCTCAATGACCCACCTTCCCACTTTGACTTGGAACATGGCCACATGTAGAGCTAGCGCTAATTTGGGGACCACTTTTAGATTTTTTTTTGAAGTTGTGCCAAGAGACACGTGGCTCCTTCCATGGCTTTTCTCTATTTCCTTATGTTTGGCTAAGTCCTTTTGTTTGGCAAGGCCATATGTCTGACTTGGGACACGTGGAGACTTGGCGCTTGTCTTGAGGAACCCACTTTTTCAGATTTACTTTTAAACATGTGCCAAGCTGACACATGGCACCTTCCACAGTCTTGATACTTAGCTGATTTTGGCTGATGCCTTTTTCAAACCCTAGACACGTGGAAGCTCGGCACTTGTTTGAGTCTCCACTTTGGGATTTATCTTTGAAAGCATGCGCCGAGTCGACACTGGTTCCGTGAGTCACCTTTAACACTTGAGTCAAAGAATTTTCAATGGCCATGGAGAGCTGTGTGACTTTTGGGGAACTCTATACATGTGAAGGCTCCACTCTTTTGAGGCCTTTTGGATTTACCCTTTTGAAGGTGGAGACTGCACATGAGAGATGGCAGGGCTACATGGCAAGCTTCTTCTCTTCCATACTTAGCCAATTTGGGCCCGCTCTGAATCATTTGTGAAGCCCAAGCCTTTGAGCTCCTTTCCCCATTTTCCTCCTTTGAGCCTCTAGTTTTCTTTGACACTATTTTCCTCCTTAGCTGACCCTGCTCCTCCATTTTCGAGCTCGTATGTAACCTGATTATTATATTTGAAACGTGGGCTTGTGTGATGGAAGCAACCCTTAGATTTCTTCCTGCGCAGGTCATGTTTGCTCAATTTTCTCGGGGGAAAAATTGAGATAACAATTTGGCGACTCACGGGGACATCTACCTACTAGATGAAGAGATCAGCTACCTTGTTGTATCCATTGGGCATGGAGTCATGGGTGGTGGCTTGATGTTGGTCCTATTCTTGAAGCTTGAATCCGATGTTTGCACTTGGCGATCTAGAACCTGCCCCGCTTGTTCTGGAAATGGACCCTTTGAGACCCAATTTTAGTTTCTCTATATTTGTTTCTATTTTAAAATAAGCAATTGTTATGGCAACAACTATGGGTCTCCTTGTTGCAAATGTTGAAGGGCCCGCATTTCACCCGAGGCACATCGAACTATATAATGACAAACCTGAGCAACAAAAACCTATGCCACAACACTTAGGGAAATAAAACCTATGCTACAACAAAACAATGTGCATACGCACTTAGGGAAATTAAAGTCCTATGCTAATATTTACAAGGGTGGAACCTTCCTTTTCAATAAAATGTTTGAGATGGATCCCATTGACTGGAATCTACAATTCTTTTCCATCCAACTTAGCCAACTGGAAGGCATTGCTACTTGTACATCTTGTGACCATGTAGGGGCCACTCCAAATGGCATCAAATTTGGAATGCTTTCCTAGTTTTCCCGATCGACATCCCATTTTAGAACTAAGTCCCCCTCTTGAAAGGTCCTTGCTCTTTCTTTCTTATCAAAACTCTTCTTGATCAATGCTTTGATCCTTCTCCATGATCTGCATTACATGCTCTCTTTCCTCTCCTACTTCCATCAACTCTGCATACCTGATTTCCATAGGTTCAAACTCGGCTAGTTCCAACTATTTCATGAGCTCCAAAGTGGGCAACTCCAATGATATGGGCAATACTGCCTCTTTTCCATATACAAGCTTGTATGGGGAGCTGCCTGTGGACCTTTTGGATGTGATCCTATCAGCCCATAGAGCTGATTTGAGATTTGTATGCCAAGTTCTCTGATTTTCATCAAGATTCCTTCTGATAATCCTTAGTAGGTTCTTGTTTGTGGACTCTCTTGGCCATTACCTTGAGGGTAATAGTTTGATGAAGTGTTGAGGTATACACCATTTTTGATAGCCCATTCAGTGATCCTTATACCAAGGAATGCCAATGCATTATCTGATATAATAGTGGCAGGACTCCAAACCTAGTGGTATTCCTTCATAGAAATCCAAGATGTTGGATTCATTTCCTCCTTAAGTGCCACTGCTTCAGTCCACTTGGTGAAATAGTCTATTGTCTGTAAGTATCCACTTATGGCCCTAGCTTGAATTTGGGTTAATCACTCCAATGAAGTCTAATCCCCATTGCATGAATGGTTGATCCACTGAAATTGGACGAAGGGGTAGGCTGCTAACTTTTCCTTCCCGTGAAGAATGCACACTTTTGCACTTCTTGATCCATGAGTAGCAATCCCTAAACATTGTAGGCCAATAATAACCAGCTTTCATGATTTTGAGAGTCTATTACTCGAGGAGCAAAGTGGCCTCCTACTTCTCCATCATGGAACTCATGCAATACCCTTTCAATTTGGCCTGTCCCAATGCACCTCAATAGGACACTATTGATATCCTTCTTGAACAAAACACCATCAATAAGTACATATGGGATGGCTTGTAGTCTAAAGTATCTCCTTTTTTTTGTTCCATTCTAGAGGGCACAAACCTGTTTGGAGATAGTGCACCAAGGATTGAGTCCAACATGGAATAGGTGCATCATTAGATGGTTGCTATTCTTGATCATTCTGTAGTAATAGACAACCTCTTCTTCATCCACTAACTCAACTTGTTGCTTGGAAGTGAGCTGCTCACACAGACCCTTTGCCACGAACTAGTTTGGTCACTTTGATCTCAATGTCATATTCCATTACTCGAGTGATCCAACCTGCTCTCTTCTCATTCAAGTCCTTGTTCAGAGAAAATCCTTGACACCAACATGAGATACTAGCAGTTGAATCTTATTGTTCGAGACTAAGTGTCTGAACTTCTTCAAACTCCTAATGATAACAAGGACATGCTTCTCAATGAAAGAGTACTTTACCTCATAATCCTCCAAGCTTTGACTGAAGAAGGCTATGGGTTGTTCTAAACCTTCCTTTTTGGGCTGAACCAAGATAGTCGAGATTGTGTCTGATCCTCCAAAAGCATATAACATGAAGTATTTTGAAAATTCTAGGTTAACAAGAGTTGGGGCTTGTGATATTGTGAGCTTGATGGCCTCAAAACTCTCTTTTCCTTCTTGTCCATTTGAATGCAAGACTCTTCTTCAACATCATTGTTAAAGGCTTCACAAGAGTGGAAAAATCAGGCACAAACCTCGAACAAATTTTATTCTCCCCAAGAAGCTTTGGAGAGACTTTTTGTGTTATGGCAATGGAAGTGTTCGATGGCTTCAACCCTTTCAGGATCAATTGTTAACCCTTCTCTTGAGACAATGTGGCCCAAAATTTTCCCTCATGTGCCAAGAATACACACTTCTTTGGGTTTAATGACACTCTAACCTTCTACACCTCTAAAATACCTATCTAAGGTGGAAGAGATGGTCTGCAACATTCTTTGAGAAGACGGTGATATCATCTAGATACACCAGAACTATATTGTTGATCAAGCCTTTGAATGCCATGTCCATAGCTCACTGAAATGTTTCTCTAGCATTTGACAATCCAAATGGCATCTTCTTATAAGCATATGTACCCCATTTGGTGGTGAAGGTTGTCTTAAATTGATCTTCTCTTTCACCATTATCTGATTATAGCCTGAGTATCCATCTAGTAAATGAAAACCTCTCAGAGCCAGCTACAACCTGTAAGATTTGCTCCATCGATGGAAGTGGGTAGTGATCTTTGAGTGATGCTCTGTTTAGATCACGAAAGTCTACACACAATATCTATTTCTCCACTTCTTTTCCTCACAGAACCAAGTTTGCAACCCAACTTGAATGCTTGATAGGGAAGATGATGTTGGCCTCAATTAGCTTGTTCAACTCTTTTCTCATGAGAGGCTCAATGTGAGGATTTATTGGCCTTTGCTTCTATCTGAAAGGCTTAGATCCTGGATCCAGCTCGATAGTGTGTTGTGCCAATCTTGGGTTGAAACCTCTTAAATCTTTGTAAGTCCAGGAAAATACATCTGGGAATTCTTGACAAAGTTGAAACAAATTCATATTTTTCTTGTTGGTACTTACCTTGCCAATTCACAACGTTTTGCCTTCTTCTATGGAAATGGGCTCTGAATCTTCACCCTTTACTTGAATATTTTCCTTCTCCTTCCGAATTGATCATTTGGGTTGAAGATTGACTCCAAAGTTACAAGACCCTTTGGTAATTTGTTGGTTCTCAACTACACCACTTGGTCACCATAACGTTGTTCCAACTTGTCTTGGTTTCTAGAGAGAACTCAACTTCTTCTTGTAGAAAGTTGACAATTTTTGATCATTCTCAAAGACCTACCAACTTGTGTTATTATTAGGGACAACTGGTCTTACAACCACTTTGATATGGGGCTGAGATTTATCACTCTTGATACTCTCTACAACATCAAATGCTGCCCCAATCATGCTTTCTAATTCTGTCTTGCTTCATTCTTCTTCCTTGGGATGGAATTGATGTCGAATGCTTCAAATATTTGATAAGATCCCATACCCGATTCTTGTAGTTCTTTAATAGATCATTCTTGGAAGCATTTTTCCTCGACTTGATTCACAACTAGCTCACTATCACCAAACACTTGCAAGTTTTTAATCCCTCTTTTTCTTTCCCAATGCAGTCCATGGATCAAGGCTTCATACTCTTTGTGTTTTTTGAGAAAAAAATTGGAAATGGAAGGCTAAGTAATATTTCATACCTTGAGGTGAAACAAGCATAGCTCCTCCTCTCGGCTCCTTGTCTACTTCTTGAGCCATCAAAGAATAACTGTCATACCTCATTATCATCTTTGGTCTGGCTTAATGATGTCAGGAAGAGGATGATTCTCCTCATGCAAACAGTAGACTCCTAGCTCAGATTCCTCCATTTCCTTATAAGGGTCAAAAGCATGCCTCTTGTTCACCCATTCATTAAGGGTCAAGTCTGGAATACACCCAACCTTGGTATCTACCTCACAAGTGCTTGGGAGGTCTTCCTGATCAAAAGCTAAACAATTCACATTGATTGGGCTGGGTACATGAGGCTCAATATGGTAATCCACAATGGGCTCAGATCTGATCATAGCCTTGGCTCCATACCTTGTTCTAAAAATCATGTGTGACCAATCAAGAAGAAAAATAGCCTCCAATTTTAGCAGTGAAGTCTCTTGACAAACACAATGCAAAATGTGGTGGCAAGTCTATGACTAATATGTTTTGCAATACGGTCACATTGGGGCATGTGTGTAATGTGAGGCTCAAATCCTTTATGACTCCAACCATTGTTACCATTTCCCATCCATCCAATACACTACCCCTGAGATGACTTCGTATTGAAGACCCAACTGATCGGCTATTTGCTTTGGCATTACAGAGCTACTTGCTCTCCAAATCAATCATGCAATTATGTACCAATTGTCCCCAATGATCAATGAAACATAGAATGGAGGGGGATTCATATTCTTACCTTGTTGTCCTCCATGGTTTCCTTCAGGCTGAGCCATTGGTAAGCACTTTCTCTGTTGATTGGGGGCTGATTTGAGGTTAACCAATTGGCCATAGCATCCTAACAAGTCTCTCTACCCTAGGATAGCCAATGACTCCCACATTGAAATATTCACATTTTTTTTCTTCATTTGTTTAATGATGTTAAATGGGGATGAGCTATCTTTTTTGCTTCCCCTTCCCTGGTACATTTTTCTCTTGCACATGGGTCATTACAACCGGTGTCTGAGTGGGTCTGAAGGTGGCTTGGGCTGACTCTGCACATTGGGAGTTGCACTTTGAGTGGGAAACAGAGGGTTGTGGACCATTTGAATTGGAGGATTTCCCTCTCCAATATTCCTCTTCTTGGACCGTGTATTTTCTGCCACACTATGAGGAGGTGCTTGATTCATACCACATAAATCTTCATCCTGCCAATTGACAAGCATGGTCTCACTTGGAGGTGCCTCTTTCTGGGTTTCTTGCTATTGATTTTCCTCTTGACTAGGCTCTTAGGACACACCAATGTTTTGTACCATCAAGGCCTGGTTTAGTGCACCATTGAAACACATTGATTGGTTATGGGGTTGACCGCATGGGAAACACCAATCATATTCTTGTGCCATGTTGTTTTTTGTGTAGGGAACCAAGGCCCTCGATGTTGAAGCTTGTGTTTGGATCATATGGTCGGTAAGGCCTAGTAAACTTGAGGTTGTCCTTGGTTTTGATTTTGATTTACAACCTGAGCTGGTGGTCTATTTTTTTGGTATGGGGGCCTAGCTTGATACTGAGTTTGAGGCTGATATGGCCTAGAACTCTGAGCTTGTTGCCTCTTGATGGTCACTAGCTCATTCCCTAGGTTCTGCAGTTGTTTTATAACCTCTTATAGCTCTTTTGAAGTGCTAGAGGATGAGGTGGAAGCTTCAGTTGAACTCTAATTCCTTGGAGTGGGTATGGGAGCTAATGTGGGTGTTTGACTAGTGCTTGGAGCTCCTAGTTCTGGATACAGAGGCATAGGTGGCCTAGGAGCAATTTTACCAACCTGAATTAAACAATTTTCAGCTCTAATGGAAATGTTATAGGCTACAGGTAAGGTTGTGCCTCCCATTGATTGAATCATTAAGGAAATATCAGAATTTAAAGCTCTAAGAAAGTATAAGAAAGCACCTTCATCTGTGGGCCTCACGGCCAATGGAATCCTATCCCATGTCCTTTGAAATCTGAAGGTTGAAATCTATCAACTACTTGTTAGGGCCCTCTTGATTGTTGTCAAATGTTCCAACAAGGATAGATTATCTCCCTTCTCTCCAAATTGATTATGAAGAGCTCTGCACAGATGGTCCCAATTTTGAATAGAGCCTCATTGTTAGACTCTTGAACCATTGCAAAGCTTTACCCTTGAGTGAAGAGGCTAACAATTTGACTGCAATGTCCATCTCAATGATCTCATGAATTGCATGACATTTGTAATGTCTTGAATGTGATCACTAGGAGAAGTCTGTTCTCTCCAGTGAAATATGGGATGCTCTTTAATGCTACAACTGGGACTGGATTTTGTGCATTGAGAGTGAGTGGGCTGCTGCTAATGAAATTGACATAGGGGTTGGGTGGTTGTGCCATTATGATTGGCCTAAGAACCCTTGTTGATTGAATGAACTAGCCTACTAGGAGGAGGTGTTGACAAGGTTCTGTTTGGTGGAGATGGAGACCTTCTGGGATCTTCTCCCTCTTCTCCCTATGTCTGGGGATAAGTGTAGATAGAAAAACAATCCTTCTTCTCTAGTTCTTGATCTGGTTCTGAATCCTTCTCATGAATCTACCAGCATGGGTTGTTGAAACTAGTGGACTCTACCTCTTTTGGAGTCACCAGATGTGTAATTTCAAAGCTTCTTAAAAGCTAAAATTACAAACAAGTGCACATCAATCTTGCTGCAATAAAATGGAGACCTCTTTGTCCCACCGGGCATGCCAAAATTATTAGTGCAAAATCACAACACCCCTGAATGTCTGTAACCTAATGGGTTGAGACTCTCAGTGTGATAGCATAACATGGAGCATCTCTCAAAGTGTGGGACTTTGAAATCGAGAGAGCTCTCTGAGATGAAGGTCGGTTCCTATTCCTCTGTTCAGGTGCACACAAATAAATTACAGAGGATCTACTCTAAACCTACTCTATCTTACCAAGGAGACAGGGTTGAGAAGATGCAAAAAATAAACCTAAGCTAACAAGGTGATGCACCAAAGGAATGTTAAACACTCATTTTGCAATTTAACACAGACCATAGAAATGCAATACAACCACCATGCATAGATAACCAAACTACAATGAGAGATCAAAAGATAACAATGAACACATGAGAGGGTTGAGAATCATCCACAGACATATATTATTACTCCAGAGTTGATACAATACATTATAGTTAGCCAAGAGGCAAAAAATTGTATTACAACTTGAATGGGAGGTTTGGACTCCATGAACTCATCTATAGACTAGAGGAGAAGGGAGGGTGAAAAAAAAATGTCCAACCCTTTACAATGAGCCCAACTCCTTTTTTTATATAGATGTAAAAAGAGGGAAGAAGAAAAGAGGTGGGAAACTTGATTTTGGAGCTCAACTACCGACCATCAATGCCCCTATAAATCCACCCACAATCTGTCAAGTCTCCGCTCTATGTCTTTTCGCATGTTAAAGAAGGAAGAATGATGATCAAATCAAATCTGATCTGGTTGTTGGAGCAATCAGATCACATATTAATGGCATGAAGACATTTTCCCATTTTTCACCCACCTAACCTCATCAAAATTAAAGTTTCAAGTTTCCATGGCATAGATGAGGTCGAGACCTTTCCAATGGTGCCAAATTTGTTGAATTTCGGGAACTGGATCGAAAGATATGTCCATTTGAATATTTGAGTCGAGTCCATACAAAAATGGTGAAAACTAGTTTAGTAGAAACGGGTCTCAAGGGGCCCAAACTCACTTTGTACCTTTTGGCACCAAAAATACAAAATGTAAAAATGCCCTACAGCCTCGCAATTCATTTTTGTCAAAAAACCATCTTCGGCCCATCGGTCCACATTTTCCATTTGGGTGAAAATTCCTCCCCAGGCCCGGCCTTCCTCTCCCATGTAATTTAGGCTTGACACATGGCTCCTTGGGCACTAGTGAAAGTGTGGCACATTTTTATACTTTACGCCTTTTGAGCCAAAAATTTTGAATTGCCTCCGATGACCCGCCTTCCCGCTTTGACTTGGAACATGGCCACATGTAGAGATGGCGCTAGTTTGGGGACCGATTTTAGATTTACCTTTTGAAGTTGCGTCGAAGAAACACATGGTGCCTTCCACTGATTTCTCTGTTCCCTTTGTGTTTTAGCTAAGTCCTTTTATTTGGTAGGGCCATATGTCTAACCCAAGACACGTGGAGACTTGGTACTTGTCTAGAGGAACCCACTTTTAGATTTACTTTTAAAGATGCACCAAGCTAACACATGGTGCCTTCCATGAGTCTGTGATACTTAGCTGATTTAGGCCGATGCCTTTTTCAAACCCTAGACATGTGGAAGCCCAATGCTTGTTTGAGTCTCCACTTTGGGATTTATCTTTGAAGTTACGTCGAGTCGACAATTGGCACCTTCCATTGAGTCAAATAATTTTCAACGGCCCGTGTGACTTTTGGGGAACTCTAGACACGTGGAGGCTCTACGCTCGCTTGAGGCCGGTACTTGGATTTTACCCTTAAAGGTGTGCCATTGAGACACTTGACAACTTTCATTGTCTCTTCCATACTTAGCCAATTTGGTCCCACTCTGAATCATTTGTGAAGCCCGAAGCCTTTGAGCCTTTCCTGTTTCCCTCCTTTGAGCCTCTAGTTTCTTTGACACTATTTTCCTCCTTAGCCAACCCTTCTCCTCCATTTTTGAGCCCATCCACAACCTGATCGTTAGATTTGAAACATGGGCTCATGCGATGGAAGTGACCCTTAGATTTCTTCTTGTGTAGGGTCATGTTTGCTCAATTTTACTGGAGGGAAAAATTGAGATAATAAGAACATCACACTTGGTCCTCCTAATACTCTTGACTCACTCCACTCAACACTATTCTTATTTCACTTGTCTCCAATATGCAAACTTAATATGCTTGTGAGTTCACATAAGACCATCACATTATCTTTCCTACCCTATGGCTTCTCAATTGTTTGTCACTCATCTTACATCTACTATGCCTCCTTAACTTCACCCACTCGTATATTTTACCTTCATGCTTCTCTATTTAGTGTATACACTTCCCTTCATAGCCTACAAAGGATCTACATAAATCCATCATAGAAAACCTCTTCTTGATGTTTATTGTCTGCTAGATTGGTATTAGACTTCTTATACCACCATTTCAAAGATGATCAAACCCTCTGTTACTTTAATACTCGATCAACCAACCTAGATCTCGAATTAGTCTATCTTGGCAAGTTAGTCCTATTTACCACTATAGTCATAATAGTAGGGATTTGGATAATGTTACACACCTAAAACTTGTTTGAAATACCTTCATCATACCTCCAAGATGCTTCTAAACCTTTCTTAGGCCTTCAATCCTCTTTATCACTATGCATGCATTAGGTCTTAGGGCTTGTAGCCTTCCATAAGTATAACAGAGTTGAATCTATGCATTGGCTAAGGTTATCACTGGAATAATGGATGATTCACACACCCTTTATAGGGCTCATGCATATATATGGAACTCAGGGTTTACTCCTTTTTACGGTAATTAACTTCTCTAACTCTCTGCCTAGGCTACTTAGGTTTAATTAGTCATGTTCTCACCTTGCAAGTGTAACAATGAGGATTTTGGGTCTAATATTTCTTGGAGAATGATTCAAACACCTTATTGACACCTCCAATATGCTCCATGATGAAATTTAGAACTTTATTCAATCGCTCATTCATGCATGCATCCCAATTACTCGATCACGTGCACGATGAAACCTACCAAAATAGTCATCCATACATATTTCTTGTTTGTGCAAGTTGAAGGATCAAACTTTCCACACTCCTGCTGCTCATCTAGATAGAAGTATTCACCAAAAATTGGACAATTTGGTGGGTAATTTGGAAGTTGCATGATTCCCTAAAATGAGCCCGAGGCCTAATAAATTAAGCTATAGGAAATAATAAAGTGTTTCAAGGGCTAATAAAATTATAGGGTACTCCTCTCCTATCTGCCCTCCAAATCCATTCTTCACATATTTTGAATTGCTTCTATTTGCCCCACCATACAACTCAAGCTCTCGGCTTTGACTAGAGTCTATACTACATGCACAAAAGAAATATGTAAAAACCTACAAGATACAATATGAATTCACTCCAAACCTTCATCGTTTGTTTATTCATGCTTCATTATGCCTAGTATATCCATATTTCATGAGGAATTACATTTATGATGCCAAAATCCAACTTTGGTATATGAAAATAAGCCAATCCTATCTTTTCTCAACAACTCCCTAAGATAGCTCAACCATTTTCTAGCTTAAGAAAGACCTTAACAACTCCAAATCTTACTTACTAAACTTGGTTCCACTTTAAGATAAGCTCTCTAGACCTTATTAATCGGGGTTCATTTTAAGAGACCTCTTGGAAATCATAGGTGGAAAATACATGGCAAATATCCTCGAAACCAGTTTCGAGGAAGGCAATTTTTTTGGGGGTCTGACAGAAATTTTTTTTTCTGATTTTTAAGTGGTGTGACAGAAAGCTGCAGGGCGTGCGATAGGAGATTTGATGTCACGCATCAACAAACCTCAGCGGCGTCGGCGTCAACAAGGTTGTTGATGCATGTCAGCAAGGTTCGTTGATGCGCAACAAGAACCTTGTTGACGTGCGATGGCAAATCTCCTATCACGCGTCTACAACCTCTGCCCTCTGGTCACGCGATGGAAAAATCTCCGTGTCACACATCAACAAACTCTCTGCATGCATCTACTTCCTCCGCATTCCTGTCGTGTCAATAAACTCTCCCTATCGTGCGTCAACAAACTCTCCTTGTCGCGCATTAATAAACTCTTTGTCATGCGTCTGCATCCTCCGCCCTCTTGTTGCATGTTTGTAGCCTGTGCCCTCTGTCGCGTGTTTATTGTACTTGATAATACATATGCCCCTAGGTGGTATGAGTGAGCTAGTAGTGTTCTACCTGGTGAATAATATAGGATTATATAGGGGATAGTTTCAAGGGTAGGTGAAGCCGACCCCTAAAAAAATTAAACTGTAATTTTTAGGCAAACAGGTCACTGACCCGCACTAGAAAATTCACCTTTTCAAATTTTTCAAAAATGGAATATTCGCCATATTATGAATATTCGCCACTAAAATTATCCTTTCATTATTTGCACAAATTTGGCCCTTATATGCACTAATAAGCTTTATTTAAGATTTTACACACAACATTGCCAAATTTGAATATTTAACTACAAGATATTGGAGGGAAATGATGACATACACCCTAGGACAACCTAGACTCCAACCAAACATGACATTACTCAATGACAACCTGCTCATGCCCCTGCATCATTTTCCATTCATGAGAATATTTTTAATATTTTAATTAATACATTTTTTCTTTCTAGAATCCCAAAACCATGGAATCTAAGATCTTAGCTTTTTCATTTTGCGAATGGCATGGGGATAATGTATAAATAAGAACTGTTATCATCCAATTTTCTTATTGGACACAATAATTGGCATATTACTAGTTGCATGCTCCCTTCTGCGTGTATTTCTTTATATGTATTTAATATTTGTAGAACCAGGGGCATGTGGTTATTAGATGGATGAGACCGTGACATGTTCAATTTGCTCCTTCTTCTCATGTATTCAACATTTTATGATCTTACCAATTCAGAATCTTAGACATGTTTCTCAAAATAAAACAAATTACAATTGAATACAACATACAATACTCATACATATATATTACATCTAGTTTCGTAATCTTTGCTTTGTTTCAAAATTGTGTGGTTTTAATGGTTTTATAGTCATTTTAATTTTGTTATTTTGTGTTGTACATTTATGTTAATTTTTTTAATTCTTGAATATTATAACACCAAATCATTTTGTTCACCACTTTCTAAAAGTGGTTTTAAGGTATTTAATTAATCGTAAAATTCTACTAGTTTAAGATATTTATGTAGTTGATTATTGGTATAAATTAAATGTTATTGAGGTATTTGGTGGCTTGTGAGCTGCTTGTGAGTCTCCCCCTTTCTTCCTCGCCACATTTTTTATTTTCACTTCGGTCTACTTTAAAGCTTGTGTCTATCCATATATATTATTGTTGTAATCTATTTAAAGTCACTTCATCATATAATCATGCACTTTAATTTTAGGGCGCATGGATGTATGTAGATGCCTCATCAACACAACGAAAATTATACTATATGTAATATATGATTGTGCCACAACATCAATATTGTTTCATGTATTTATTTGGATGGAAAAGTAGATTTTAAATTGATTTAGTACAAAGATAATTGATATAATCTATTCGAAAAATGTACCAAGACGTCACATTGTGGTTAGCTCTTAAAAACTATCATTGATTAAAAAATAAACTATTAGTACTTTTAAAATAAATCATGAAGAAATCAAATATACATATATAACTATAACGTCATTTTTCAAACATCTAATTTAATATTTTTGGACACCTTTGAATATGTCAATCTTTCAAATAATGATATAATTTTATATTAATTAAGATAAAATAATAATCAAATTAGCAAAGAAGACATTCACACTTAAACCTTTAAAAAATATAAAACATTCACAATTAAATTAAAAAAGAAAAAATTCTTGAAATATAATTTTTCAACCCTGAAAGCAACTTCGAGTCTTTTGATCAAAAGGTTTCAAACCTATTAATTGATGAAACATACTTTTCAGAACTCTTTTAACTTCCGTTCTTTTTCGAATGGAACAAACTTTTCAAAAAAGGTTGAAATATTCTTTTGTATTATTATGCAGTTTTTTAATGGTTTTGAAGGAAAAATCAAATATTGAATCTACGGGCACTGCCTAGATCTAAGTGGTGTTGCAGATTTAAAGCACTTTTTAAAAGAATAATCAATGATAAGGTACTTTGAAAGTGAATTAAACACTTCTTGGAATCCCTAGGGAAAATTTAAAAGAAAATTAGGTACGTGAATTAAACATGTATAGATAAGAGTTATTCTTGGAATTATTTGGGAAAAACAAAAAAAAATTTAGGTACATGAATTAAACACGTATAGATAAGAAAAATGTTTGGAATCATTAGGAAAAAACAAAAAGGAATTTAGGTATGTGAATTACACATGTATAGATAAGAATAACTCCTGGAATCACTAGGGGAAAAAGAAAAAAAAGAAAGGAATTTAAGTACGTCAATAATGTATTCTATAGTAGACTCAAGATGCTAACTTATCTCTATTTGTTCTATTTTGTACTTATAAATTCTAAAATCTTTTATTAAGGAATTTAGGAGGATTGAATAGGTAAAAGAAAAGAGATTAATTGAAACAAAAAAATTGGGAGATATTTTTCAAGTAAAACACAATCCATGGCCAATATCAAATCGAATAATATTTGTAATAAAAACTATTATTATTTATGGTTATTAATGAACAGTTATTTGTAATGAAAATTATTTATATTTCTTTTTGTAGCTTATTGAGATTTGAATTTTTAATTTAAAGAGAAATACACACTAAAATCACAAGCAATGAAGTATTCCTATACATATTAATTATATCAAATCAAAATGTGTATCTAAAAAGAAAAATGAAATGATAGATTTTGTTATTTATTTTTGATGAGTAGTGCTCTCATTTGGGTACTAGATGATGGCATCTTTGCTCATGCATCGGAGGAAGCATATAAGCGGATTTACAATTACAAGCGCACAACTAAACAAACAATCACCTTCAACTTAAGAAGCTAGGAGTAAGGGGCATCCACGCTGTCAAAGTCACCTAAGGCACGATCCTGGTCTCAACCGCTTTTGACTCTCTGTTGTGTATCTCCGTGGTTTATACTCAAAGAAAATTTGATACACGGTAGGTTCATTGAAAGCCTAACAACATCACCAATAGACCAAGGAGCCTTGAACGAAATGAGAGATTTAGAATTTATATGAGGTTGTAAAATATGTTGAGAAACATATTATTATCAAATTTGTTAAAAAGTACATATGTTGATAATTTTTGTGATGTTATGGTTTTTTATTAAATAATTCACATATTTTACATGTATGTTTATATATGTTACATATATCTTGGAGCAATAAAACTATTTACAATGATTTTTAATAAAATTCAGGTTTATTATTTTTGTATGACTTTTCATATTATGTTTTAAAGTTTTCATTTTGGTTCAAGCTTGAAGGATGGTCGAAAATTTTATAGAGTTTATTTTTACTCTTGTTAAATAATTTTTTTAATAATTATCGCTTTATTAATAAGTGCACAATAAAAAAGATCCATTCACAACTAATTTGGTACAAATTTGCATTGTCAAAATTTGATACAAAATTCTCGAATATGAGATAACGAAAAGTAAAAACTATCGATATGTTATGTAAAATTGATGCAATGAGTGATGTTAATTACACAAAAGATAGAGATGACCTTATCTAGTACTCACAAACATGGTGGGGTCCACACTCTCCTCCAATCACAAAAGCAATAGTAGTGACCCAAAATTTGATGTTGATCTAACGTGTCTCTCACTTGTGTTATTTTTTATTATTAAACAAAATATTAAAACTTATTTTCTCTCCTCGTATAAGATTATGAGTACAATTCAAATATGAAAATTCACATAATATGTCTTAATTTGCAATGTAAAAATGATTTGAATTTAGGGAAAAAGTGATGCAAATGATTTAATGGTGTCGATTTGTTTTTTTGTCAATTTTGTATTAAACAGTGAGCACAAATTTTCTTACATCTTTAGAAAATTACAATAATAAGTACACAATGAGACCGTGACATGTTCAATTTGTTCCTTTCTTCACATTTATTCATCATTTTGTGATCATTCAAACTCAGAATAAATATAAATCTTATTACAAGTTTCTCAAAGTAAAATATATTAAAATTGAATATAACATACAATACTCGTACATATATATTACATTTGGTGTCATAATCTTTTCTTTGTTTCAAGATGGTGTGGTTTTAATGGCTTTATAGTCATTTTAATTATGTACATTTATGTTAATTTTTTAATTCTTGAATATCATAACATGAAATCATTTTGTACACCACTTTGAAAAGTGGTCTCAAGGAATTTAATTAATTTAATTAATTGTGAAATTGTACTAGTTTAAGTTATTGAGACATTTGGTAGCTTGGAGTCCTCCCCTTTCTTCCTCACCCCCTCTAAGTTATTGTATTTTTTCCTTTCGATTCGGCATATTTTAAAGCTTGCAAGTCCTATCCATATATATTCTGTGGCAATCTATTTAAAGTCAATTCATTATATAATCACATATTTTAATTTTTAGGGTGTATAGATGCATGTAGATGCTTTGTCAACAAATTGATCAGCGATAGATGTTTACAATCAACGAAATTAAAGTGGCATAGAAGTGACGTTGTGTATGAGAATTGTCTAGTTCTGATGAAAACATTTATGTAGTGTAAAAGAAAGGTTAAGACCCCTAATTTTTCAATTGAGACAAATCATTTAAAAGCATATGGAAATGTCACTATTTTCCCCTTTCGATGCATTATGTTGGCCATAATAGTTTGACTCTAAGAAAGTAAAGGTCAGTAAAGCTACATCGGTTTCATAATGCAAGCTTGTTAAAATTTCTTTCATTAGAAACATTTACATGAGCACCTTGTGTTTTTAAACCAAACAAATGTACATATAACATTGACACTACTGCATATGGCATTTTGATCACTTTCATTCTTTCAAGGGAAAAAAAGAGAGAGTCACATTTAGCTTAACAAAAAGTTTTCATGCACAACCTAGTATTATTTTTCATTGATTATTAATTTGTTTTTAAAAAGTAAACAAAAATGCACGAGTTCCTATTAAATTTATAAAAGTAATAAAATTTATAATCCATATATTAATTGACAATATTCAAATTTGATATTTTATTTGACATAAATAAATAAATTAAAAACATGTTTTATATATTTTAAATAATAAAAAATACTAGAATCAATATTTAAAGATGTTTGTAAAAAGTTGATGAATACTTATATATTTTTTAGAACAAATAAGTGTGAAAGACCATATTAATGGGCCTATAAATATGGGTTCCTATTAGCGATTCCCAAACATATTTAGGTATTGTTTTTAATTTTAATTTTATAATTTTAAGATATAAATTTCGAGAATCATCAAAATTGAGATTAAAAATATATTTAAAAGACTATAATAAGTATAATTAGATGACCAAATGGAAAATCAACTTTAGCCATTGAAACTTATAATTTTTTTGAAAAAATTGGACGAATATCTAAATATACTTAGATGCACGATAAATATGATATGTTTAATTTTATTGTATTTAATTTCATCAAGAGATAATTAAAATGTATTAATTTTTATTTTATATGAACTTATATTTTAATTAATGCTTAAATAATTCACTCATCCTTTGGTCATATTTGTTAAGTTAATTTTTTTAAATATATATGATGAGGTTCTACTTTTATTACATTCTCTAATATGAATAAATGAATTTATACTAAGAATTCAACACAAAAACCATACTAGATGTAATAAGGGATATGTATATATTAAAACAATAATTTTGATATAAATAATTATTATTAAAATTGGAGTATCAAAAGATGAAAGGAATTGACTAACTCGATTTTGAATTTGAAAGTAAAATATTCCATTGACCTAATGTAACCAAACATTTCTATTTACATCCACTCCCGTAAATATCTAGGGGGCATTACTCTAACATAGCCATTGTGCCAATAGTGCTTATGATGAACAAAAGTTAGTAAGAGTGCAAAATTATTTGTATACACTTCTTATTATGAAACACCTTTAAAAAGCGAGAGGATTTCTAGAAAAGGTATGTCAATTCGAATAGAATTGATCAACACTTATCGATTAGTGACAAGGTCTTCTTGTGAATGCGATCAATAAAAATTAGATCTACTTTCGAAAGGGATCTTAGTAAGCTCACGACTTACTTTTTGACACCTTTTGAAATTTCGAGGTTGTTGGTCCGGTATGATGAGTAGTGCACTCATTTGGGCACTAGATTCGAACATCTCTGTTCATACTTCGGAGGAAGCATATAGCGGATATACAATTACGAGTAAGCGTACAACTAAACTAGTGATCACCTTCAACTTAAGTAGCTACGAGTAAGGGGCATCCACATTGTCAAAGTCACTTAGGGCACGATCCTGGCCTCAACCGTTTTGACTCTCCATGTCGGGTATCTCCAAACCTTACACTCAACAAGACTTAATCCTTGTTGGGCTCATTGAAAGCCTAACAACATCACCAATAGACCAAGGGCCCTTCAATGAAATAAGATATTTACGATATATATGAGGTCAGTAATATATTTTGAGAGGCATATTATTGTTTAATTTGTTAAAAATTAGATATGTTGATAATTTTTGAAATGTTACCATATTTTATTAAATAATTCACATATTTTACATGTATGTTTATATATGTTACATATATGTCAATAAAAATATTTACAATGATTTTTAATAAAATTTTGTTTTTATTATTATTATTTTTATGACTTTTCATATTTTGTTTTAACATTTCCAATTTAGTTCAAGCTTCAAGGATGGTCGAAAATGTTAGAATTTATTTTTTCCTTGCGAAATACATTTTTTTAATAATTATTTCCTTATCAATAAGGGCCCAATAAAAATATCCAAATCCAACTAATTTAGGTCAAATTTGCAGTGTTAAAATTTGATACAAAATTCTCAAATGAGATAACTAAAAGTAAAAACTATCAATATATTATGCAAAATTGATGCCATGGGTGATGTTAATTACACAAAAGGTAGAGATGGCCTTATCTAGCACTCACAAACATGGTGGGGTCCATGCTATCCACCAATCAAAAAATCCATACCAAAAAATGTTAAACATTATTAATTTTTTGATTGGTGGAGAGACATGGGCCCTACCAATTTGTGCGTGCTAGATAAGGATCACCAAAAGGTAATAGTGACTCAAAATTAGATGCTGATCTAAGGTGACTCGATCCAATAATTATGCAAAATATTAAACAGTCAACACAAATTTTCTTAATTCTTAAAAAATACAAACATTAAACATTGATTTCTAACTTGGAAATAATACAAATATATACATCTCCTAATTAAGTAAGGTCAAATCCAAAAATATTGAAAGGAATACCCACCTTTCACGAAGTTGTCAAAATTGTTCACAATCTGGCCAACAAAAATGATGACATAAAATTTAAACATTATAGTGTATATGACAAGTATTCATGCTATATGGTGGCACCTTCTTTCTCTTAAGATGAATTGACATGGTGCTAGTAGTTTCGCAATTGGAAATGAAGATGCTCCAAATTAGCAACTTAATAATAAGTACACAATGAGAATAGAAGAAAATTTGATCACTATGAGATGTTTACATTCAACAAATTTAAGGTGGCATAGAACTTGGAAGTAACGTTGTATATGAGACTTGTCTAGTTACAATGAACAAAATGATGTAGTGTAATAGAAAGGTTAAGACCCCTAAAGAGTCAATCGAGACAGATCCTTTAAAAGCAAATGGAAATATCACTATTTTCCCCTTTCGATGCATTATGTTGGGCCATGACGCTTTGACTCTAACAAGCAGTGGTTAGGCAAGCTATATCGGTTTCATAATGCAAGCTTGTTAAAATTCTTTAGTTTTCATGCCCAACCTAGTTAATTATTAATTTGTTTTTAAAAATTAAAAATAAGCAATTGGTGAGTTCAAACCCATATATTAATTGACAATATTTAAATTTGATATTCTATATGATATAGATAAAATTTTTTAAAAAATGTCTCATATATTTTAGATAATAAAAATACTAGAATCAATGTTTAAAGATGTTTGTAAAAAGTTGATAACTACTTATATTTGTTTTAGAACAAATAAGTGTGAAAGATCGTATCAATAGTCCTATAAATATGGGTTTCTATTAGCGATTCTCAAACATATTTAGGTATTATTTTTAATTTTGATTTTATAATTTTAAGATATAATCTTTGAGGATCATCAAAATTGAGATTAAAAATATATTTAAAAGACTGTGATAAATATAATTAGATAACCAAATGGAAAATCAACTTTAGCCATTGAAGTTTATAATTTCTTTGGAAAAATTGGAGGAATATCTAAGTACATCTAAATGTACTTAGATACGATAAATATGATATGTTTGATTTTATTGTATTTAATTTCATCAAGAGAAAATTAAAATGTATTATTTTTTATTTTATATGAACTTATATTTTAATTAATGCTTAAATAATTCACTTATCCTTTGGTCATATTTGTTAGGTTAATTTTTTTAAGATATAGGATGAGGTTATACTTTTATTACATTCTCTAATATGAATAAATGAATTTATACTAAGAATTCAAAACAAAAAACCATATTAGATGTAATCAAGGGTTTTGTATATATTAAAACAATAATTTTGATATAAATAATTATTATTAAAATTGGAGTATCAAAAGATGAAAGGAATTGGCTAACTCGATTTTGAGTTTGAAGGTAAAATATTCCAACCAACCTAATTGAACCAAACATTTCTATTTACATCCACTCCCAGTAAATATCTGGGGGGACATTACTCTAACATAGCCAATGTCCAAATAGTGCTTATGATGAACAAAAGTTAGTAAGAGTAACAAAATTTTTGTATGCACTTTTATTATGAAACACTTGTAAGAAGAAGAGGATTTCTAGAAGAATTATTTCAATTCAAAGATGATGGATCAACACTTATCCGTTAGCGTGAAGGTCTTCTTGTGAGTGTGATCGAATAAAAATTAGATCTACTTTCGAAAGGGATCTTAGTAAGCTCACGCCTTACTTTTTGGGACCTTTTGAAACTTAAGAGGTTGTTGGTTTGGTTGCTTACTACTTATATTTCCACATAGCCTATCTCATTCCCACAATATTTTTGTATGTTTCATTATTAAGGATATATAATTGAGATATATCTTATGTTCTCTACTGGCAACACCCGATCCGCGCCCGATCTCGCACCCGTCCACCTTTGTCCGCGCCTCTGCGCTTCTCGCATCCACTGCGCCCCTGCGCGCGCCTCTCTGCGCGCCCTCGCACCCTCTACTCGCACCCATGCCCTCTGCTCACACTCTTTACTCGCACCCTGCGCCATGGTGGCTACCCGAGCCCTTGCTTCCAAAGCGAACCCTAAATCTGACCCGGCAAGAACTCAACGAGACAGGCGAGGGAGATGGAGACGGCACGGCTGTGGGGCTCGTCTCAGAGGTTCCACCCTGGTCGTGGATCGACCTTGCCTTCACTACAGGGAGCTCCATTCCTCCACCTCAGAATGGCTACGAAAACCCTAGCCGAAATCTACCACAAGATCCATCCGGGGGTGCGGAAACGCCTGGTAATAGACATTTAAAATCTGTGTTGGAAGGATCAGTTCGTGATAGATTGGAGCTCGACAGAGATCCTAGTCACGGCCATATTGGGTCATCCTTCAAAAACATTTTAAACAACAAGGAATCTTCCATGAAACCTGCAGACATTACCCCATCTATTACTTTCGGGAAGAGGTCATTTCCTCTGAGATTTACTACAAAGAGCATGCTCTGATTTGTAGATTCGGGGGACTATGGCCCAACCTTCCTACTCTTCATGCGTGGATCTCTGAGCACTGGACTCCAATTTTAGCTGGAAAAATAGACTTGTATCCGTGTGCTAAAGGTATTTTCATTGTAACCTTCTCTTTAATAGCTGATAGAAACATCATTGCTTCCATCTTTGGACCTGCCAATCTAAATATTTGATCATTAAACCCTGGTTTCCATCCTTCAACCCACTCACAGAATCTTTCTCATGGAAACCTGTTTGGATCAGGCTGCCCCATTTACCTCTCCAGTTCTGGAGTCATGACTGTTTGACATCCATTGGCAATGCCTTGGGAACTACACTCTATATTGATTCTCAAACCACTAATTACACCCATACTACTTATGCTCGAATCTTGGTGGAACTTGACACCGATAAAAATATTCCTGCAACCATAGACCTTAGAGTGCAAAATAGAACTTGGTCACAACCTCTTGATTATGAAGGTCTTCCTTTTCGTTGTAGAAGATGTTTTTGCTTAGGGCACACCTCTACTGAGTGTGGGATGGAAAAACGTCAACATGAGAAGCGTAGCTGGTGGAGAGATGCTCTTCCGAAACACCTAATTTTTGAGGCAAAAAAGGGACTAGATTCAAATGCAGATACAAATATTGAATCCATTTCAGCCCCAGAAACCGAATCTCAAATTGTGAGCAGCATGAAAAATGCACACGCTGTTGAGGGCAGCATGGAAAATGATAAATATCTCTCTCGTGTTAACAAAGTGGCTGTCCCAAAAGGAACAAATGCGACTAAGGAAAATACTCCTCCTTTGTCTTCTTCTCCAACCGCGAAGGCTCCATCAGGATGGGTTACGGTCAGCAAAAAGAAAAAATCTACCCCTTTGAAGGGTAGCACTTCGCCTGGATGATTCTTTTCTCTGCTATTGGCTGGCTGGGCTACATGGGTCTCATTTTTCTTGGCCGGATAGCAGGTTGCTTCCAATGGTGTTGTTATGCCATTGTTGTTCGATTGCTGTATTTCTGTTGTTTTTTTGTTGTTTCTTTGTCGGTTGTTCGCTGACAATTTTCTGCAGTGGGCTCTATTGTTCTATTTGGATTTTGATCCATCTCTTGTGCTTTAACTTTCGCCCGGTTAAGCCCACGAGCCTTGGTGTACAAGGGTATAGTCCCTTTCAAAAAAATATTTGCCAATAATAAAAAAAAAAAAAACATTGGATTTACATGGCAAGGGGTTAAACCACTTATTATGGATCCCATACACATCTTGTATTGTTAGATGTTAGGCCTTCGAGATTGTGAGTTGGACTATGTCAGGTTTAGTGGCATCAATATTATGAGATGACGATTACATGGGAGGATGCAAACCACTTTGGGTCTATTATCCCATCTCTCTTAACTTGACTTCTAGGAGGAAGTTTCTTGGAGGAAAGGGTAAGGCAAGGCCCAATTGTTGTAGCACCCTTATATACGTATGTCAATACTTTTATACATATTTTAGATCTTCCAAGAGGCACATGATGCCAATATGATGTATTTTAATTACTTCTTTGGATTTAGACTAGGATTTTAGTGTTTTCCTTTATCTTTTATATTCATACATATGTTAGCATGTTGATTTGAGTAGTATACATCATGATCCATGGTTATCGATATTAGATGTTATATTATTTTTAATTTCTATAGGATTATGAGATATGATGAGGACTAATTATTTTGCATGGAGATCTAGATAGATGGTTACTTTGGGAAAAACCATAATGGTGGTTTTGACATGGATTTCATGATTATTTGTGATATGATTTCTTAACCATGACTTGTAATATATATATATATATATATATATATATATATATACACACACACACACACACACACACACACACACTCTCTTTGATTTTTATATACGTAGATTCATATCATGTGTAAATTTAATAGGTGCAATTAGGTGTACATGTTACAAGGGACCAAAGGAAGGTGAACAAGGGACACATGCATGTTTCAATATATATACATACCTAATCTCATCCTTGGCCTTACTTTCTTCTTTGTTCTTTTTAAATTTTTTATTTTACAAGACCTAGTTATTTTACTAATTTTTGGCATTTTGTTTTATTTTCTTATGCCACATGTTTAAGCCTAAGAAAAACCTATCTTAATTTTATAAAGGATATATAAGTTTCCCTACTTACCCTTCCTAAATTATGATATTCATATTTGTAATAAAATCCACTTATTGGCTTGACTTTAGGACTAATAAAGTATGTATTACATGTAAATTGGAGTCTAAAAACAAACCCATGGAATATGTAGAATTCTTATAGGATTTTTTTAACCTTTTGTAAGCCTCGTTATGCCCCTAGGGAAAAATCATAAGGCAGTCGATGTTCTTATGGGGTAATGAATGCATATGGGATTTGTTCATTAGGAGGGTCAACATATTGATTTGTGTTAGCATCCTCAAAATGAGGATGGCCACATGCCTTTTGGTGATTTGACATCCTTGTGGTGGAATTCTTCTTTCTTTTTCCATTCATGGATTATTTATAGTTTAAACCTTTTGTAAGCCTCATTATGCCCCTAGGGGAAAAATCATAAGACGAGTCGATGTTCTTATGGGGTAATGAATGCATATGGGATTTGTTCATTAGGAGGGTCAACATATTAATTTGTGTTAGCATCCTCAAAATGAGGATGGCCACATGCCTTTTGGTGATTTGACATCCTTGTGGTGGAATTCTTCTTTATTTTTTCCATTCATGGATTATTTATAGTTTATGCACTTTTGAAATCTCGAGCATAAATCATATATAAAATTTATCTCAAGTACATACTCTTTAAGGCAAGTTATACCTCAATGGAGCATATTACATTTTCACCTTTCTTATATATTGACAATATATACTCACTTTTGTCACATCACACGTTGAGTTCACATGAATTCATATTTCTCTATGCCTACAAATCATATAATATTCTTATATACACTCACTTTTTCTCACCGGAGGCATGCACCAACTATGAGGATTTTGACATGGTCCTTTGAGACATGAATTTGTTGTAAGATTTAGAGGCATACCATTTTCCCTCATCCTACCAAGTATACTCTTACTTATGATGTGTGCAAAGATTGATCAAAGGTTAGGAGTGCCTTAGGAATAATTGGAGTGGACACCCTCTTCACAATTTCAGTTAATATTTTCCCATCAAGCAAATAAATTAAAGTTGTATGCATTCTCTTATTTTAAAATTTTCATCATGATCATAATAAATAATTAATTTAGAGAAACTGACATATAATAAATACGAAATATCCTTTCAAATTATTACACAAGGATGAGAAATATTCCATGGGTAGAAAAAATTAATCGTAAGAGGTGCTCACAATGCAAAAATACAATTTTAATACAAGTTTTCTTGTGGGTATGATTTACCACTATCAAGTAGGTGACCAAACTCAAACATATGAAAAACACCATTTTTCACAAAGTAATGAAAATGTTTACTTAGCTCCAATGGGTTTGTGAAGAGTGTTATTTGGATAAAGCCCCAATCCCTCCATAAAAAAATAGACAATTCCCCAAAAATTTAGAAATAAAAATTAAATATTTCTTTCCTTCAATTATACTTACATCTATTGGATATATCAATGAAATTATCAAAAATACATGAAAATTTTCATAGAAAAATTAAACAGATCTGCAAAGCTACATTAGAATATGGGTAACAATACCAAAAAAATCATATAAGCTCAAAAAAGTCATATTTATTTTTACTTAAAAAAATATTATAGTACCTTTGTATGTGTATGCGTAAAATTTATGGTACTATATAATAATATCAATAAATTGGTCTTTTAATATTTAATCTTCAATTAAACTATGTTATTTCTTAGTTTTAAAAATAGATGACCATGATGTTGGAGCATAACTTGCAGAGACCATAACTTTTGATCCGATCGTTGGATCGTCTTGAAATTTTACAGGGTGGTAGATATACATTAGTGCTATGCTAAGGTAAGCTATATTTGTAAGTTTGTGGCCATTTTGGCACATTTTTGGTCCAGATTCCTTCATCTAGTTGCCTAAAATTGGCTCTAAACATTTTTTTCGCTTTTGACTAGGTCTTAGAACTTTAATAACTTTTGTTTTACTTGTTATAATAAGTCAAAATTTCACACGAGCCTTAATTTATGAAGGCATATTTTGCACGCAAATTTTGGGGCCCATCCGAGTTGTTTTGCTAGTAGGTAATTTTTGACATTTTAGGGTTTTTGGCATTTTAAGGTCTTTTAACACTTTAGGGTTTTAGAGTAGACGTGAAATAAAAGAAGGATTGTAATGATGTAAAATATTAGTGTGTATTCCAAAATGAGAAGAAATCTATTTTGAAAATCCTGGTTTTTATTTGTAAAGTTGTTTATGTGTGTTTTGGAGGTATTTCAACCTCTTGCAGCTGGATTCACATCAATTGGTATCAGAGCCGGATTTTGATCTTGCGAGAAATAGTTAAGGTAACATATTACATTTTTCTGTGTAATTTTTCCTCTATTTTATATAATCATGGCTAGACACGGGAGGGGAGGTTATGCCCAGATGAATAGGCATATGCAGGAGCTACAGAGATAGGTTACTGAGCTCACAGGAGAAGTTACCCGCCTTAGAAGGAGACATGCAAATGGGGATGTAGACCCAGATAGTGATACTAAAGAAGTACCTCCATTAATGAATGAAGGAGGAGATGAAGAAACGTTGAATGAGAGACCATTTTAGGAGAGATCAATCCAGGCTTTAGAGGGAAAGAATGACAAAGTCAAGATTAATGTTCTTAATTATAGTGGAGGGTTACGACCAGAGGAGTTGATTGATTGGTTGAATCGCATGGGAAAATTATTTGAGTGGAAAACCCTTTCAGAGGAGAATAAGGTTAAGTTTTCATGCACTAAGTTGGCCGACATGCATTGATATGGTGGGATCACCTATAAAATGAAAGACAAAGGAATGGAAAGGGAAAGATCCAAAACTAGAATAAAATGGTAAAGAAGATGAAAGAAAAATTTATTCCTATAGATTATGCTCAGACACTCTTTCGAAGGTTTCAAAACCTAAGACAAAAGGATCTCAGCATTGAGGAGTATACCAATGAATTTTACAAGTTGTCAATCAGGGTTGAACAAGGAGAGTCTAAAGAACAGAAGGCTACACGGTATATAAATGGATTGAGTTACACCATACAAGATGAGCTAAGTATGCTATGAATCCATAGCCTAGATGATGCCTTTCAAATCACATTAAAGGAAGAATAAAAGAAGAAGAGGAATAATTATTGAAGAGGTGTGAAAAGAGGGCCATCATCATCTCCACTTTGAGAGCCATGGGTAGATTTGAATCTACAAAAGGTGAATCCTCTAATGCGAAGGGCATGAAGATTCTTGTCAAAACCAAGGTAACTACCAAGTAGGTAGGGGGTTTCGGAGGGGAAGAGGTTATAATGGATTATGTGGCTGGAATATCCCCAAAGGCAATATACATGTTACAGATGTGGTGAAGAGGGTAATAGAGCCTTTGAGTGTCCGCACTATCCTACACAAGATAGATGGTAAGGATAAAAACCATGAGTAAATATAGTTGAAGCTGAAGAGGAAGAAGAAATGGAGGTTGCTATCTGATTTGGGTGAAACCCTCATGATAAGGAGGATGATGATTGTCCCAAGGAAGGAGAAAGAACATGATGCTACTGGTGTTGATTCATGGTTGCGAACAAATATATTTTGAATAAAATGCACCTTTGGAGGAAAGGTATGTAAAATTATTATTGATGGTGGTAGTTGTGAAAATATGGTTTCGAGTGTGATGGTTTATAAACTCAATCTGAAATGTGAGAAGCACCCATATCCCTATCATATATCATGGTTCAAGAAAGGGAATGAGGTAACCATAGATAAAATATGCCTTATAAAGTTTTCGATTGGGAATACCTACAAGGATGAGGTGTGGTGTGATGTTATCCCAATGGATGCATGCCATATATTACTTGGGGAGACCTTGGCAATACAATAGGAATGTTACACATGATGGAGGAAAAAATACATATACCTTTTGGAAGGATGGTGTAAAGGTGGTCTTGTTACCCTTCAAGGAAGAAGAGAAGAGTGAGGGATTATTGGATATAAAAGAGTTTTTATAGAAATGGAAGAATTTGGTGGTGTTATGCATTGATGTCAAAGAAGGTGGAAATATAGGACTTTAATATACCTGTTGCTACGGAAAAGGTATTCAAAGAATACAAATATGTCATACCAGATGAGCTACCAGATGGGTTACCTCCGAAGTGAGATATTCAACACCATATTTATTTGATCCTAGGATTGTCCATTCCAAACTAGGAAACCTATCAGATGAGTTTGACATAGAGTGAAGAGTTGAATAGATAAGTGAAATACCTAATACAAAAAGGATTAGTGAGAGAAAGCACAAATCTATGTGTAACCCTATCTCTATTGACTCCCAAAAAGATGAATCTTTGGAGAATGTGTGTAGACAAAGTAGGGCCATAAATAAGATAATAATTAAGTTTCGGTTCCCAATTCTAAGATTGGATGATATGATGGATGTGCTAGCGAGGCCCAATATTTTAGCAAGATTGACTGTGGAGTGGGTACTACTAGATCCGGATCCATGAAGGGGATGAATGGAAAATGGCTTTCAAAACAAAAGAAGGGTTGTATGCGAGTGGATGGTGATGCCATTTGGGCTATCTAATGCACCCAGTACATTCATGAGGCTGATGAACAAAGTACTTGAGAGTACAATGGTAAGTTTTTGTTTTCTATTTTGATGATATTCTAATATTCAATAAGACAATGGAAGACTTATTACATATGAAATTGGTGTTATACTTGTTACGTAAAGAGAGTCTATATGCAAACTTAAAGAAGTGTAGATTTCTTTAGAAGAGTCATTTGTTTTTAGGGTTTGTCATATCAGAGGATGGAGTGAGGATGGATGAGGAAAAATTAAAGGCAATTTTGGAATGGCCTATTCCAAGGAATGTGACAGAGGTTCGTAGTTTTCATGGATTGGAATTTTTTTATAGGAAGTTCATAAGGAATTTCAGTAGCATTGCTACACCCATAACAGAGTGTACAAAAGGGAGGGAGTATGTATGGACTAAGGCAACAACAAATAGTTTTGAATTTTTGAAGAAGAAAGTGTCAGAAGCACTGTTTTAGTATTGCCATATTTTAGTAAGGTCTTCGAGGTTGACTGTGATGCATCACATGTCGGGATTGGATCTATCTTGAGTCGAAGGAATACCTGTATCATTTTTTAGTGAAAAGCTAAATGAAGTTAGGAGGAAATATTTTACTTATGATGTGTAATTTTATGCTATTGTTCAAGCATTAAGGCATTGGAGACATTACTTGTAGCAAAGGAATTTTTACTCTTCACTGACCATGAAGCATTGAGGTATGTAAACACATAGAAGAAACTAAATAGTAGGCATGCAAAATGGGTTTCATTTTTTCAAGAATATAATTTTGTCTTAAATCATCGATCAGTAAGCGAGAATCAAGTTGTTGATGCCTTGAGTCGGCGTGTAGCACTTTTGACAACAATGGAAAATGTAGTAGGGTTTGAGGCAGTTAAGGAATTGTATGAAGGTGATCCAAATTTTGGTGATGTTGTGAGACAATTTAAGGATCCTACAGTAGGTAGTGGTTCTTCTAATTATTTGATGCAGGATGGTTATTTGTTGAGGGGGAAATAATTGTGTATCCTATTTGGTTCATGAGAGAAAATATTATAAGAGAATTGCATAGTGGGGGGTTAGTTGGACACTTTGGTATAAGTAAGACAATCACTCTTGTTGTAGAAAAGTATTATTGGCCAAAGGTAAAGAGGAATATAAGTAGTATCTGATTTTGGGCCAGTTCATCAACCACCACTCTGATCCGGGCGGTGGTTTTGAAACGACTACTCTGCACAGGCGGGGTTTTGTTTCCCAAAACAAAACCTTTAATACATGTATTTTTCAACATTTTTTCTACTTTAATGGGTGTTTAAAGCAATGAAATTTTTAACTAAGGTGTCTTCCATTCATTAGTTTCTAGATTGATATCATATCTAGTTTCATAACTCAAAATTTACAAATGCATAGCTTTTCCATTCAAACATACAACCTTTAACAACATTAAATGTAAATTTTCTCTTATTAAACATACTTTGGAATTTCTCTTTCTAAACATACAATACAAATAAGAAAACTACAAGTTGCAATAACATTCTTTTATAATACAAGAGCTTTTAATCCATTGCTTTCAATAAAACTAGTCCTTTCCAACAAGGTATGCAAAAAAGTTCTTTCTTCATTCACTAAATCACTACAACTTGGAATAAATGAAATATTACAAAACTTTCTTTCAAACATACAAAAGTTACAATCTTCCACTCTAAGTGGGAATAATAATATGATCAAATTACAACATATATATTCTTCAACAAGGTCAAAACACAAGTCTTCATTTCAATTTCTTCTCCCAACTTTTAGCTTTCAAATTGCATCCATCAACTCTTCAAAAATTGGATCACAATACAAAGAAAGGGGGATAGGCGATGCTCTCCACCCAACCTTTAATCCAATAAGAGGATAATCCATCCCCTTATTGTCCCTTGAGCCCTAACCAAAGAACAATGGGGAGTATAATGCAAATTTGATAACCTTTACAAAAATGGCTTCCAAAAAAACATACAATCCACAAAACATACAACACATTCAAATGGACATACTCAACAATATTTACAACTTTCTCAATCAAAACATAGGATTGACATCAAGTCAAAGGAGCAAGGAATATGGGAACCACTTCCTTTTTCATCCCAAGTGAAGTACGAGTTCTACCCAAAAGCCTCTATGTGCACAATACAAAACATTCAAATACATCCTTATCTCTCCCCTTCCAAATATGCCAAAATATTTCCATGTTTTCCCTTTCTCTCCCCATAGGTGGAAATCCTAGTCAAACTCCCTTTAAAATGCATGCCTCACAACTCCCTTTTCCCTCCCTAATGGTCCCATACTTCCATCTCCCACTCCCTTCTTAAGGAAAGCTACCCAACCCCAATATATCACATTCACAACACCCATGCAAATACTCATACAAACATAATTTTCAAATCTACAAACATAAATAAGAAAATAACAAAGGTGGAGATCTCACCTCTCTATTAAGGGTCCAAAATATTCACTCCAACAAGATTTCAACACCTTCAACCCAAGCACAATCCAAATGTAAATCCAAAAAGTCTCCAAACATGTAACTCAAGACAAAATTTCTAAAAGTGCAAGAGAAGAAATGAGACAAGTAACCCAAAAATCCTTCAAATTCAGTCAATAAATAGAAATGGGATGTGATAATAATGAGTTGTCTTCATGTAGGATTCCACTTCATCATTCCTCCATTCCAAAACATAAGTCAAACACCAATCCCAAAAAAAATGAGCATGTAAGACTTGTGACATGTCCACATGACACTCCAACTTACACACCATGCCTATCAAGGACAAATTAATTGTGGTAAGTAGGAAAGTGCAATTATTTTCACATTTTACACTCTAAAATGCATAAATAATCCTAAAATTAACTGCCCATACCATAGGTATGGTTTTGGATGATTTTAAGAGTCATGGGAAAAGCTTAGCTTTTCCCACAAGCCTCCTAAGTCAAACTCTGAATTTTGAAGTTGGGAAATAGTACACAACATAAAATCCAACACAAATCTAATTTACATCCACAAGATTTCAAAGACCATCTACCCTCATAATTATCTAATTGTCACATCCTTATTTTAGTTAACAAATTAAGTTAGATTAGCTAATTAAGACACATTAATAATTGCTAATAAAGTGACTAAAATTTCCCAATAATTAAATACATATAACACAAAATAAAACACACACAAAATTAAAAGAAGGGAAAAACATTACACCCCATGGCCACACATGTGAGGTCAACCCCATGGGAAACCTCCTAACTAGGCATGCAATAACACAACATAAACATTAGACACAAGTCAAATTTGGCCATGTTGCAAAACACCCAACATTCATCTGTGGTTGGTATCCTATCCCCTTTTGATGTATGATATAATGACCTTGCAAACACAAAAAAATACCTCTCTGGCATCACAACCGCATCAACAACATCGAGAAATAATATATACATATAAATCAATAATCGTCATCAAAAATTTAATAATTATATCATCTATCAACATATCAAATAATTTGATTCTAACATCCATGAGATCATAATTCTACTCAGAACATCCAGTATAACGTGTTGGTATTAAATCCAAATAATGCAAATCAGCACATATTGAATCGTATATATGTGTCATCTAGTGTATCACAATCAAAATGTGCATCACAACATATCAATAGTCCAAAAATCTGCATATTATATCATCTATTGCTCAAAATATAATAATCAAAATGTCTAAGTATCAATCTAACAGTAATATCATCATAAATAAAATAGTGTCGAAGAGGAGTGGGCACTACATCCCCCTCCCCTTAGACTCGACTTCCTCCTATAAGTCACTGAAATAGGTGTGGAAACTAGTCCCATAACAAAGTAGCATCCTCCCATGTGGATGCAGTCTCATCATACCTATCCCACTGGACTCGCACCTAGTCAATCTCGTGGCCTCGAAGGCCCAGGTTCCTACACTCTATGATGCGCACGGGATCCACAGTCACTTGCCCCTGCTCCTGCACTTGCAATGTGGTCCAATCCAATACATGAGAAGAATGTGAATGTATCTCCTAAGAACAGAAACATGAAATACATCATGGATGTGAGACAAGTTGGGTGACAAGGCTAGATGATAAGCTAAGGGACTAATCCACTCCAAGATCTCGAATGGACCCATGAATCTAGGAGCTAACTTAGAGCCTTTTCCATAATGGATAGGGATCTTATGAGGTCTAACATGAAGAAACACCTTCATGCCCACCTCATAGCTATGGTCAAATCTCCTCTAATATGCCTTCTGTCTATCATGTGCCTCCTGTAGTCTCTACCCAATCAAAACAACCTATTGCTCTATGTCTTGTAACAAAGTTGGCCCAAGAGATACTTTGTCCTCCAATCTGTCCTAACTCAGTGGTGTCATGCACTCCCTGCCATAAATTTCTTGAAATGGAGCCATACCAATAGAACTCTGAAAGTTGTTATTATAAGAAAAATCCACCAAGTACAAATACTCCTCCCACCTCGAATGATGGTCCATGACGTACATCTGAAGCATGTCCTCTAAAATATGATTCACCTACTCTGTCTTTCCATATGTATCTGGATGATATGTTGTATTGAAGTTGATACTGTACCAAGGGCATGCTATATGATAGTCCAAAAATGAGAGGAGGATAAGGGATCGCGATTTACAAATAATATTTCGCAGGATCCCGTCGGTCCGACAATCTCATCTAAGTATACTTGTGCCACTACACTTAGTTGTATAGGTGGTCTTCACCAAAGAAAAATGAGCCACTTTCGTCAATCTATCCACCATGACCATGATGGCATCGTGGTGGTATCTCGACGTCGAGTAGCCTTACTATGAAATCCATGGAAATGGTGTCCCATTTCCACTCGATATAACATGCGGGTAGAGAAGGCTAGCTAGATGTTGATGCTCGGCCTTCACCCTTTGACACTCCAAATAATGTGACACAAACTGAGCTACATCTCTCTGAAGACCTCTCTAATGGTATAACTATCTCAAGGTGGCGTGCATCTTCTTCACCCTTGGATGGGCTGAATAAGGTGCACGATGAGCCTCGACAAGATATCCTATCTCAAACCTCCATCCCTAGGTACATAGATATGGCCTCTGTGTCTAAGAAGTCCATTTGACTCTAATGAAAATCCATCAAACTTCCCCTCAAGGGGTCTTTGAGACTCAATATCTGCTCTAGCTACAAGGTAGAATCATCATGTGGTAGTTATCGCTAAATCCTATTTCGTAAGTTTTTACCCACTAAAGTATCCATAAACAAATGTCTCTATCGACTCAAAGCATCTATAACCACATTCTCCTTCTCCTACACATTCTCTATCTCGTGTTTGTACTCACATAACAACCCCAACCAGTGTTCTTGATGAGCATTGAGATTGGGATACATGAAGAGGTGATTTAAGCTCAAATGGTTTGTCCTGAGAATGAACCTCTTGCCTAGAAGTAAATGATGCCAATGCACCAAATCATGCACCACTACCGCAAGCTCAAGGTCATGAGTTGGATAATTGATCTCATAATCCTTGAGTTTGCAAGACTCGAAGGAAAATACATGACCCTCCTTCATCAAAACACCTCCTAATCCTACAAAAGAATCATCTATACACACAAAGAAATCTCACTTTGAAGATCGACACTACAATAAGTGGTGTTGTTGTAAGGCATTCCTTTAGAGTAAATAAGGCCTAATCACATCCATCGAGATCAAACAAACTTCTTCCCTTTCCACTAAAGGGAAGTGATGGAGTGCACAATCTGAAAGAAGTCTGAACAAATCTCTGTAGTAACTTTGCCAAACCCATGAAACTGCGCACACCTTAGTTACATTGGTTGGTGATGGCCAATTCATAATAGCTCTAATCTTGGAAGGAATGACTATGATACCTTCTCCATAAATAATGTGATCTAAGTACCTTGAACCTCTTCTTCGGAAAAAGGAACACTTCTCCAAGTTCCCATATAGTTGTTGGTCTTGAAGAAACTGCAAAACCTAAGCAAAGGTGTTCCTCATGCATGCGTGATTATATCATAATGTCATTAAGAAAATGATCATTAAGTTATCTAAAAATTCCTAAACACCTCATTCATCAAACTCATGAATACTACAGGGGTGTTCGTCAGATCAAAAGGTACCACTATGAACTCATAGTGGCCATATCTCGTGCGGAGAGTTGTCTTGTGGATATCTATGTAGACACCAAAATTGGGTCACCTCCCCTTGGTCCCTAGACAAAGAACAACCTCAAACACACTCATCTAGCCATGGCCCCTTTCACCCCCACTCTAATATTAATTTAATTAAATGAATTCATTATCTCATAATATCAATTATTTAAATATCCTAATTGAGATAATGCCCACATATCCACCTCATCTAACCACCTCACCCTACGACCTATTATTAGTATGTTGCCATAACTAACTAAGACCTACCTAAACCCTAAAAATAAAATCCTACATTCCCTCTAACCACATTCCCACATGTTAGAAAGGAAGCTTCCAATCTAATATGCGGAGCTAACGAACGAGATCCGGGAGAATCAAAGGGATGCACTGTTATCTCCGTTTTGAGTTCACGACAAACGATTAGATAACCCCTACGAAATTTTTGAAGTTGATTTTGCATTTTGGCCTCATATTGAGAAATTCGGGTTTTCGGGTTTGTCCAACAGTTCGACATGAGTTTTAACATGCTTTGTGTCGCCTGTTTTCCGAAACCCGAAACCCGCTTCATATTGAGTAAATCGGGTTTTCGGACCTCCGGCGCATCGAACATGACCTATTCAAAACATGTTTTGTGTCACCTGTTCTCCGATACCCGAAGTCCGATTAGGTCCTTTGTATCGGGTTTTCGGAGCTGTGAAGCATCTAAACATCTCATGCTTTATGTCTTGTGTTTTCCGAAACCCGAAGCCCGAATTGCACTAAGCCTCCTTGTGTCGGGTTTTCGGACCTCTCAAACATGCTGACATGGCATTCATGCCGAGTTGTCGGTGAGTTGGCACGTGCCGAGCTGAAGTGTATTAATTACAATTTTCTTATAAATACGCGGATTTCCACGTCATTTTTACCGGACGTATTTTAAACTCGTGGATTTTTCGTACATGCTCTTCCAACCGCGAAACCCGAAAGCTCGCTTGTGCCCGATTGAATCACCATTTTTCGATCTTCCCTTTCTCTGGTTGAAGGTATTTCTCTCTCCATTCTTTGTTCCTAGTTTTTATGGATTGATTGCGCGTGAATTCTTCCCATTTTCTTGCTGGGTTTTGAAAGATTTTTATTCTTCTTCTTTCTGGAGTTGTTTTGAAAAAAGGGGTTTAGGTTTTAGGGTTTATCTCTTCTAAATTACCATTTGGTGCTATTTCCTCAAAATTTTATTATGTGCCTGGTACATGAATGGTTAAAAGGAGATTGCATGTTTGAAATTCAACGAAAAACCCTGTTTTTCTCTTCTCGGGTTTTGAAGGCTGTTGTGCAGTGTCGAAGACCCAAAGTATATTGAAGGCTTGGCGTGTCGGACTTTCCAGAGTTCCCGGCATCAACACAAGTGTCGGGCTTTCTTCCGTTTCCGACATCATCGGCAGTGTCGGGCTTTCCCAAAGTTCCGACATTATCAAACGTATCGGGTTTTTCAAGTTCCGACATTTTCAGCGCATCGGGTTTTTAGGATTTTCCTACATCATCTTCGCCAGTGTCGGACTCTTCCGTTCTTCCGGCATATCCAGCAGGTCAGAATTCTCACAGTGAGCAGCATCTTCTGAGCTTCGAAACTTTCTTCCTTCGACGTCCTTCATGTCGGACCCTGGTCCATCTCAGGAAAAGACCGAGAAGTCAGGCAGAATGAAATACAAGTTTAAAAAGTTGGAATCTCCATCGTATATTGATTGCAACTACGACATCCGAGACACCGAACTCGGAAATATAGACATTGAATATTTCTGGAGTAGGGTGAGGAGTTCCTCCCAAACTCCATGGATGAAAACTATAGCCGATAGTGGCTTGCCTCTCGCAGCGGGTCTTCCCATGTCTGCTCAGTGTCCAGAATTCATTTTGGCTTGTGCATCTAGTTATGACTCGGCGTCTCGTTCTGTGAGAAGTCAATCAGGTGAAGTAGTGGTCAAATTAGATGGAGGTTATTTTGATGATCTCCTAAAACTACCCAATTTTGACGAGTATGGAGAGTTGGACATCAAGTCAGCTCAGAAAGCCTGGGACAACGATCAGGAAGACTGCATCAAACATGTGAACAAGAAGTTCCTGATCAAACCCAAACCAGCTATCTCTAGATTTCCAAGGATTATCCCCAGGAGTGATTTCATCCAAGAAATCAATGACATCATCACCCTGCTGAGTCGGGTTTTTGGTTTGCCCGAATCAAATGTATTTCAAGGATGGATGTATCAATTTATGATCACCATCAAGAAGAATCAGCAAGGGATCGACTGGGGTACTCTCATCAGCAATGAGATTGATTCCCAAATGACAATGGTCTTGTCAACTGGGAAATTTTATATGTCTTCATATGTCACATACGCAGCAGCCGGGATGAGGAACTATCCCGGGCTGGATACTAAGGGAAGCAGAACAGCGAACTGTGTATCAATACTTCCCTCAATTGACAAAGAAGGGGTCCAAAGACCATTTTAGGAGGGTGAATGATGCCTTCTTCTATGAAAATATCTGCAGGATAAACCTTGAGCTGAGGAAGACAAGAGTCTCAGATGAGGCTTGGGCTGAAGTTTCGAAATGGGGATGTATCTACTTATAATTCAAGAATTTTACATATCTTCGGGTGGTCATGTACTCGGGAGATCCTTTTCACCTGCCCCGATATCCAGGGGATAGACTGATATTGATGGAGTTGGTTAGGCAGCTGTTGGATTTCCATAAATTCCAACAAAGCAAACATAAGGCTGTTGTATCCTTCCCAATTTCTATTGGGAGATATACTTGCTCAATAGTAGTGAAAGCCAAAAATGTTGTCCATGAACTTCAGGACAAATTGAAAAAGCATATGAAGCCTCGAGATGGTTTTGATATCCGAGGAGTGCTCAGAGCATATGGAACCCAGCATCTGCATAGGCCAAACATAGAGGATATTTGGGTGGATCTGCGTAATGAGGTTCTTGTTCGCGAAAGGATAATAGCAGATTGAGTATTGTTGAGATTCAAACACTTTGGAGCTGCTGATTTACCAGAAGGTACGGGTGACAATGAAAGTGTTTTGGATCTTTCCTATGATGGACTAAATGAGGATCAATATGTTTTCCCACCTATTGATTGGTCAGCCAGCGAAAAAGCCTCTATTACAGATAGGTCAGCTCTAATCCTTGCTCGCACCAAAGCATGGCTTTCCTCTTGGGGAATGAATTTTAAAGATGATGAGTTTTCAAAGTTGGCTGCTTCAGAGGCGGGGCCCTCCAAAAAGGAAAAGGACAGAAAATCTTCTAGGGCGCCTATAAAAGTCAAGATTGTCAAGAAGAGGAAAGAAAGACAAATCTCTTCAATTATTTCTCCAGATGAAACGGTGGATGTGCCAGAATCACCAACACCACCAGAAATAGGAGAAATTAATTTTGAAGGAGGAAGCCACTGCTCTGTCTTCACCATTTGCGATTGCTCAACCGAAGAGACCTTATCTCTTGCATCCAAGGCTTTGGAGTCCGGATCTGCGTGCCTCTGTCCACACAACCACTCCTACCTCCTTATTCTCCAACAACTTCTTGATGTGGCGGTATTTTCTCGGACTTTCACCCCTCTCTGTTGGTACCCAAGTGATCACCAACACGCCCCCTCCTGTGCCTCATTTTATTGGATCTACTACCACGTTGGTAACTATTCCTCCTCCACTAGTAGAATCTTCTCCCCTTGAGGGTATGATACCAGCTTTTGCAACCATGGCAACTCCCTCTGATACGCCGCAATGGCTACTCGAGCAAACTCCGAGGAAGAGGAAGGTGATTGTGCCCCTACCAGCCTTTGATTTCAGCTCACTCAAGGCTCCTACTGCGAAATCAGCCAAGAAACCCAAAACAGTTTCAAGGGTTTTGGTGGATGCTTCAGGAGATAAGTTCGCAGAGATTGCCACTCCCTCGGCTGACAAAACTAGAGAGGATATAACAGCCTCTGATTATCAGGTAACCAGGGTGGCTCTAGGGAAAGTGACAGCAGAAGGGGCGCAACAAGATGCACGGGATTCCATAAACGTGTTGTGCCAAAAGTTGAAAGAAACAAAGGACAGCAGAGATGAGCTTAAGGAAAAAGTGGAGCAGTTGACAGAGGTTTTGATTAAACTCTCAAAACCCCTTGAATCCATACCACCTTCTTCTATTTCTGTCGGATTCGACTTCTCATCAGTACCTACGATTGAGAAGATTGCTAAAAAAGGAAGGGTGGTTGATGAATGGATCCAAAGGTTGCTCCAACAGGGGAAGGAAGTAATTCAAGACGTGGTGCAAGTTCATCAGTCCTTGGGAGACATTCAGAAGGATGGAGAGAAGATGGATGAAGAATTCTCTCAGGAAATTGGACATCTTGATTTGACTTTTGAAGCTCTCCAGGTGTTAAAGAAAATACCAGCACATCTCTTGGTAGAAGAAGGTATTCTCCCACATATAGATAAGCATTTCCAGCTGACCAAGGCCATCAGGTTCAGAATAAAGATTCTCAATGAAGCCTGCAGTAAGTTGAGAGAATCAAGGGATAAATTGATTGATGGGAAAAGTGATCTGGAAGAAGAATTGCTGAAGATTTTTCCAAAGGTGTCAGTTGGGAACTCAGGTATCTTATCAGCAGATGATCTCTTCAAGCAAATCCAAGAGTCTGTTCAACATGAACCAATAAGCGGATTTGACCTTGAGATCATGGATTAGTTGGTAAGGGTTGAACATTCTTTGGAGGCCTTAAGAAAGCTCAGCAAAGGATTGAAAAAGCTTCCCGGCACTGCCAGCGATGTTCATGAAACCTGTGAAATTTGGAATGATCATTCCACTCCGCCTGATGAAAACGAAATGCAAGGCATAATTCGGAAGTTCCAGGAATTTCAGAGCAAACAGTCTCAGCTGGAGGAAGAAAAAGAGGAAGGAGCAAAGGATGATGATTCAGATTAAGTCTCAACATTTCATGTCATTTCAATCTTGAAATCGACATGTCTTTTTCATTTCTGTTTTGTCACATTTTTGAATCATGTTTTGACTTGATCTCCTGCGTGAGAATCAAGCAAAACAGAACTCTTGTTAAAACACTATTTTTAGGATCTGCCCTATTTTATCTCTACTTCTTTTGTTATAAATAAGGAATGCTTATGCATTCCAAAGGGTTGAGATTTTTTGGAATATTTGGGGGCTATTGGAAAGAAGAAAAACTTTGTGTTTTCATTCAATCATTTTGAAGAATAGGAGTTGATATCATTTTACAGACTTTGTGTTGTGGAATATATCTTACTTAAGATAGTGTTCTTATGTTCATGATCTTAAGCTATTCTTTGCATAGCATCTTAGTGTTTCTGATTATTTCGGACATTATATTTGTGATCTAAAACTCGTATGATTATTTCGTGCTCTGTGTTTACTCGAAAGAAAATACGTTTCTCCCATTTCCTTTCTATTGTGCTTCTTTCATTGTAATGAGCTTTCTAACCCAGGTTCATTTACTGAAATAAATACCCTTGAATCGTGTGAATGTGGATTTCGGGATTCCATCCCACCCCTAATGGTTAGATTAGTGTGAATACTGTATATATCGTTTTTACCGTGTTTTAGATTAGCAATAAGCAGGCAGCCTCACCTGTCTTTGAGGATGGATTTAATCTCATATACTGTGGTTGAACCTCATATTTTGGTTTGACAAAATATCCAACCAACATGCCCAAATTAATAAACCTAGGAAATCTCACCCTAACCGATTTGTTACCCTAAACTTCTGGCTTGGTCAACTAGGAACCATCGTTGGTTACCATTTAATTCCCAAAAAGACCTTATTTCTAGGTTGGCACATCTTACGAGAGTAAGGGATGAAGCGAGCTACATGCAAGCGTAATCAACATTCGTACACACACATCGAGCATCCACACCAACACCAAAAGCAATCATAGAGCCATTTACATTCACGAAGCATCCGATGAAGTGCCAGCACCACACCAAGCTCCTTTCATTTGATCACCTACCATTTCCAACCAAACATCAAGCTCATACAACAAAGTAGTTCCTCCTAGCCAAAAGGAAGCTCTCAATCAATCAGTGGATCAAGAAGTCATACGTGTGCAACAACCTACAACCAATATTTCAACAGGCATTCCTCCTAGCCCTTTACCCTTATTTTTTTCGTCAATATTCAAAGAAATTCTCTAGAATCAAGTGAAAAAATATACCTCTGAAATCCTCAGCTGATGGTAGCTTGAATTAAGATCTATCTTAGAAAATATAGTGCCCCCTTCATCTGATCAAATAAATCATCTATTCGTGGAAGGGGTAGTGATTCTTGATCATTACTTTTTTCAGCTTCCTAAAATCCACACATAAATGCAGATATCCATCCTTTTTCTTCACAAAGATCACTAACGCACCCGAGGAGATACATTAGGATGGATTAGGACTTCCTCAAGAATGCCCTCCAACTGTAACTTGACCTCACATAGCTTAGGTGTGGTCATCCTATATGGTGCATGTGAAATAAGCTTCGTTCCCATAACCAAATCAATACAAAATTCTATCTCATGTGGGGGAGGTAACCATGACAACTCACTAGGAAAAACATCGAAAAATCCTACAAAATGGGGTGGTCATCAAGTGACGGTCCATGAGTCTCATCCTTTGATCGGTCACTAACAAGTGATGGAAAATAACTGATAACCCCATCACGCACACCACTTCAACTGCATAGCGGATATGGTGTGAATATAGATGGGTATCCTAACTCCAACAATCACTGACTCCACTCCCAAATTGTCTGCAAAAGATATAACCTTCTTGTAACAATCAACTCTAGCTCTATGTGCAGACAACCAATCCATGCCCAAGATAACTCCATATGAACCCAAGGGAAGGATACGAAGATCCAAAGTCATGGTGAAGGGTCTTAGGTCCACTACACACTCCTTAACTAAGGATTCCACTAAGAGTTTGGCTCTAGAAGCCATCTCAACATCCCAACTAAGGCCCTGCCTAATTTTCACCAACCTGCATTGCTCTACTAAAGATGGAGAAATGAAAGAATCTAATGAGCTTTGAATCAAATAAGATAGGGGTAGAAATACCACCAATGCTACCTGTGGTCTCAATCACCATGCCTTGGTGCTCGCCTAGTGGTTCTCGACCGCAACATAAATCCTGTGGCTCTTGGCCATGTCACCAACCATAGGTTTAGACACAGGTGACTTTGCTTGATAAGCAAGGTTTTGAGGGCACCCTCTCCAATGATGACCATGTACACCACACCCATAGAAACTACCCAGGTCCTCTCCACTGAGAAGATACTCCTCTAGGTGGCCCGGTAGTCCATGTTGTATAACCTAATGATCTTTCCATATATCTCTATGGGTGTTGTGGTGGACATACTCCCGCCGACTCGTAAGGTGGAGTCTAAGTCCTATTGGCCCCCAACTAGAGGATCCATACTATGCCCTCTCTCGAGCATCATGGAAATGTGGAGGTTGAAAGGGTTGTTGACTCTCTTTGTTGTTACTACTGAGGAGGTGGCCTAAAGGAATACTATGTTGAAGTGTGTCTACCATGAGGAGGAATATTTTCTCCCCCTCACCTACTATCCTACAACTATTGTATGCACCTCCTCACTCTGTCTCAAGCCTATTGAGTCTTCCCCTAGTTTCCTCTATAATATAGGTCTTTTTCATGGCCTCTAATAGAGTCTCAGGAAACAAATGCGCACTCGCCCACCCAAGTCTAAATTTAGGCTCCTGATTAACTTGTGAATCCTAAACTTCTCATCCTGCATGTAGTCCACATGCTAAAGTAGATCCAAAAACCAACCCTCATACTCTGCTACCATCATGGAGGCCTATTGCAAATCATGAAACTCATCGATCCGTTACTTTGGATGAATCTCTTGGATATATATATCTACTCCTGAAACACTCCTCGAAGATCTCCCAAGTAACTATCTCTAGAATCTACATAGAGCTTCTGCTCCTCAATCCTCCACCAAACTTCGGCTCTGTCTCTCAGAAGGTGGATAACAACACGAGCATTTGTGTTTCTAGTACAAGGACATAGCTTGAAGCATCCACTCAAGCTAACTAACCATGTCTTGGCCTGAAATTCTCTCATATCTCCAAAGAAACTACGGCGGACATAACTTCAAAGATAACCTACTCCTCCTACTCTGTAGGAGCGCCATACCGTGGGCTGTGGTAGCGGTAATGGTCTCTCCACATCATCTCTCCGGTATTTTGGGAAAGGTGGTGGTATATCCTACAGTAATCTAAACTTTTGTCTGACCTTGTCTACTGGGATCATCTCGTGCCCCCTTGCACGACACCCCTCTATCCACCTGAGTATCTGCAGACCATCTAGCTCATTGGTCATATGTCTATATGAGGGATAGCCCACATACGGTCTCCAAATAATGTCCACGCTGACAATCCCTTTAGTAATTGCCATTAATAGTCCACATCATGTATAACCATATCTACTCGGTGCTCTCCTATCATAGGCACCCATTTCCTATACCCTACCCAAATAAAACCAATCTCAAATACATCTTCTCGAGGCATACCAATCGGATGAACACAAACAATATGCTCGTAGGCCCAATAGTGAAGAATAAACATACAGCAAAGGATGAACATGTGGAGCCACCCATATACCCATAGATCTCTATATAACTACACTAGGAATGTTGGCACCCATGCGAAGCAGGTCCTATCCATAATTATATTATGTAATACACCCATCAGGGATCATGGGAATCTCGACCCTCTACATCCGGCAATGCAAAACAATAGAATGCCTCCATCAGTAATCCTACTAGCCTTGTCTCCTCTAGATGAGATAGGTATATCTCTCCATAGCTCAAGCTGGCACTGTGGAATGTCAGTTCCACCATCCCCTCACCAAATACTATCAGCATCAACTCCTCAGATGCCTTTGAGGAGATCAAATATACTTGCGTCCCCAATATAGGTAACCGTAGGATCCTGTACACGTCCTCCAGGGTGACTGTCATCTCCCCCATTGGTAGGTGGAATGTGTTGGTCGTGGAATCCCATCTATTGATGAGAGCGACCATCAAAATCGGCTGCTGGACTACATGTCGGTAGCGCTTGACCCCACTTAGGCCAACATCTATGACATCCTTGACTATCTCCACCCCATGAATTATCATGAACATGGGTGGCACCCTGTCTCACATCCTCAACTGATCTCTCTCCTGCATCCAACAAAACAATCACATTATTAAAACATGACCATATCTACATTCACCGTACCCATACCCATTACCCTACCTATTTTACTTTCTACTTACCCATTTATCCCATGACCTACCCTCCACCCCAACCCAACCCTAACCTACCTACCTACCCAACCCAACCCTAATCAGCCAACCTACCTACCCAACCCAATATCACCTTACCTATTTTACACACACCCCGACCCCTCAACTACTTTCATTTTGACCCACCCCCCGACCTTACCTATTTTCCCACACATCTATACATTTTTCCCTAACAGATTCAACCTTGCTATTTCCTTTTTAGGGCAACTATTTTTCTACCTTCTAACCGGCACCGTTCCTCACTGACTAACCACAATCTACCCATAACCGATACCTATCCCTCATCTCGTGACCGATTCCGCTATACCCCACCGACACTGGCCAACCCATGACACCATTCCCTATTTCTACCCAAAATTCACATTTCTCCTTAGTCCCCACCCCAATCCCTACCTAAAACCCCTTCCCACCCCTCATTTACCTAATTCTACCCCTCCCCATTCCTATTTTACCCACTATCTTCCCCGAATTCAAAATTCATTCCCCCAAAACCCATCTCCCTCCTACCCAAATTTCTATCAATCTACTTAATAAACAATGTGGGACATTGAATCTTACATCATCGCTATTTGTCATCCGCATGGTGGCACCTCCAACCACTGCACTAGTGGTCCCCCCGATCCTTCTCCTACCTCCGCCATCACCAAATGACCTCTCACTCTTCAACCAATCAAATCAATCCAGGCCCACTCGTGTATCCACCTATCAACCAAATATCACCACCACGTACCTCACCAACTCATTCCTCCATCTCACTGTCACTTTCCACCTTTTCCCTCTCTCACTTATTGTTTTCCCTAATTCGTAATGTGACAAATGATTTGAAAAATACAACAATTTTTCTTTTTATAACCTACCCGACTTTGACTAATGACGGTTTTACCTTGACCGACATCGACCCCACGTGCCCTAGCTTAGTGTGGTTGGTCCATCTTGACCAACATTGGTTCCTTCAAACCGTTATAGGTTTACCTGCTTAGTCTTTTCCCTACCCCTTACCCCTAATTTTTGACCTGAATCATTTCTTTACCTCACCCACACCTCACTTGGACACTTCATTTTATATTTTTGACCTTATCATTTACCCCCTCACCTCGTCCTCATTCAGGGACTCATTATTTTACCCATACCTTGGCCCTACCCATGCCGTGACCTAGATACTTGGACTTGAAACATCTCTAGGCACCTCTCGACCTCATGTGTTCATTATAGCTTGTGGTACTATTACCCGTGTTGATGGATATACCGACCTTACCATTCCTCTTCTTGTGACCGTTTATCCCGACTCCAACCTTTGGTGTACTAGAACATACCTAAATGTTCCTATACCCGACTTGCATCGTGTTTCGACCATATCCTATACCTTGCATACTGGAATCACCTCAACCTTGTTTGGATAAACCTAGCTTCCTTAGAAAATGTAGATTTTTCCTGCTCTTCAATGGTATTGTGCTACAGTTTATGTGTGCGTGTGTTTGATCAGTTCTTACCTTTGACCCCCGACCCATTACTGGATTACCCAAGTCGACCTTTATCCCTCTTTACCCACATTACCCACCTTCTTCTTCATCACACTCACCTTTTATCAAACTAGTCACCGATTTCACCTTCTACCTCATCAGTTCCTAGTTTGAGGGGGATCACCTTCACCCACACATGGGGCAACAAAATCTTATTTTTGTCACTGTTGCTTACCAATACAAATTATGCAACAAAAAGGGGAAAAATGTAGACAACAAAATTGGGTCACACTCCCCTTGGTCGCTCAACAAATAACCACCTCAAACACACTCACCTAACCATGGCCCCTTTCACCCCAACTCTAATATTAAATTAATTCATTATCTCATAATATCTATTATTTAAATATCCTAATTGAGATAATGCCCACATATCCACCTCATCTAGCCACCTCACCCTAAGACCTATTCTTAGTATGTTGCCATAACTAACTAAGACCTACCTAAACCCTAAAAATCAAAGCCTACATTCCCTCTAACCACATTCCCGCACATTAGAAAGGAAGCTTCCATTCTAATCCGTGGAGAAAATAAACGAGATCCAGAAAATCAAAGGGATCTACCCATTTTAGTAAACCTAGGAAATCCCGCCCTAATCGACACGGTTGCCCTAAACCGCCACCGGTCAACTAGGAACCGTTGTCGGTTACCATTTAATTCCCAAAAAAACCTTATTTTGAGGTTGGCACATATTCTAAGAGCAAGGGATGAAACCAGAGCTGCATGCAAGAAGAATCAACATTTGTACATGCATCAGAGCATCCACAACCAGCACTAGAAGCAATCACTGAGCCATTAGCATTCATGGAAGCATATGGGAAGTACCAACACCATACAAAGTTCCTTCCATTTGATCACCCACCATTACCAACCAGACATCAAGCTCATACAAAATTAGTTCCTCCTAGCCAAAAGGAAGATCTCACGATCACCGTGGATCAAGAAGTCATACGCGCACAACAACCTACAACCAAGTATTTCAACAAGTATTCCTCGTAGCCATTTACCATTATTTATTTCATCAATATTCAAAGAAACGCTCTAGAATCAAGTGAAACAATATACCTCACTGATGGTAGCCTGAATTAAGATCTATCTTAGAAAATATAGTGCCCCCTTCATCTAATGAAATAAATCATCTATCCATGGAAGGGGGTAACGATTCTTGATCATTACTTTTTCAGCTTCCTAAAATCCACACACAAACACAGATATCCATCCTTTTTCTTCACAAAGATCACTGGTGTACCCCGAGGAGATACATTAGGATGGATTAGGACTTTCTCAAGAAGGCCCTCCAACTATAACTTGAGCTCACATAGCTTAGGTGTGGTCATCCTATATGGTGCATGTGAGATAGGCTTCTTTCCCTTAACCAAATCAATACAAAATTCTATCTCATGTGGGAGAGAGTAACCACGACAACTCACTAGGAAAAACATCAAAAACTCCTACAAAATGGGGTGGTCATCAAGTGACGGTCCATGCGTCTCATCCTTTGATCGGTCACTAACAGTGATGGAAAGTAATCCCAGACAACCCGTCATGCACACCGCTTCACCGTGCATAAGCGGATATGGTTTGAATATAGATGGGTATCCTAACTCCAATAATCACTGACTCCACTCCCAAATTGTCTGCACAAGACATAACCTTGCTGTAACAATCAACTCTAGCTCTATGTGCAGACAAACAATCTATGCCAAAGATAAATCCATATGAACCCAAGGGAAGGATACGAAGATCCAAAGTCGTGGTGAAGGGTCTTAGGTCCACTAAACACTCCTTAACTAAGGATCCCACTAAGAGTTTGGCTCCAAAAGCCATCTCAACATCCCAACTAAGGCCCTGCATAACTACCACCAATCTACATTTCTTTACTAAAGATGGAGAAATGAAAGAATTTGATGAGCTTGAATCAAATAAGATAGGGGTAGAAATACCACCAATGCTACCTGTGGTCTCAATCACCATGCCTTGGTGCTCTACTTGGTGGTTCTCAACCGCAACATAAATCTTGTGGCTCTTGGCCATGTTACCAACCATAGGTTTAGACATATGTGACTTTCCTTGATTAGCAGGGTTCTTAGGGCACCCTCTCCAATGATGACCATGTACACCGTGCCCACGAAACTACACCGGTTCTATCCACTTTGAGAAGATACTCCTCCATGTGGTTCGGTAGTCCATGTTATAGAACCTAATGATCCTGCCATATATCTTTGTGGGTGTTGTGGTGGACGATTACTTGTTGATGTGTAAGGTGGAGTCTGAGTCCTATTGGGCCACCTAGCTGGAGGACCCATACTATGCTCTCTCTGAGCATCATGGAAATGTGGAGGTCGAAAGGGTGGTTAACTCTATTGATGTTGCTGCTTTGAGAGGAGGTAGCCTAAAGGAATACTATGTTGAAGTGTGTCTGCATGAGGAGGGAGGAATATTTTCTCCCCTTGACCTACTATCCTGCAAATGTTGTATACGCCTCCTCACTCGTCTCGAGCTTGCTGAGTATTCCCCCTAGTTTCATCTATAATATAGGTCTTTCTCCATGGAATCTAATAGAGTCTGCAGGAAATGAATGCACACTACCCCACCCAAGTCTAAATTCGAGCTCTTGATTAACCCGTGAACCCTAACCTTCTCATCCTGCATGTAGTCCACATGCTAAAGTAGATCCAAAATCTGACCCTCATACTTTGTTACAATCATGGAGTCCTATTGCAAATCATGAAATTCATCGATCTGTTGTTGGATGAATCTCTTGGATATGTATCTACTCTGAAACATTCCTCGAAGATCTCCCAAGAAACTTTTTTTGAATCTACATAGAGCTTCTACTCCTCAATCCTCCACCAAACTTCGACTTCGTCTCTCAGAAGGTGGATAACAACACGAGCATTTTTTTTTCTTTTACAAGGACATAACTTGAAGCATCCGCTCAAGCTAACCAACCATGTCTCGGCCTTAAATTCTCTCATGTCTCTAGCAAAATGTAGCAGAGACATAACTTCAAAGATCTTTCTAATGTGATCTATTGCTATCAACTTTTGGCCCTTAGGTCTCTCTGCATGAACATCCCTCGGTTTGGGGATCCTAGATATGTCTTTGTACATCTTGAATCTCTATCTCTTTAATCTCTAGGTGGTGAATCATGTCCAAACAACTCCACGTGGGAGTTCTCTTCACTATCCTCGGCAGATCGTGACATGACACTACACAAGCATCCACCGATGGCTCTCTATCATAACTTCTAGGTCACCCTCCTAAATATCCTCCACGTAAATCGAATTAACATATTGTAGTGTTTGTAGTATCTGAGGCAATAGAGTTGCTATTGCTTGATCTGGGGGTGATAGATCTAGGTTCATGTGTAAGGACCCCTCATCTAGTCTGCGCTTCTACATAGACCAAGACAAGAGTTATTTTATCATCATCTAGGCTTTGTTTCAGTTTTCTAAGTTTTCTACATTTTAAAACATCATGCAATGTTGTGTGTTCTAGGTTTAGAGTTGCACTAGGTTTTATTGTTGTGTTTTGTGTTTCCAAGTGTGCCTGGGTCCAAATGTTGAACCCACGGCTCTGATACCAAATGTAATGCCCCAAAATTCTACTCTCAAAACAAAATAGAACTAATAATTTAATAGTTAAATTTACGGTAATATTTTTTTTTTTGTTTTAAAAGGGGTTTGCAAGGTTAGACATTTCCACAATTAATAAATTTATTGGTTAAAGTCTTTCTACACAAGCTTGTGAAAGTTGAAATTAAATAATTAAATATTATTAATTTAATTCCTAAGATATATTTATGGTTTAAAACAATACATTTACCAAGTTCCATAAGTTTAATTAATTATCATGCACCAAGATTCCTTTATTTTCTAACACAAAAGTTTAATTATTTTTCCTAGCCACTAAGTGGCCCCATTCACCCCATTACCCATGTTTATTTTTTTAAATTTACATTTCATTTCCACAAAATACCTCCCACTTAAGTGAGGTAGGGTTTAATTTGGGCCATTGGATTGAATCTATCCTAGCCCTTAGATTTGGGTTGCCCTAAATATCCTTATGGGTTTCTTTTTATTCCTATTTGCCCCAAAACAACCTCATTTGCTCATTTTTGTTTTGCAGGTTTTGAAAGAGAAGCCATGAGAGTAAAAAGTTCCATCCATGTAGAAATTTTCTTGGTTTTAGTTGTAAATTTTTTACTATTATAAGATTCTCATTGCTTAATGTACAGATCCCACCATGGATCTGTTTTTGTTATTTAATGTAAACATTCTTTTTGAGTTCAACAAGTGGGGAAAAACCCCATTTCATTAAATTTATCAATTTTAAACATTTGGGTTTCTATAAAAGGATTGAAAGGCTTAAACAATTAAATTTAATTAATTACTAGTTCTTTGGTAGTTTCCTTTTGATGGTTTAAGATTAGATTTCAATTAAATTTCAATTTGAGTTTTCAAAGTCCAGATTTTTAATTTTCTCAAAAGTGATGAAACCGCCACCCTACACAAGCTGATGGTACTATGACCACCACCCTCCTTGGGGGTGATTCATCTACAACTGCTCTTAGGTGGGTGATGGTTCTTAAACCACCGCTCTGCATAGGGCGACGGTTTTGTTACCCGAAAACAAAACCTTCAATATGTATTTTTCAATAGTTTTTCTACTTAAGTTGGTGTTTAATGCAATATTAATTTTAACTAAGGTGTCTTCCATTCATTGGTTGCTAGATTGATATTATATCTAGTTTCATAACTCAAAATTTCTAAATGCATAGCTTTTCCATTCAAACATACAACCTTCAACAACATGAAATGTAAATTTTCTTTTATTAAACATACTTTGGAATTTCTCTTTGTAACCATACAATACAAATATGAAAACTACAAGTTGCAATAACATTCTTTTGCAATACAAGAACTTCTAATCCATTTCTTTCAATAAAACTAGTCCTTTCCAATAAGGTATACAACAAAAGTTCTTTCTTCATTCACTAAATCACTACAACTTGAAATAAATGAAATATTACAAAACTTTCTTTCAAACATACAAAAGTTACAATCTTCCACTCTAAGTGGGAATAATAATATGATAAAATTACAACATAGATATTCTTCAACAAGGTCAAACACAAGTCTTCATTTCAATGTCTTCTCCCAACTTTTAGCTTTTAACTTGCATCCATCAACTCTTTAAAACCTTGGATCACAATACAAAGAAATGGGGATACACAACGCTCTCTACCCAACCTTTAATCTAATAAGAGGATAATTCATTCCCTTATTTACCCCCTAGCCCTAACCAAAGAACAATGGGGAGTATAATGTAACTTTAACAACCTTTACAAAAAAGGATTCTACAAAGACATATAATCCACAAATCATACAACACATTCAAATGGACATACTCAACAATATTTATAACTTTCTCAATCAACACATAGGCTTAACATCAAGCCAAAGGATAAAGCGATATGGGAACCACCTCCTTTTTCCTCCCAAGTGAAGTAGGTTTTACACCCAAAACTCTTCATGTAAACGATATAAAACATTCAAATACATCCTTATCTCTCCCCTTACAAATATGGGAAAATATTTTCATATTTTACTTTTCACTCCCCATAGGTGGAACTCTTAATCACACTCCCTCAAAAATTCATGCCTCACAACTCCATTTTCCACCCCAATGGTCTCATACTTCCATCTCCCACTCCCTTCTTAAGGCAAGCTACCCAACCCCAATATATTACACTCTCAACACCCACACAAATACTCATACAACCGATATTTTCACATCTACAAACATAAATAAGAAAATAACAAAGGTGGAGATCCTACCTCTCCATTAAGCTTCCAAAAATCTTCACTCCAACAATATTTCAACACCTTCAACCCAAGCACAATTCAAATGTAACTCCAAAAAGGCTCTAAGCATGCAACTCAAGACCAAATTTCTAAAAGTGCAAGAGAAGAAATGAGACAAGTAACCCAAAATCCTTCAAATTCAATCAATAAATAGAAATGGGATGTGAGGATGATGAGGTGGCTCCATGTAGGATGCCACTTCATCATTCCTCCATTCCAAAACACAAGTCAAACACCAATCCCAAAAAAATAAATGAACATGTAAGACTTATGACATGCCCACATGACACTCCAACTTGCACACCATGCTTATCAAGGACAAATTAATTGTGGTAAGTAGGAAAGTGCAATTATTTTCACTTTTTACACTCTAAAATGCATAAATAATCCTAAAATTAACTCCTCATACCATAGGTATGGTTGTTGGATGAATTTAAGAGGCATGGGACAAACTTATCTTGTCCCACAAGCCTCCAAAAAAAGCCTCCCAAGTCAAAATCCGAATTTTGAAGTTGGGAAAGAGTACACAACACAAAATCCAACACAAATCTAACTTACATCCACAAGATTTCAAGGACCATCTACCCTCATAATTATCCAATTGTCACATCCTTATTTTAGTTAACAAATTAAGTTGGATTAGCTAATTAAGACACATTAATAATTACTAATAAAGTGAATAAAATTTATCAATAATTAAATACATATAACAAAAAATTAAAAGAAGGGAAAAACATTACACCCCATGGCCACACATGTGAGGTCACCCCCCATGAAAAACCTCATAACTAGGCATGCAATAACATAACACATACTTGTAGTGCCCACATTTTTATAGCTCCAGCTTATCTCGTCGGTTCCTTTATTCCTAGACATGTTTTGATTGAGACTCTGATATACTTTGGACATTTTAGTATGATATTTTATCCTCATGGACATTATGGCATTTTGGGCGCGTAGCGCCAATTGGACTAGATTCGTATACTGATATATTTCTTATGATGTTGATGACACTAACAGGGTTATATGATAGACTTATTGGTTATATGTTAGTCTCTTGTGGTTGATTTGATTAATGATATAGTGTTTTGGATTTAATGAAGGTAATTTTCATGCTAACCTAAGTGTATGTCGTTGCAATTTTATTTGTGGATGATTCATGGCAAACTATGTGGATAATTGTATGCATTGCACTATCAATTGTAAATTATGTTCGGACATTATAAGTTTGATTGATATTGTGATGTATAGATGATGTTATTATATTGATGATGCGGTTAATGTGTTTAATGAGTGTGCAGTGACAGTATAGGAGAGCATGGGTTTCGTGGCAGCTACGCAATTGTGCACAAGCGGCCCACGTGGCCGAGTCCTAACCATGCTAAATGTTTGAGGCCTTAGATTAGATATATTTAATTGGGCACCATGGGTGAACCCCTCAATTGTAATGTAATTATGTCTTGTAAAATTAATTAGTGTTTAGGGTGTGTTTTATTAAGTAAACTAGCTTAGGGGTTAATGATCTTATCTTAAGTTAAGTGTTGGTTTTGGGAAGTGTGTGTGTGTTGGTAAAAGGGATTGGGGACCACATGTGAACCTTTAGTGGACCCCACACCCTCTACCCTTGTGCCCAAGCATGCCAAACCCTAAATTGGGTTATTTTGGGTAATTTTAGGGACCCCTTTTGAGTTTGGGGGTTCCCTTAGCATGAAAATGGGCCCTTGGACCCTACCTAATAGGTAGGGGGCCTATTTCCAAGGTTTGGAGGGAGTTTCCCTCCCATTTAGCCCTCTTTAGTCACCATCCATGTAAGATGGTTGGGTTGTGTGAAAGTGTTAAAAGTTGCTCCACTTTGTTTTATTTTAGTTTTTGGTATTTTGGGTGAAAAGGGATAAAAGGTGAGTTTACTCTTACTTATTTGGTTTTTGGAATCTTTGACTCTTGAGAGGAGAGGAGGTGACACTTGTCACTTTCTCATTGGTGAGGAAACTTTTGGGTTCCTCTTTTTATTCTTCCTCATGTGGAAGGAATGGGTCTTCTTGGTTCATTTTTTTGGGAGCACTTGGAGAATTTTGGGAGCTTGGAGGGAGCTTGGACAAAGGGGAAAAGCTTAGAGTCTTGGAAAGCATTATAGAGGTAGGGTTCTTAACCTTTTTCCTTCTTAGTTTTGTTATCTTGTAAACTATGCTTGATCAATAAAATAGTGTGTGAAATGATGTGTTGTGAAGTTGTATGGTGAATGTGGTTGTTTGCTTGTTCTTGTTATTTTTCTTTGTTTTCTCTCCACCATCATTTGGAATGATGGTTTTTGGAGAATGTAGGGGAAGAGAGAGGGATTTCCCTCTCAAACCTCATGGTTGTTGGTCAAGCCATGAAGGTCCCTTCTCATCCCCTCATATGGTTTGAGGTGGGAGAAATGTTCACATGGCTTGAACCTTTCCCCATTCTTGGTGAGGAAACCCTTTTGGGTTTGAAAATCCTCCCAAGAAGGATTTCTATAGCATAAAGGAGGAATAAGGAGGATGAATGATTTAGGAGGTATAAGGAGTTTGTATATATGTATTTGATGGTGCTCCTATGGTTGGACACCTTGATTTGGGCATCCTACTTCCTCTCTTCCCCCTTGTGAGGTTGACCTTGTTCTCCTCATGTTGTGGTTTTCATTGTATAGTAGGTCTAAGTGGTTGAAAGGTCTTATGTTTTCTCTTATTGTGTGTTTAATCCCCATTATACTTGTGCACATTGTGGAAGCTAGTTCCTCTCTCCCATGGGCTTGGGGGAGGCTAGCATGACTTCCAACCATGGAAAGGCATGTGATGATGCCTATTGGTTGGGTGGTAAACAAGCCATGTTCTCTTGGAGTTGGATTCTTGTAGGAGTATTGGAGTTGGAGCTCAAGTTGGAGATAGTAGAGCCTCTTGTCATCTTGGACTTACTCATCTTTTGTGGGCATTACCTTCATTTTGTAAATAAATGTAGCTTTGTAAAGTTTCACATTCTTGTATATAACCATTTTGTACTTATTGTTTCTTGAAAAATTGGTCATCACAAAGAAAGTTTCTATTTTATAGTTGCAAGAATCTTGTAAGATTGTCATTTGAATTTATAATGAAACCAAGAACTTTTTATTTTCAATGCCTTCATTTGGAAAGATTTGTTGTTTAGAAATATGCAATATAGATGTGCATTACATATAAAATCTGAAAGTTTAGTGTGTTTGCATTACAAAAAAAAATATGGCATTACATTTGGTATCAGAGCGAGGTTCAAACACACGGACTCTTTGGGTAATTTTGGTTTTATTTTATTCTTATTGTTTTGTTCAAAAAAAAGGGGGAAGTAATAAATGTTGTAGAAATTTAAAATACTATTTAGTCATTTCATTTGAAGGAATTTTAGTTGTTATATGGAGATTTTGATATTAGTATTGGAAGGAAATATTATTATTTTGAAATTTATCTCCTTTTTGTAAACTATTATAGATCAAGATATTAATTGAAATCAGATTTAAATGCATTCATATCTCTATATGATTTTTTTAGAAATCTGATTTATTGAAAAAACCTAAAAGTTGTATCTTTCATAAGACTCACAAAAAAAAAAAGATTTTTTAATCCATTATTTTACAACTTGTAACTATTTTCTTTTCTTAATATGTGATTTTGAATATATTGAAAATATATTTAATATAATTGTACAAAAAGATATTCATTATTTATTATATATTGTTTTCAGTCATACATTTTCATTGTGATATTCTACAATTTATTATACCTAATATTAAACTACATATATATATATATATATATATATATATATATATATATATATATATATATATATATATATATATATATATATATATATATATATATATATATATATGTATGTATGTATGTATGTATGTATGTATGTATATAATGTAATATTAAACATAAAATAAGGATAAATATAAATTAATATATTACTTGATTAAGAATAAATATTAAACAAAAAAATATATAACAAAAAAATATAAACAAAAAAAAAAAAATGCAGTGGGAAGGGGCCGAACCCCCCCCACCGCCCGCCCTTATTCCACCCAGCCCCACGTGGCCCACAACCCCCGCCACCTAACCTGCGTGCCCCGCCGCCTCAGCCCCTATCCCCGCATCCCCCGCAGCCCCCGTCCCCCCCCCCCCCCCAAGCCCCTAACCTACCCCCGCCCCCCGGATCCCTGCCCCTCCCCCACGGCTGCCCCAGCCCAAACCTGACCCGTTACCCCGCAAGCCCGACCCCCGCACCCCCCCTCGACCTACCCCCACGGACCCCCGACCCTACCCCCCACGGACCCGCGACCCCGCAAAGCCCCGCCCGCCTACGACCCGCCTACCCTACGACACCCTACGGTGCGGATCTCCTCCCACCAAAAACCACCACTGCCCGCACATCCTCCAACAGCCCACCTCTCGGTGCCTCAAATAACATATATATATATATATATATATACATATTAAATATTAAAGGAACAATACTGCTATGCTTCAAAACTCCATGAGGGTAACACTTTCAATCTCCTCCTCAACTGCACTGAGAGACAACAAAACAAAATGAGAAGAGGAGAAAGCAAGCAAAAGAAAACATAAGGATGATTAGGTTAGATTTAGGGCAAAACTAGATCTAGGGCTGAGATCAATTTGATCCTAGGGTCCACATGTAACCCTACATACCTTAAGTCATTAGATTTTAATGGGAAAAATAAATAAATTTGAGGGGGTGTGGGTAAAATAAATTAAAAAGGGGGAAAGCAAATTAAATTAAAAAGGGGTGTGTGGAAAAATTAATTAAAAGGGGGAAGACTAATTATTTACAAAAAGTGTAAATTTTTATTTATAACCCTAAGGAGATTAATAGATTAAAATAATTAAATTATTATGGGATGGTATTAATTTATTTCGGGAAAATAAAGAAATAAAATAAATTAATTAATTATTATGGGAAGGGGCATTGCTTCTGGTGTTATAATGATAATAACAATAATAATAATAATTAAAATAATAAAAATAATGATAAAATAACGCTTCCAACAAACGTTTAGAAAGTTTATAAAACTTTTTTTTTTTATTTCGGCTCAAGGATGACACCCAAGAGGGGACGATCGGCTCGAGGTTCGGGACGTAGTGCACCTACGCGAGAGCCACCGGCCCCGATTTTGGGCCTCAGATATTAGAGACCCTGCAGCAGCTGATAGGTGTCGTACAGGAGCGCCTTCCACCACCGCAGGTGCCGAGAGAGGAGGACATTCAGTTAGGAGATGAGGAGTTGATTGGTGAGGATGCACATCCAGAGCCACCTGAGCACGACATTCCGAGACGAGAGAGGTCACGCAGCCCTTCCATCCTTGGCGAGAGGGTGGCCTCATTTCGTCACAGCCGTTCACACAGCTTCGAGGGACCTTTTGGAGATATGCGACCCCTCTCACCTGTTAGACCACACCGTCAGGATCGAGACACAGGCAGTGTGATTCGAGACCTTCTTCGCCTGCAGCCGCCTACGTTTACTGGTTCGACAGACGGCTTTGGGGCGGAGTCCTGGCTCCTTAGCTTGGATAGCTACTTTGGCTTGCACTCTCATGAGAGCAACGTCAAAGCCAGGTTCGCCATACACCTCCTCCGGATGCGCAAAGGAATTTGGTGGAGGAATGAGGAGTGGAAGCTCCATTTGACTCGGGATACAGTGACCTGGGAGTTGTTCGAGGAGCGATTCAGGGCCCGGTATATGTCAGAGCATTTTGTGTAGAAGAGGATCGATGAGTTTCACGACTTACGACAGGGTTCTGGCTCAGTGGCGCAGTATGAGAGCAGGTTCTTGGATCTCTTGCAGTATGTAGACTACCTGCAAGACGAGAAGTTGCAGGTAAACAGGTTCATTCGGGGCTTGAATGCAGATATAGCAGGAGCTGTTAGGATGTTATCTCCTCCCACGCTCGAGAAGGCCGTTGAGAAGGCCTACTTGGCTGAGGAGAATAGGACCAAGGCTCAGGAGCATAGAGAAAGGAACAAGAGCAAGTTCCAGGACAGATTCAGGCATTCCAGAGTCAGAGAGCACGGGGAGCAGTACCACCCCCTAGAGGAGGATTCTGGTCTTCTCCAGCAGCATCGAGAGCTCCTCCACACCCATCACAGCAGACACAACACCAGGGACACCAGCATCAGAGGGGTAGACAGACTCAGAGTTTTTAGCGAGGTGGGTCTAGAGGTGGTTTTGCTGGGTCTAGAGACAGGAGGCCGGTGCTCATCACTCTCACCAGCCCACTCACTGCATCTGCTTGCTAGGGTTGGACCGGCAGGTTCAGTTCGCCAGAGTACAGAGGGACCCCATCTCAGCGGGGTACAGGAGGATGTTTTATTTGTGGGGCTCCAGATCATTATGTGCGTATGTGTCCGCACAAGCCCACTACTACGGATATGCAGAGAGCTCCTAGATCCGAGCAGACGGTGGGTGACGTGGGACGCGCCCATCGTGTGTATGCAGTGGTTGACAACCGCTAGGCTGAGCATCAAGCCACAGTCATTGAGATGACAGTACTATCGGGGGTATTTTGTCTCAAGATTTTTGATTTAGGTGCTTCAGATTCCTTTATATCACCTTCTATAGTGGACCAGTGTGGGCTAGTGGTGGCTAGGCAGCCAGATAGTTGGCAGGTTGAGTTGGCCTCTGGGGCTAAACTCGCCGTGGACTCGTATGTGGAGAGTTGTGTACTCAATTTGGGAGTCTTCTCCACTATGCTTGACCTCCAAGTTATTCCTTTAGGATCCTATCAGGTAGTGTTGGGTATGGATTTTCTCAAGGCTCATCGAGCTAAGGTGGATTGTAGAGAGAAGGTCATTGAGTGTCAGGATGATTTGGGTAGTGCAGTTGTGATTTCAGGGATGCAGAGACCCATTTCCTTGCGTATGATCTCGGTTAAACAACTCAAGCGGAGCATGCGTAAAGGTTACCAGTTGTTTACTATCACTATCGCTGATCATTCGAACAAGACTCGAGCATTCACCCCTTGATGATCACACAGTTTTGAGGGAGTATGCAGATGTGTTTCCAGGAGAGCTTCTAGGTTTACCACCTAGTAGGAGGTGGATTTCACCATTGACTTAGTGCCTGGATCTGCACCAGTTTCTAGGGCACCCTATCGGATGATGACTTCGTGAGCTTCATGAGCTCAAGATTCGATTAGAGGAGTTGTTAGAGAAGGGTCTCATTCGCCCTGTATCTCCTTGGGGAGCGCCACATATTTGTGAAGAAGAAGGATGGTTCTCTCAAAGCTTTGTGTAGACTTTCAGATACTCAATAAGGTCACAATAAAGAACCGTTATCCACTCCCCGATTGATGACTTGTTTGATCGATGTGGGAGCTAGAGTGTTCTCCAAAATCGATCTCAAGTCGATATCATCAGGCTTGTGCATTTCAGATGTGTAGACATTTATAAGACAATGTTTTGCACATGTTACGGGCATTATGAGTTCACAAAGTGGTTCCATTTGGTTTGACCAATGCCCCACTGCTTCATGAGCCTCATGAATGGAGTATTCAGACATTTTGGATCGCTTTGTTTTAGTGTTCCTTGATGACATATTGATTTATTCTCGCTCCGAGGAGGAACATGAGGAGCATTTGAGGCGGTACTTCAGTTTCGAGAGAGCAAGTTGTAGATGGGAACTTGGAAAAGTGTAGCTTCTTTCGACAGATTCATTACTTGGGTCATATCATATCAGACGAGGGTATCTCCGTAGATCCCACTAAGATTCAGGCTATCTTGGATTGGCCAACACCCACATCACTCACTGAGGTGAGGAGCTTCATGGGTTTAGCAGGGTATTACCGCAGGTTTGTGTAGGACTTTTCTAGGGTTTTCACCCTATTACTTCTCTTCGTAGGAGGAAGGGAAGAAGTTTGATTGGTCAGAAAAATGTGAGCAGGCCTTTCAGTTGCTTAAGGAAAGGCTAACCACGGCGCCCATCTTAGCAGTTCCAGACCCAACAGAGGATTTTGTTGTTTGCACTGATGCATCACTAGAGGGTTTGGGACCGCCTTATGCGGAGCATCGGGTTATTACTTTTGAGTCTCGTAAGCTCAAGGACTACGAGCTTAACTATCCTACTCACAACTTAGAGCTTGCAGCAGTTGTTCATGCACTTGTGCGTTGGTGACATTTCCTTTTGGGTAGACCTTTCATCTTGAGGACAGATCATCAGTAGCTTGCAAAGATATCTTCTCTCGGCCGAACCTCAACGCTCACAACGGCATTGATGGAGTTCCTATGTGAGTATGACATGGAGGTGCAGTATATCAAGGGAAAGGAAAATGTTGTTGCAGATGCACTTAGTAGATGACGGCATGTGCTTGCTTCTTTGACACTGCAGTCAGATTTGAGAGGCAGGATACTTGAGCATCTTCCAGAGGACATAGGTTTTATGAGGGTGCTGGCAGTGATGTTGGATTCTCGTGGTTCTTTTGAGGGCGGAGATATCGGATGCATGCTAGAGTCAGATGGTTTGCTTTGGGTCCATAGGTGCATTTATGTGCCTAAGGTAGGTGATCTGCGTAGTTTCATTCTTACTGAGGCTCATCGAGCCCCATATGCAGCACATCCAGGAGTGAAGAAGATGCATGCCGATTTGAGAGTTATATTATTGGCCGGGTCTTCGTTGAGACATAGCAAATTTTGTAGCACGGTGTGTCTTGAGTGTCGAGAGTCAAGGCAGAGCATTCTCATCCCACAGACTCTTATACCCTCATGATATTCCCAGTGGAAATGGGATGTGATCTCCATGGATTTCATAGTAGGACTTCCTATGTCCTCTTATCGTCATGATGCCATTATGGTCACTGTGGATAAGTTGACCAAGGTTATGCATTTCTCGCCAACCAAGGTTACCTATAATGCCCAGGCCATCGCCAAAGTGTTTATGGAGGATATTATCAGATTGCATGGGATCTCGAAGACGATCATTAATGATAGAGACACTATCTACACATCAGTTTTCTGGACTTCTTTTTAGGAGACCTTGGGTACACAAATTAACTTTAGTTCAGCATATCATCCAGAGAAAGATGGGCAGACATAGAGGGTTAATTAGGTTCTTGAGGACATGTTGAGGATGTACGTGATGGACCAGCAGAAGAAGTGGGAAGACTATTTACATTTAGTTGAGTTTGCCTACAATAACAGTTATCATAGCTCCATTGGCATGGCTCCCTATCAGGCTTTGTATGGACGACCTTGCAGGACACCTTTGAGCTGGGATAGACTAGATGATAGGATTATTTTGGGGCCAGCTTATCTTCAAGATTTAGAGCAGCAGGTTGTTCTGATTCGGCAGCGTCTTGAGCAGGCTAGAGCACGCCAAAAGGCGTATGCGGACACCAAGAGGATCGATCGTCACTTCTCAGTGGGTGACAAAGTCTTCTTGAGGGTTCATCCTCATAAGAGTCCGATCCATTATGGAAAGGGTTCTAAGCTATCGCCTTGTTTTGTGGGGCCTTTTGATATTCTTGAGGTCATCGGTCTAGTTGCCTATCGCCTAGCTTTGCCACCACACCTTGCACGGGCCCACGACGTTTTTCATGTTTCTGTACTACGTAGATATGTACCAGATGTTTCTCATGTTTTGGATTGGTCAGCATTACAGGTAGAGGATGGAGGGCAGTGGAGATTGGAGCCCGTACGCATACTGGAGCACCGGAGGTTGGCCCTTCGGGGTCGAGATTTGGACCAGGTTAGAGTGCAGTGGGACCGATATGACGAGTCATCAGCTACCTGGGAGGATGCTACACCACTGAGGGCTAGATATCCCTATCTCTTCCAATGACTTCCAGGAGGAAGTCTAATTCTAGGAGAGGGGGATGTAGTGCCCACATTTTTATAGCTCCAGTTATTTGTTGGTTCCTTTATTCCTAGACATGTTTTGATTGAGACTCTGATAGACTTTGGACATTTTAGTATGATATTTTATCCTCATGGACATTATGGCATTTTGGGCGCGTAGCGCCAATTGGACTAGATTCGTATACTGATATATTTCTTATGATGTTGATGACACTAACAGGTTATATGATAGACTTATTGGTTAGATGTTAGTCTCTTGTGGTTGATTTGATTAATGATATAGTGTTTTGGATTTAATGAAGGTAATTTTCATGCTAACCTAAGTGTATGTCATTGCAATTTTATTTGTGGATGATTCATGGCAAACTATGTGGATAATTGTATGCATTGCACTATCAATTGTAAATTATGTTCGGACATTATAAGTTTGATTGATATTGAGATGTATAGATGATGTTATTATAATGGACAGATGCGGTTAATGTGTTTAATGAGTGTGCAGTGTGAGTATAGGAGAGCATGGGTTTCGTGGCAGCAGCTACGCATTGTGCACAAGCGGCCCACGGGCTAAGTCCTAACCATGCTAAATGTTTGAGGCCTTAGATTAGATGTATTTAATTGGGCACCATGGATGAACCCCTCAATTGTAATGTAATTATTTCTTGTAAAATTAATTAGTGTTTAGGGTGTGTTTTATTAAGTAAACTAGCTTAGGGGTTAATGATCTTATCTTAAGTTAAGTGTTGGTTTTGAGAAGTGTGTGTGTGTTGGTAGAAGGGATTGGGGACCACATGTGAACCTTTAGTGGACCCCACACCTCTACCCTTGTGCCCAAGCATGCCAAACCCGAAATTGGGTTATTTTGGGTAATTTTAGGGACCCCTTTTGAGTTTGGGGGTTCCCTTAGCATGAAAATGGGCCCTTGGACCCTACCTAATAGGTAGGGGGGCCTATTTCCAAGGTTTGGAGGGAGTTTCCCTCCCATTTAGCCCTCTTTAGTCACCATCCATGTAAGATGGTTGGGTTGTGTGAAAGTGTTAAAAGTTGCTCCACTTTGTTTTATTTTAGTTTTTGGTATTTTGGGTGAAAAGGGATAAAAGGTGAGTTTACTCTTACTTATTTGGTTTTTGGAATCTTTGACTCTTGAGAGGAGAGGAGGTGACACTTGTCACTTTCTCATTGGTGAGGAAACTTTTGGGTTCCTCTTTTTATTCTTCCTCATGTGGAAGGAATGGGTCTTCTTGGTTCATTTTTTTGGAGCACTTGGAGAATTTTGGGAGCTTGGAGGGGAGCTTGGACAAAGGGGAAAAGCTTAGAGTCTTGGAAAGCATTATAGAGGTAGGGTTCTTAACCTTTTTCCTTCTTAGTTTTGTTTATCTTGTAAACTATGCTTGATCAATAAAATAGTGTGTGAAATGATGTGTTGTGAAGTTGTATGGTGAATGTGGTTGTTTGCTTGTTCTTGTTATTTTCTTTGTTTTCTCTCCACCATCATTTGGAATGATGGTTTTTGGAGAATGTAGGGGAAGAGAGAGGGATTTCCCTCTCAAACCTCATGGTTGTTGGTCAAGCCATGAAGGTCCCTTCTCATCCCCTCATATGGTTTGAGGTGGGAGAAATGTTCACATGGCTTGAACCTTTCCCCATTCTTGGTGAGGAAACCCTTTTGGGTTTGAAAATCCTCCCAATAAGGATTTCTATAGCATAAAGGAAGGGGTTATGACTATGTCCCACTTTTTGTAGTTTATGTATTTCAACAAACTATAGAGACTACACACATATAAAATGACCAAACATACATTTTTAAGAGGTTATAAATACCAAGGATCCAGAATTTACCTACTTTTTTAAATTTTCATAGTATTTTTAACTATTTATTTACTAGTCAGATTTTAAAATATTTATGGCCACAAAGTGGGACACACTTGTATGCTTTGACCCAAAGAATAAGGAGGATGAATGATTTAGGAGGTATAAGGAGTTTGTATATATGTATTTGATGGTGCTCCTATGGTTGGACACCTTGATTTGGGCATCCTACTTCCTCTCTTCCCCCTTGTGAGGTTGACCTTGTTCTCCTCATGTTGTGGTTTTCATTGTATAGTAGGTCTAAGTGGTTGAATGGTCTTATGTTTCTCTTGTTGTGTGTTTAATCCCCATTATACTTGTGCACATTGTGGAAGCTAGTTCCTCTCTCCCATGGGCTTGGGGGAGGCTAGCATGACTTCCAACCATGGAAAGGCATGTGATGATGCCTATTGGTTGGGTGGTAAACAAGCCATGTTCTCTTGGAGTTGGATTCTTGTAGGAGTATTGGAGTTGGAGCTCATGTTGGAGATAGTTGAAGCCTCTTGCCATCTTGGTCATCCTCATCTTTTGTGGGCATTACCATTCATGTTGTAAATAAATGTGGCTTGTAAAGTTTCACATTCTTGTATATAACCATTTTGTACTTATTGTTTCTTGAAAACATTGGTCATCACAAAGAAAGTTTCTATTTTATAGTTGCAAGAATCTTGTAAGATTGTCATTTGAATTTATAATGAAACCAAGAACTTTTTATTTTCAATGCCTTCATTTGGAAAGATTTGTTGTTTAGAAATATGCAATATAGATGTGCATTACATATAAAATCTGAAAGTTTAGTGTGCTTGCATTACAAAAAAATATGGCATTACACATACATTAGAAAAAATTGTCAAATTTGGCCATGTTGTAAAACACCCAACATTCTTCGTGGTTGGTCCCTATCCCTTTTCAATGTATGATATAATGTCCCCGCAAAAAAAAAAACCTCTCGGCCCCACGACCACATCAACACCATCGAAAAATAATAATACATAGAAATCAATAATCGTTATCCAAAATTTAGTAATTCTATAATCTATCAAAATATCAAATAATTCGATTCTAACATCCATGAGATCATAATTATACTCAGAACATCCAGAGTATAACGTGTCAATATAAAATCCAAATAATGCAAATCAACATATATCAAACTTGTACTACCAATGTCATCTAGTGTATCATAATCAAAATGTGAATCACAACATATCAATAGTCCAAATATCTACATAGTCTATCATCTACTGCTCAAAATATAATAATCAAAATGTCTAAGTATCAATCGAACATTAATATTTCCGTAATGAAAATAGTGTCGAAGAGGAGTGGGCGCTACAGAAATGTGAAAACCCGCAAGGGCGCCCTTTTCTAGTAGAAAGAAGAAAAAGAAAAGAAAGACGGAAAAAATAGGACTAGTATAAATCCACGTAAGGTAGAGGGAAAACTACGAGACAAATGAATCTAACAAAGTAGAATAATTAGAAACCAGAAGGAAGTGCATATGAAAAATTAGGGAAACAATGAGAATAAAATGTGGGAAGAGTAGAAACCACATATTGAAGAAGACAACAAAAATAAAACTATGCAAGGTAAAAACAAAGGGAGAATAGCTGCGAAAAAAAGACAAGAAAAGTAAATTTGTGGCATAAAGACGAGCAAAGGGAAGTTGCGTAATATAATCAAGGAAAAAAGTGTCGTGGAAGGAAGGGAAGTTAAAAAAACTAAGATATAAAAATCCACGAAAGGAAGACAAGAACCGTGAAGCACAAGGACTAAAATAATCCATGGAAGGGAAAAAGGGAAGCTAAGTGATTACGACCATAGACAAAATAATAAATATGTTAGGTGGGGACTAATGACCTAAATAAATCAAGGGCAGCTCATTCATTGACCACTTGGTAAATTTTGTAAAAAGATGAAGAAAGAGAAGAGTGAAGAAGAAAATTGTGCCATATTGTGCAAAAATTATAACATTATGTAATATATGATCGTGTTATATCATCATTTTTGTTTCATGTGTTTATTTAGAGAGAAAAGTAGATTTTGAATTGATTTTGTACAAAGATAATTGATATAATCTATTTTCAAAATGTACCAAAAACCAATCTCCCTAGATATCATATCATAGTTGGCTCTTAAAAATAATCATTGATTAAAAAGTGAACAACTATTTAATATTTTTTTAATATGAAGAAATCAATTATACACATGTAACTATGACATCATTTGCCATAGCAAATTATATTACTTATAATAGCAAAAAGAACATCCAAAAACATCTAATAATATTTTTGGGCACCTTTTAATATCTCATTTTTGAAATGAAGATATAAAAGTATTAGTCAAGATAAAGTACTAATCAGAGTTATAAAAAGACATTCACACTTAAAAATTAAAAAAAAATAACACTCACAATTACATTAAAAAAGCACAAATTCTTTAAATATAAACTTTCAACCTTGAAAGTAACTCCGAGTCTTAATATCTTTTGATTAAACCTGTCATTTAGTGAACATATAACTTATCAAAAATCTTATAACTTCCAGTCTTTTTCGAAGGAACAAACTTTTTAAAAACAAGAAATTTTTGTTGTATTATTAAGCAATTTTTAATGGTTTTAGATGTTTTGAAGAAAAGATCAAATATTTAGTCTACCATGGACCTTCCTACAGCCTAGCTCTAAGTGGTGTCAAAAGCACTTTTTTAAAGAAGAATCAATGATAAAATACTTGCAAAGTGAATCAAAGCAAATAATTGACAAATATATAGGTGATGGTAAATTGAGAAAAAATGACATATTAAACACGTATAGATGAGAACAGCGCCTAGAATCACTAGGGGAAAAAAGAGAAGGAATGTATTTTATAGTGGGTGAATAATGTAGGATTGAATAGTCAAAAGAAAAGGAATCATGCGAAACCAAAAAAGGAGATATTTTCAAAGTAAAAAACAATTCAAGGCCACTATGAGAATGAATGATATTTTGCAATAAAAACTATTACAATCCATGGCCATTATACCAACTTAGCAATAATTTACAATGAATTTTTTCTATTTTTTTTGGTACGTTATTTTCTTATAAGGGTTAATTATAGAAAATTAAAATTCACACCTTAAAAAATAATGAAATATAGGATTTACAATGTATATGAGGTTGAAAAATATGTTGAGAGGAATATTATTGTTTAATTTGTTTTAAAATAGATATGTTAATTTTATTTGATATGTTATGATATTTTATTAAATAATTCATGTGTTTTGTATGGATATTTGTATATGTTGCATATATATCAATAATAATATTTGTAAAGAATTTTACTAAAATTTGTTTTTTTATTATTTTGTAATGGTTCTTCATATTTTGTTGGGAAAATTTCATTTTGGCCTTGAATTCATCTTTACCCATGTTAAATAAATTTCTCTATAATTATCGCTTTATCAACAAGGGCACGATAAAAAAGATCTAGTCACAACAAATTTGGGTCAAATTTGCATTTTTCAAATTCAACGTAAAATTCTTGAATATAACATATAAGAAAAATTAAAAAACCATCGCTATATTATGCAAAACCGATGTGATTGGTGACATTAATTGCACTTAAGATATTACTGATGCAATATTTGATACTAATCTAACATGATTTACTCACATAATAATTGATGCAAAAAGAATACACTTTGAGTTATTTTTTATTATTAAACAAAATATTGAAATTCGCTTTCTCTTCTCGTATACAAAGATATTGAAATAAAGTATCAAGAACACAATTTAAGTATGGAAAAACATATAATTTGTGTCATACTTTGCAGTGGAAAAGTAATCAAAATTTGGAGGAAAAGTGATACAAAATGTTTAACGGTGCCGAATTTTTGTCAATTTTGCAATAAACAGTCGACAAAAATTCTTAATTCTTTAGAACACAACTAAAAACATTGATTTCTAACTTAAAATAATACTAATATATTATCTTCTAAATAAGATCAAAACCCAACTATTGAAAATGACGCTCATTCTTCACGATATTATAAACATTGATTAGATTTTAATCATAATTTTATAAACAAAAAATGATAATGAAAAAATAAAACATTGCTGGGTATATAAGATATGACATGTACTCATGCTATAAAAATTTGGTAACACCTTCTTTCTCTCAACATGAATTTGAGATGGTGCTAGTTGTTTGGCAACTGGAAATGAAGACGCTCCAAATTATCAACTTAATAAGTACATTAAAAAGATGAAATACCATAGAGATATACAATGGATCACTAAGATATGTTTGCATTCAACAAATTTAAAGTGGCATAGAAGTGATAGAATTGACATTGTATTAAGACTTGTCTGGTTAGAATGACCAAATTGATGTACTGTAAAAGAAAGGTTAAGACCCCTAATTTTTCAATCGAGACAAATCCTTTAAAAGAATATGGAAATGTTACTATTTCCCCCCTTTCCATGCATTTTGTTGGGCCATAACAGTCTGACTCTAACCAAGTAGTGGTTGGGCAAGCTACATATGTTTCATAATGCAAGCTTGTTAAAATTTCTTTCATTAGAAACCTTTACATGAACATCTTGTGCTTTCAAACCAAGAAAATGTACATATAACATTGACACTATTGCATATGCCATTATCAGTCATCATTTCCAGGTTCTTTCAAGGGGAAAAAAGAGAAAGTCACATTTAGCTTAACATAAAGTTTTCATGCTCAACCTAATATTATTTTTTATTAATTATTAATTTGTTTTTAAAAAAATATAAAAGCACATGAGTTTCTATTAAATTTATAAAAGTAATCACCTAACTCATATATTAATGGAAAGTATTATAATTACATATTTTATACAACATAAATAAATATATTACAAAAATTATTTTATATATCTATATAATTAAAATATTAGAATCAATACTTAAAAATGTTTGTGAATAGTTGATAGATGCTTATAATTTTTTTGAAAAATAAATAAGTGTATATGACCTTGAAGGATGTTCTAAGCCTTCTTCATCTATGATTGGGGCTATCATTTTTTTGCCTCAACACAACGAGATAAATAATAATTTGTTCCTTTTTACAATTTTCTTCTATAACAACCGTATGAACATGACCTACATCACATTGCACACAAAATATTTAATTTCAATAAATTATTCATACATAAGTAACATAATCGAAATAAATATTAATTTTTAAAAATAATGTATCTATAATATCTGGTTGCACTAGATACGATATATGGTTAAAGTCAACTAATATTTCGTTCACCGTGAGTTGTATAGCTCGTGAAGGTCGATATGTCTCAAGTGGATGTAATTGTCTACAACACCATTCATTGACCCACTCTTTCAACTCGGACTTATCCTATATATATAGCAAAATCATGTCATCTTCTTGTATGAATAGTCCATGAACCTGCATTTGAAATTTTAAAAGAGGGCAACTCACTAGATCTCATTATTATAAAACAATCTTCATATTTTGATAAATTATCATCTTCCACCAACCAAAAACCCTATGATATGTAGACTTACCCTCATTACCTAGACCCATTATTTAGCTACACCATTCCACAATGTATGTTGCATTGGTGAAATTTGTACCATATTTGTAGTTCAAATTTTCTCTTCCTAGGATATTTTAACACATGTTATTGCGTCATCGTGCTCTCATTTTCAATGACCAGCCTCTGTAAAATTATAAATATTTTGAACATCACACATCCTATGCATCCTGCTCAACTAGTAGAACATTCACACATTCTTGAATTATGATGTACATTTATCTGCCCATATGACGTGTTGACCAAATATGATGTTTTTATCACTCAAATTACCATATTAAATCTCAAATAAATCTTTCAAAAACTCTATATAATGTGTACAATCATAACTAATATATAAATGATACTCCATGCAAATATTTTTTTCTTCCTCTGTTTTGTCGAGAGCATGAGTGAATGTTATATGTACAAATATGGAAACATGAATAAATTTGTAGTATTGGTATTACACTTCATTTGGTGCTTGTAGTGTATAGTTCTCTACAAAATCAACAATTGACACAATGGTACTAAGTGGAAATGTATCTGTCGCATAACCTAAATTACTCTTCTTACCATCGATCTCTACGTGTATGTCATGCATAATCATACACTATATTCTCTCAAAATATTGTCATAAAATATGATATATTTATTTTGTAATCACTAAGTCAAACCTCTTGATCTCTTTACCATATTTTAAAGTGTATGACACTAATTTGTATTTCCCAAAACCAACTAGTTCATTTTTAATTGCATTTGTATTCTCTGTGTGTATACAATTTTGTAAACATTGCAAACCACCACAAATATCACAAGCTCCTTCTAAACATAATTTCTTATTAATAAAGTTGTTCTCTTGTACAAAAAACACTTTATATTAACTCTCTTGCTGATTTAGGTGGAACATTTATCATACAATCTTGAAAAATAATATCTTAGTGTGAAAATTAACACATACATTAGAAAAACATCATAGTGCATAAAAAATTCAATATGGATCTTATAAGTAGTCCGCGAGTGATTTATTGTAACATAAAAAGGTTTTACCATTTCAAAATACCTTTGACTAATTTCTTATTTTGGATAAGTCTCTTTAAACTAATTATATAAAATTTTATTTGTGTGATATCAAAAATGTTTGAGATGTGATTCATAGTTTCGAGAACTCGAGACTTCCTTTTAAAAATAATTTTTCATTAGGTGAAAGCCTTGAATTAGTTTTCCAAAATGCATCAATTTTATATTTTAGCTCTTCACTATGTCTTTGTTTTTCTATGGGATTCTATGTGAGAATGCCCATAATTCATTATTATAGGGATCTTTAACTCTTTCACATCTTCCAAGAGCTTTAAATATTTTTTTAGTGCAAAGACTTGTTTCCCTAATTAAACCATATTTATTTGTTACTTTACTTACTATAGTTAATGTAATAACACGTCTGATAGTATTATTGTTGGAGATAAAATATGCACCCTACAAAAATGATTTTAGCAATGTCATGGTGCATGGGGGGTTCACTTAGTAAAAGTGTGGTATAGCACGTGCGTTCGAAGGGTATTAAAAAATACCCTTAATTCTAGTTTTTATCTCTAGTTATTCAATTGATAATACCCCCTCCCATTATATTATTAGAATGAAAATACCCCCTATTTTTTCCATGTACCTTACCCATTTTTCCACGATAATTTTATTTACCCCTTTTTATTTCTACCCTAATATATTAAACAAAAAATATATCATATTTCTCACTCGACTTTTTTTAATATGCATTTTCTCTCAAAATATAGTTTGAATCCATTCAAGACCTATTACAAATTACCTTATAAATGTAAATATTTAATCATTTATTAATAGTTCTTCAAATAATTAAGATGGTGAAATAATATCACTTGTGTTGAAAAGTATACTCAATCCTAGTTTTATACCATCTTATTATTTCTTGGTTAAGAATCTCTTAATTGAGATTTCTTTATTCAAAAAGAGATTATAATTTAACTTTATGACCACACTCATTAAATTGCAATGTTAAGGTATTTAGTTTTAAAAACTAGGGTTCAAATGTTTTAGTTTTATATTAAAATTAAAACTTGCTTTCCTTTGGCCCACTTATCTAACCTACCCCCAATACCTGATTCAGAATATGAATAAATTAAACCCTTTCACCCCCTCATGTCTACCGATATATTGACTTTACTTTTGTTAATTTTAATTACCTCAATATGAACCCACGTGCTATGATATTGCCTAGCTAATGAACCCCTCGTGTTTCAAAGATGCAACATTATTATAATTAAACAAAATTTCTTTTTCTCTTTACTTATTATAGTTGATGTAATAACACGTCGAGATAGTATTATTGTTGGAGCTGAAATATGCACCCTCTACCGAAATGAGTTCAAAATTTCAGTGCAACATTATTAGAACATTAGTCTGTGGGTTACTCTTGATCTTTTTCTAGATGAAAGGGCCAGTTTCCTACATTCCATCTTGTTGCAACTAATCTTATACCAACTCTCTATTATAAACTATCTAACCTAAGATAACAACTCCAAGGAGATAGAGTTAGGAGTAGAAAATGAAAATTAAAAGGGAAGTGATGCACCAAACTGAAATGGATCAATTAAAACTCTAAAAGACACAAATTTAAGTATGAAAATGAATATTTAAAATATGCACACAGATGGAAGAGAAATTAAATGGGAAAGTGTGAAGGCATGTAAGACAACAAGAGTATTCACATCAAACGCCAAACATTCAAAGGAATGAGATCACACTTGCATAAACTTCAACATCTAACCATTTTACAACATAGGGTCAAGGCAGAGAAATATTCACATGTAAATTACAAAGGACGCAAGAAATAAAATCATAAGCTTGTAAGGAACAAATTTGATTTAATAGAAAATATCCCACACATTGTGTAAAGGCACATATATTTATTGAACACGGGGAAGAAGAAGGGGAAAAAGAAGAGGGAAAAGATAACCACCATGTTGGAGTACCAACCCCTGAAATATTATTGAATAAACATGGACGCAATTATTTATTGTAGTTTTAACTTGTAGAATAGGCATGGGTGCCATGAGGAAAGACCCAACCAAAGACAAACATGGGTACCTTGATTCAATCACATGCCACCGGACTATGCAAGATGATTCCATACTTCATTAAATTCTTGTTATTGAGGTAGGTTGTCATCGATTTAAAAGCAGTGCAACATTTACATGTGCCCCATGGATTTTCTTTGATTCATGGTTTCACCAATTTCACCTTCTTAATCAACATGTTATAGGGCCTATTCCTTCTTTATGCAACATTCGACTTGGTGACCATTTTCCTTTGTTTCATGGAATTTTGAAGTCTCATGAAACACTGTTCCCTAAGAAACTGTGGGACACTTAGTTAGTTTTGTACAAGAAACTTCCTCATTGATCAAATGAATGAACTAGCAATGAAAGAAACTATCAACTAAGAAATTTTGGAGGGTTTATGTTACCTCGGATGCGATGTGATGGATACAAGCGTAAAGTAGATGATGGATCCCATTTGCTTATCGATGATAACCTGCAAATAAGAACCACTGAAAGAAAAATGATTAGATGGATATGTGGGGGTTTCTGACAAAGTGGCTCCAAGAAGTCTTAGATTCCTTTCATGGATGTCAACCCCCATTTGTTTAGAAAAAGTGATGTAAAGGATGGAATAACAAAAGCATGCAGAAACAAAAATATTTACTGAATCTAAAAATTGACAGAGATTGATCTAAAATTTGATTAGATTGTAATAACTATAAATTAAATGTTACCTAGTCTAATTTGGATCAACGATGACCTAGAAGGGTAGATCTAGAAAATAAGATGAATATGTAGGCCTACAAAATCTTGAGTGCAAATTTGAAGCAGAACATGTTTGTGAATTCTAGAAACAACCTGCAGAAGAATGTCTAGAATAGAAGGCAAATAGAATGGTAGAAAATAGTGATCAGAATGGAATGTTTGGCAAACAAGACCTCATCGTCGATGCGACCTGGGTTAGCCGACGGTGATTGTAGAAGAGTGTGATAGGGACGAGGATAAATGGATGGGAAAGGAAACTTGTAAGCAAATAAGTTGGAAAATAAGGTTGTTGAAGAAGATCTGAGTGTTACCAAGGCTAATCGAACCCTTAAAATGTTAGACACAAGAGAAACCAAGATAATATGATAAATATTGCATAAATAACATGAAGATAATGATAAATCTCATGAAGGATGATCATGAGTGATGCAAGCACATCCGAAGGAGGTCTAGGAGGTCTGTAATTATTGCAGGAATGCTCAGGCATGAGAGAGGGTTCACAAGTCATGAGAGAGCTCCAAAATTCACATGCATCTGATTGATTATGGAAAGGAAGGATTCAATTTTATAGGGTCGATGATGATTGGGCTAGGTCACCACCGACTACGGGGAAAGTTTCCCTAATGGGCTATCTTTTGTGTTTTTGGTGTGATTTCATGTTTTTAAGAGTTGGAAGGGTGCTTTAAAGCATGTGTGCGGGATTAGATTGCTTGGGATAAATCATGGGTAGTTAGGGCATAAAAATAGATAGGATAAAAGCTTAGAAAAGTAAGGGGATGGATTTAGGATAAAAGCATCCTAAATAGAAGGTCCATTAGGGCAAGGTAATGGGTATTAATTAATTAATAGGAATTAATTAATTAATTTTAATAAAGATTAATATGGATGGGATAAATGGGAATTTAATTAAATAAGGGGATGAATTAAATAAATATGCGCATGTGGGTGATTAAGGGTATAGATATCGAATTTAGGTGTCTACATTTTACCCCTTTTTGTTGAGTGGTTTGTGCTAGCAAACCATGAGACAAAATGATGAGATTTGGATGAGGATTGACGAAAGGTAGATGATGAGATCCCCCTCAAATGGGGAATCAATGATGCCATAAAGAATTGATGATGTGTTTGAAAAAGGTAGATGAAAAAGGGCGGGTGGGTGAAGAAAAATGGGTAAAATGATTACCAAGGTAAGATTCCCCAAGAAAAAGGATCGCAATAACAATAAAAACTATGGCGGTGACTCCAATATCACATTAGTAGAGGACAATTGTAGTCTCAATGGAGACATGATATGATGTTCTACATGGGCCGGTGAGTGGGTGAAGATCATGCAATATGGATGCAAACCGCATGACCAACGTCATATGGAAACATTAAAATATGTGCAACTAAATGCAAAAGGTATACAAAATCCTTCATACACAAGGAATCAAGTGAATAGGTATGCATCCACAAGGGATGAGGATGAAAGGTATGGTGCCTAGTGGGACACAAAAAATGGCCGAGAAGGAAAAATGAAAAAGTGGGTGGTGAAATAATATGCCCCAAAGGGGAAAGTATGGCCATAAAGAAAAAAAGGGAAATAAAATATGCCCCAAGTGGGGAAAGTATGGCCAAAAAGGTGGAATTTGAATGAGAATATGGTGCCCCCAAGAAGGGCACAAATATGGCCACAAGAGTGGACTTGATATAATGAATGTAATTCCCAAAGGGGAAAATGAATATGGCCTCAAAGGAGGAATTTGTGCATAGATTAGATAGGATTATGAATTAAAATTCCCAAAGGAGGAGTAATTATGGCCACAAAGGTGGACTTAGAGAGTATGATAGGATTAAAATGCCCAAAGGGAAAATAGATAAGGCCACAAATGTGGACTTAGAAAGTACATATGCCCAAAGGAGGAATAGTTTGATTGTTGGATTAAAATGCACAGATGGAAAAATGAATATGTACACAAATGTGGAATTTGAGAGTAGATTGGATCAAATTAAATATTTGATTAAAATTCCTAGAGGGAAAATGAATATGGCCACAAATGTGGACTTAAAGGTCAATAATAGATGATGCCCTAGGAAAGGATGTAAGGAAGAGGGGAAAAGCCCAAAATAATTACTGCCAAAGGGATTTGACGACAACTATGGCCAATCGATGGGGACATAAATTTGGTGGCTATATAAGCCCGAGGGTTGGCCAAAGATGATCATTTTCACGTGTAAAGTTGATGAGAGAGAGCATGGCGATTAAAAAGAAAAGTGAGAAATAGGAAGTCGTTGGAGCTACCAAGAAGCGCCAAAGGGTGTGCGAGGATGGTTTGTAACATAACCCACACTGGTTTTTAATTAAATTTAATGTTTTCTTTATTTTTGCATTTTTGCAAAAAGTGGATGTCGTCAGGGCGGTGGCGGTGACCCGGATGGGATGGGTCGACATCTACTTGCCTAACCACATCGATCGACCCCCAAAAACGTGTCGACCCACCTAATTCGATGTCGACTAGGGTTGGATTGGCTAAATTAGGCTTAAATTGAATTTTAGATGAAATTTTAATGCATTTTGAATAGATTTTGGATGTGGATCTGATGTATGCATGTTTTATTTGTATTTGTAGGATATGGATACCATGTGCTTGAGAGACAAAGTTTCACTCTGTATGAGTGTATAAGATGAGATGTGATGTGCAGTGGGATCACTTGGAACAATGGGGTTGGGTGATTTAGGAAATACCAAAGGATCACACAGGATGTGGGATTAATGATAGCATTGGTGGAGAGATGGGATCGACATACATGGACATTTTGGTTTAGGACAGGGGAGATTACCATCACCTTAGAGGATGTATACCACATCCTCAATTTTCCCATTCAGGTGGAGAAGGTAGTCCCCATCACTAGTGACAACATATTGGTGGTCTTGACACGGCTATTTGGAGTCGATGCACCCCACATCATATTTTCTTTAGGGGATTTTTCATATGAGTTGAGATATGAGGTGGGGTACCACACAACCATTTTATTTACATGGTGATGATGGTTATGTCATGCTATGATTTTCTAGACTCTAGTGGAGCTCGGTTTCCATGGGCATTGGCTGGTGTAGTGGCGACATTATTGAACATCGAACAATATTATCATTCGGGATTTCCTTGTTAGCTCAGGTTTACCATGAGCTTTCCATGTATAGTTTACAATGGAGGTTAGGATTAAATGTAGGATTCTTGTTGCACTACTTGGCGTATGAGCATATAGTAGTTATTCAACCATCGGGGCTTCCATGGGTCGTAGGAGACCATATAGAGCTAGAAATAGGATTCTTGAGATGGAGGGTTGATCAAGCCTTCAGAGATAGGAATGAGAGGAGGGTGGAATGGTATGTGGATCATCTTGCGGAGTTAGATGTTGATTAGATTAGGTGGTGGCCATAACGATATTTCCCGCATGGCCAAAGGGAGATGTAGAGTTGGTTAGGATGAAGAGGACAAGATGGATATAGAGGAGAAATATAGAGATGATCGAGGTCGTTCATTTTGATCGAGTACAATGAAATTTTGTATTTATCCAAATGGTTCCTCGGATCCTATTTTATACAAGATGGAGTTTAAAAGGGAGCTACCGAGTCTTATTATGGAAGACCCGGTGGAAAAGGAGGTTGCGCCATGGGATGAGGATGACAATGTGGGAGTCGGAGTAGGATACGTATATAGGTATACTACTGTGGGGAAGCTTTTATTGAGGAGAGAGAGAGAGAGGAGGTAAAGGAGATGGAGATTGATGTTGAGGCAGCTCCTAGAGGAGGTGAAGATGGTGAAGTAGTAGAGTTATGTAGAGATGGTATGTTTGCATGCCAAATTAGATCGATGATGAGGTGGAGAGGGACCGACACTTGTAGAGTGGGGTACATCTCTACATAGAGAGGATGCGGTCATCGCAAGAGTGGGACCGAGTTATTCAAGAGTGGGGTACATCTCTAATACAGGGGAGGCTCATTTGGGATATTTGTCTACTATTTTGGTGACAAAGTCGGTGAGTGGTGCTTTGAAGAACTCCACAGGGGTTTGGGACATATAGCACCTCCTGACATTATTTCCATGGATAGGTACATAGCACTAGCCGCAGAGAATATATATTACAAGGGGATCTTGTTCGAGAATATGTTAAAGACACTATGCTACTAGGACCACCTACGAGGGACAAGTGGATGGAGGAGCAGGGCATCTAGGATTATGGAAAGTGTAGCACAACCGTAGTGAGAGGGGGAGGCCATGAGGGTGGCATATATGCGCAAGGATTAGGTGTTGTACCTTCCCCAAGAGAATAGGATTTGAGAGTCTCAAATATACACTTCTCATATTTTGATAGCATCTCTTGCTTTGAGAGAGGGCCCTTAGAGGCTAAGTATGATGTATTGATACACATTTTGATGTGTGTGTGTGTGTGTGTGTGTGTGTGTGTGTGTGTGTGTGTGTGTGTGTGTGTGTGTGTGTGTGTGTGTGTGTGTGTGTGTGTGTTTGTGTATGTATATATATGATATATGGTTTTTTCATGGATTATTATGTATTTATTATGTGATGTGATGAATTTAATTTGATGTGATGATGATGGTTTTAGATTAGATGTTGTGATGATGATGTAATGGAACACATATTTGTTTTATATTTTATGATGATGGTGAAATAAATGTATGATTAGATGGTTATTTTGGATGTGTACGTGTATGGATAAAATTATGATGTAAATATGTGATATTTTAAAGAGGATTAGGAATATATATTTTTCATTTGAATCGATCATGTTGATTAGAATGTATATGGATAAGATGTGATGAAAATAATTTGAGAATGGATGTGATTAATGATGAATATAAGTAAGAGTAAATGTGTTGTAAGATGGATAGATAACACATAGGTGTTGAGATAAAGAAAGGTATGTGTTGAAACAAAATGAAATATGGGTGAAAGATAGATGTGATAAAAGGTAACACAACGGTGTCGATGTTATGTCATATCAAGGAACATGAGGGAAATATACCCCAAACACATTGGAGGTAACTAAGAAGAGGATCTAGGTAACGTAAGGCACATGCGACCAAAGCAAATGCTAGTATGCAACCAAAAATAATTAGTTATACCAAATATCATAAGGAATCAATGGATAAAATGGACTTATACATCAAATTTATACATGAAAAATGGTTTTGAGATGTAATTGTACAAGGGAAGAGGGTTCTCTAAAAGTTGTGTTCCCTAAACTATGCCTCACTCTAGGAAAGGGAAAGAGAAAACTAATCAATAAGAAGAAGTCTGCTAGAAGAAAGTTGATCAATGCGGAAGCTTTTCCTGGTGCTAATAAAATAGAAGGTTGATCAATACATGAATCCTTCAAATTCCATAAAAGAGTATCCATCCTTCGAGGGTATGGTCTACTTTATACACAATAAAGATAACAAGAATAACATATGATATTCTTCCTTCAGGATCAATCTATTTCTTTTGACTTGCTTTTAACTTTGATTTGCATTATTTTATCTTTTTTTTCATGGATAATTGTCCTTTAAGGGAACATTATTTTTTGGTAACTTTTATTTTGATTTGAGCATCCATGAATTTTGATTTTTGCATGGGGAGAGATGGGACTAGCTAAGTAGACCACTTGAGAGGGGATAATGAATGTACAAGATACACCCTTGGACCCTTTGCATGGTTCCAATAGGTGAATAAGAGGGTGATGGATGTAATGATTGTGAAGTTCTCACCAAGAAAAGAGAACCTATCCATAAGGAAATATGCTATGGGAAGAGCCATGGTGCCCATATTTAAGGTCACATCTAGGAAGTGATAAAGACCACATAATTCCAAATCATTACAATGAGAAATGGAAAGATCTAAGATGGAGGAATGATCTAAAGATATGACTAAGAGCATTGGTAGACATGCTAATAGTAGAATGGTCACAAGTGCAATGCGTTAAGAGGTTCCACTTCTAGTTTACCATCAAGGGAAGCTAATCGATGGGCTCCCAACCCATACTTGTGCGTAGTAATGTATGGTCTAATCTAGTTAAAGGTAAAATTTCCACATTGTTTCCTTTCGATGACGAGGTCATCAATGTTTAAAGTGCATTAGGATAGGGTAATATATTGCAAAGGATTATAAGATGAATGAAAAAACTATGCGCTTAATAAAGAGAAGATTTACGCCCCTAACAAGACAAGGATATGGTTACTTTAAATAAAAGTATGATTCCCTAGATGGAGCACAGATATGGCCACGAGTAGACTTAGGATGAGAGTAAATGGTCACCGAAGAGAAGGGAAATTATGGAGAATATAATTTTGGATAGGATGAGATGAATCTAATAAAGACTATAAAACATGTGCAACACCTCAGAAATGCGGAGGCGGGAATAATGGCTAAAAAATTAGATTTATAATTTAAGGATATGGTGCCTTTAGGATAGGAACAAATATGAACACAAGGGTGGTCGTTAGGTTAATACATGATTATCTTAAGGGAAGAATATATATGGCCACGTAGGTGGTTGGAAGACAAGAAGACAATAGGTGGATAATCTTAATAATACCGGATGAAGATAGGTTAGACAAGATCGGACAATGTCAAGTATGGAGAGGAAATAATCATAAAGTAGACCGGGTCCTAGAAATAATTCCCCCATAGTGTATGAGGATAAACCAATTGGGATAAGATGCATGGATTAGGAAGAAGATGTGAAAGGATCAATGAGAAAGGGGATACTTCCTAGCAAGAAGGATAGGGATAAGATAGTGGATATCAGGAGATATGAAATTGATGTCGGGGGATGGTGTAGCAAGTAAAACCGAATAAATTAATAAGGGAGGAACCTCACTAGGAGGAATTAGTTATGGAGGATGGATAATAGAATATGATGTGGACAAACGAGGAGGCTTGGTAATTTGGATGGATGGGGATGTAGGAATAGGGATCGGATTGGTTGTGGATGAAATGGTAGAAGAAGAGGAAGAAGCCTCAAGAAGGTCATCCCTCTCAATAAGGTTATGGATGATGGTTTGAAGGGCCTTACAATGTTCGGTGTCATGACCTAGTGTATGATGATAGGCATAGATGTAGTGGGAATTAAACCATGAGGGCTTCAAATGGTTTGGGTCAAAGGCCCTGATGGGTGGAAGCATGATGGCAGAAGTTTGGAGTAAATGTTGGAGGAATTCTACATATGATTCGATATATGTGTTAGGAGGGATCTTGTGAGATGATGTGGATGTCAAGGATGAGGGTGGATTGTTTTGAGATCTTGGTGCTTTGGTTGTGATTGGTGCTCTGAAAGAAGAAATGTTGGATGATTTAGGATTGGATTGATTAGTAGGTGGAGGTGGAGGTGTTCTTGATGAAGGAGATAGTCCTAAGAGGGAATCAGACTATTTGGATTTGGATTGGTTGGTTGGTCATGATGAAGGAGGTGGTCCTAGGATAGATAGATGTGGCCCCAAGATGGAGGATGTAGATTTGGTATTAGTTTGAGGAATGTATATCTTTCTATGGGGACGCACAAGAGATCATTGTGGAAGGGTGCCAAGGTTTTGGATTTGGATTATTGAGGAGTACCCTTGGCAGGGATGACAATAATTTCAACCGACGGACCTAAAGATGGTGTTGTGGATGATGGGGGAGTAATTTTTGCATGATCTAGTCTAAGGAAGATGGGGATTGGCTTGATGTGGGGTTCTCTCTGGTTGTGTGGATGAGATATGAGGGTTTCCTATGGTTGTTGCAAATTGAATTTCCCTCAAATATTATTCAAATGATGAAGGTGGTGTGGAAGAAGAAGGAGATAATGAAGATTTGGTCATGATGGTTAATAGGGTGGGTGCAGAAATAGGAAGGAAAGACAAACCGGTATGGATTCTACGGATGGTACGATGGGAAAAGGTGGAATATATGTGGATGGTGGAATAGAGTCTAATGGAATAGGTTTGGGTGTGGAATCAATGATAGGAGGAGGTGTGGATATAGAAATAGAAAGGGGTGTTTGGATGATGCAATTGATTAGATCTATGTGAGAGGGAGATGATGTAGATTGTGGATGGGTGGATGTAGAAATGAGGGGATTTGTAGAAGAGGTATGAAATCCTTTTGTGTTTATCTTAGGGAGGATGTAGATGTAGGAATATTACATGTTGAGGATTCAGATGTAGAAGAGTGGTATGAAATGGATGATGTGGGAATTGGTAAAGAAATGTGCTATAATGATGTCAAGGTATACATGGGTGGATTTGTAGATGTGGCAGATATAAGTGTAGTGATGGGTGTGTGTGGGAGATATGTAGGTAATGATATAGGTATGATAGGTGCGGATAAAGAGGCGAGGCAAAGGGCTAGGGCTAATGCAAATGTGGTAAGAGTAGGACTAGATGTAGATGAAAGAGAAGTGGTGGAGGTTAAGGTGGTAGGTAAGGTAATTATGGGTATGGGTGATGTGGGTATAGCCCCTGAAGGATGCATAAGCACAATATATAGGATGGGAGTAGATGATAAGGTAGATAAAGTAGATGTGGAGAGAGGTGTCTGGTGCACAGTTTTGATTTAAAATGGGTTAAATTGATATGGTGTAGAAGGTGAAGATAAATTTACTTGGTGATGGATTAGGAAAGGGTTGTCTAAAGATATCAAGTGGTGAAGATTGGATTGGTTGTTGGGAAGTAAGAATATGATGAGGTGATTAGGATTGAATGGGAAGATCTGATACTTGAGAGATGGGAATGTCAAGAGGTTGGATAGGCATGGTGATGTTAGCTAAACCAAGGATGATACAAGGTTATGGGAGTGGAGCAGGGGTTCACCGGTTGACGTGATCAAGAGGTGGTAGGTTTATGACGTAAGAAATCATAGATAGGACTAGAAGAAGACCTAGAAGCAACCGGTTTGGATGGGATATGGGTCATGGTGGATTTTTGTGTAGAATTATTTGAGGAAAAGTTTTGTTCCATTTTAAATCAGACAAGTCAAGCAAACAATTATTTTTATGTTTTTATATTATGAATGTGTGAAAAATAAAGGGGATGGATAATAAGGTACCTAGGAAGAGGAAATCTATGTTTGGTTTCATGTTTGTTATGGAAGGGAAGTCTCAAGTAACATCCTGTTGGGTGATGAAATCCTAATCAGTCAACCAGTTAGGGGATGTTTTGATGTGTGATTTAGATGCATGAGGTTTGGTTGTGTGTGATAGAATGTGTGATGCAAAAGGTTGAACCCCTATTTAATCTATGTGACCAAGAAGAATGTAGAAAGGAAAGGTTATTTGTTAACCAAATTGAAGTTTGAATTTTTGATGAGGACACACACAAGAAAGAGAAGTACAATGCAAAAAGGATAAAATAAGGAAAAATTGAGAATAAATGGATAACAGTTTTCCTTTTTATTTGCACTCTTGAGCGATGAGCGATCCAAGAAGACAAACCTGACACAAGCAAAAATCAAAATTCTCCTTGGCCCATTCATCTAGAAAGAGTTTAGAAACCGAACTTGGAGGATTGGACTACTGAACTAAAGTTGACTCATACTCTTCATCTTCATGTACTATGAAATTAGATTGTATAGAGTCGGGTCATATGACTCAACACGATAACTAGAAATTGGATCAAATGTTTTGGTAAAAATAGTACCATATATAGTTCTCATGAGCATGTGAGACCAATCTGAAGAAAAATATCCACCCACCTTGGTTGTAAAATATCTTGATAGACAAATGGAAAATAAGGAAGCAAGTCAATGACTAAAACATACTTGGGTTATGGTTAAACTTGGACATACATAGAGGGATAATTCAATATCTTTTATTACTCCTAAAATTTTTATGGTTGAGCCATCAAGTTGTAGGACACCCTTAGAAACTAGATTGTACTAGCACCTGAGTCAATCATACAATTATAAATCAAGTGTTTTCCTTCAATTAGAGACATGTAAAAGGATGGGGTTTTCTTATCCTTTCTTACTTGTTCCTCCTTTGGATTCGCACATGTTAACTGCAGAGTGTGTTTCTTACACAACCGGTTCAAAATGGGGAAGTTTCTTCAGAGCTTCATATAGGATATCCCTCTTAGATGGAATAAATGGGGCATCCCAAATTTTAATATTCATATTTTTCCTTTTCATTTGCTCAACAATGTTGAATACGATACCCATGATTTTTCATTAGAGTACGACATTCTCCTTCCTTCCATGTTCCATCGGTGGGAGCCTTTGGTTAGCGAGACTCTACATGTTCTGTGGATTTATAGTGTTATGTGGATTTTATGTAGTTTACATACGTTGTTTGTTCTCTGAAATTTATTTACCATGCGGGTCCACTAGGTTCGGTGGATTTTCTAGAACATGCGAGTCTTTTGAAGTCCAAAATTTCTTGATGAAGCTAAATTTTCACTTAATCCCTTGTATTTTCTTATAATCTTGTGTGGATTTGGGGAAATAAGGAGAGGATATATCACATCCATTTCTCTCTTTCTGGCCCTTGTGTGATATGCTACATGGATTTGCGAGATATTTAAGTTATCCTTGACTTGGTTAACTGGACATAAGTCATTAGACCTAAAAAATATAAAGTTAGACTTCGGGGTGGGTTCATATATCTCTTCTACACTCGAACTCGGTGAAGCCACAAATTGTTCATGTTGATAGAATGGAGTTTTCACCATAAGATATTTCTCCTGCAAATAATTCATTCTAGCATCGCACACGTGCTAAATAGTGGGGTTGATCATAAGGATAACACCACTCAAAACCTTGGGCCATATTATTTTGGATTGGAACAATGGCTTTGCTCAAGCTAAGAGCTGAAAAAGGTTGTGATTTTGGATTTGGACGTCTTATTTATGGGTAATTATGTTTGAATCTCTAGTTTGGGTATTGGGATCCTTATTGTGGATAACCCTAAAGAGGAGTAGGATATATTTTTAGGGATTGATCTTGTTGTCTCTTGAGTGATAAATTCTCATTTGTCAAATTTTTAAGTTGGACACTAAGGATTTCAATTTATTATTACTGTTATCCAATTTTGCCTCTTGAGAAAAATAGAAAAACACGACCTTGCACGCAAAGGAGCCGACGGGGTTGTTTCAGTCATGGAGGATTACATTTTGGAGTTGGGTGATAGAAATTTCAAGTTCTCAAATTTTAGACTTTTCACCTCTCATGATGAACTCAAATCAATTTTCATAAGCTTAACTTGCTCAAAACAAGTCCAAATTTCACTAGTTGATAGATCGGGGGCTAATCTTCAAAAGGGTATTTTTAGTTTTTTAAAAATTTTGATTTATTAAATTTCAAGATTTTAGGATTTCGGGTTTCAGGATTTTGGGATTTCGGGTTTCGGGATTTCAAGATTTCAGGATTTCGAGATTTCAAGATTTGGGGATTTCGAGATTTGGGGATTTTGGGATTTTGGGTTTTGGGATTTCGGATTTTAGGTTTTGGGATTTCAAGATTTTAGGTTTCGGGATTTCAAGATTTTGGGTTTGAGATTTCGGGATTTCGGGATTTCACGTTTCAAGATTTCGAACTCTCAAGCCCCAAAACATAAAAAGCAAGACTAAATGTCCAAAATTCTGAATTAAAGTCTGAAATTTCAGACTTTAAGAGTTCTTAGGACGTTTTGAGTGGTGAATGTGAGCTCGACTTTCAAAACCAAAATTTCGAAAGTTTGAATTTCAAGATTTTAAAGGTTGCATGCATTTCAGACTCCGAAAATGAAGAAATACAGTCCACCATTTTTTAGGGTGTCAGGCTTCTCACCTACCAAAATTATGAGGTATGGGCTTCCTTTCTTTCCCAGCAAGGAATAGTGCATGGAGGCATGGGTTTTGCAATGAGAACCCATCATTGTTACAGGTGAGAATTCATTGCTCTTTTGGGGTGGTTGAACAAGAATTCAGATTTCTTCTATCTCCTTCTCTAATTCTTCCTATATATTGTAAGGAGGGGCATTTTTCAAAAGTTTGGACATTTTTTTTTGCACCTTCCCTTCTTCTCTTCTCTGCAAGTGGATTTGTGGAGTTCAAACCTCCCATTCAAATTGTAATGCAAGTTTGTGCCTCTTGGCCATTGTAATGGATTGTATCAAATTCTTGGAGCAATAAAAATAAGTCTATGGATGATCTTAACCCTCTCTTATGTTCATTGTATCTATTTGATATCTCATTGCAATCCTGGTTATTTGTGCATGGTGGTTGTATTACATTTTTATGGTTTGTGTTTAATGGCAAAGCAGGTGTTCAACATTCCTTTGGTGCATCACCTTTGTTAGTTAGGTTTATTTTCTTGTATCTTCTTAACCATGTCTCCTTAGAAAATTAGAGTAGATTTTAGAGTAGATCCTCTGTAAAATTGTATGTGTGCACTGAACAGAGGAATAGGAACCGACCTTCATCCGGAGAGCTTTCCCGATTGCAAAGTCCCACACTTTGGGAAAATCTCCATGTTATGAAATCACATTGAGAGTCTCAACCCATCAAGTTGCAGAAATTCAAGGGTGTTGTGATTATGCATCAACAGGTTTTGGCATGCCGGTGGGACCAAGAGGTCATTATACAAGCTTTGAAGGAATTTTCATCAAATTCAGACTTAGAAATTGCAAGTTCTCAAATTTTGGACTTTTCACCTCGTGGACGAACTCTGAAATTGATTTTCAGGGGCTTAACTTTCTCAAAACAAGTCCAAATTTCACCAGTTATTAGATTGGAGGATAATCTTCAAAAGGGTATTTTTATTTTTTTGAAATTTTAATTTTCAAAATTTCAAAGTTTTTGAATTTGGTTTTCGGAACTTCAGGTTTTGGGATTTCAGAATTTCATACTTCTTGGGATTTGGGACTGCAGAATTTTGGACTTCTCCAAATTTCAGATTTTGGGATTTCAAATTTCAGACTTCTCCAAATTTCAAGGTTTCGGGTTTTCAAACATTTGGAAGTCTTGCATTTTCGGGTTTTAGGACTGTCATTCCAAATCAAATTTCAACCTCTAGAATATCAAATACACAGGTCCTTCAAGGTTTTCATTTTTATTCTATCAATTTTGGTGTGTAACTTGTCAAAATCTAGCCTTTAGAGGCTCATTTCCCAACACATATGGCGACTCCAAAGGGATAGAATTCAGTGGTGTAGCAGCACAGGTTGCCCAAGTACATGAGAAGAATTCAAACTAGGTCTGATACTCAAGAAGAGGGACTATTTGTCTACTTATAATTATCACCAGGCAGAGGAAGGAGAGGAAGAAGACCACAAAGATCACCATCTCCACCTAACAGGACTTTGTCTACACCTCCACCTAGTAGACCTTTTCTTCAATCAACAAGAGTTCTCTAACCAATCAGGATGGCACAACCCAATCCCTATGTCAACTTCACAGGCAGTAGTCCACTTTCCCTAAATACTCAAAATCAGGTCCAAGTTTCAACACTAAAGAATATTCTCTATTTCGTAGGAGAAAATCATACGTCTCCTATTGACCAAATCCAAGACATCGTCAATGTCTATGTGATTCACGAAATCAATGAAATGGACATTGTTGTTAAGTTTTTGGCATCTTCCTTTAAGGGTAAAGCTTTGCAATGGTTCAAGAGGTCTAATATCAGGGTCTATCTAGAATTAGGATCATTTATGCATAGCCCTCCATAATCAATTTGGGGAAAAGGGAGATAATTTGTCTTTATTGGAACAATTGACAACTATTAAGAGGGCTCCTAATGAACAGTTGACCGATTTCAACTTCAGGTTCCAAAGGACATGGGATAGAATTTCATTTTTTGTGAGACGAGCAGCTGAAGGTGTATTCCTCTACTTCTTGAAGGCTATAAATTCATATATAGCCATGATGATCCAATCAATTAGACGTATAACTTTACCCGCAGCCTATAACATTGCTATTAGAGATAAAAAAAATGCTTGATTCAAGCTGGTAAGATTACACCAAGGCCACCAATGCCTCTCTATCCAAACATGTGAGCTACTACAAATAGTAAAATGCCAGAATTGAATCCCATTCCAACCCCTATAAATCAAATCAATAGTGAGGCTTCTACTTCTTCAAGCACTTCAAAGGAGTTGCAGGAGGTCATGAAACAACTACAAAACCTTGGAAATGAGTTAGTGACTATCAAGAGGCAACAAGCTTAGACTTCTAAGTCGTATCAACCTCAAACTCAATATCAAGCTAGACCCCCATACCAGCAAAATAGACCACCAAATTAGGCCGGAAATCAAAACTAGAACCAGGGAAAACCTCAAGCTTCCAGGCCATTCCAACCATATGATCCAAATACAACTTCAACATCAAGAGCCTTGGTTCCAACACAAAACAACATGGCATAAGAGTATGACTGGTGTTACCCTTGTAATCTTCCTCATAATCAATAAAAGTGTTTTAATGGTGCGTTGAACTAGGCCTTGATGGTATAGGCCATTGGTGTGTCCCAAGAACCAAGTCAAGAGGGAAATCAACAGCAGAAACTTAGCAAGAGGCACCTCCAATGGAAACTATGTTGGTTAATTGGAAAACATAAGACTTATGTGGAGTTAATCAACCACCTTTTCAAGGCATGGCTGCCAACACATGATCAAAGAAGAGGAACATAGAGGAGGGAAAACCATCTAATCTATTTGTTTCTCAGCCCACTCCTACACAACAAGGAGTTAGTAGATCAAATGCAGCACCGAATGTGCAAAATCAGCCTAAGGCACTGTTGCACCCACACTTGTGACTGCTTCAAGTGTAAGAAAAGGTCATGCCAAGTAAGGGGCAAAAAAGGATAATTCATCCCCTTTCAACATCATCGATTAGATGAAGAAAACACATGTGAACATTTCCATGTGGGAGTCACTAGAAATCCCAGGACAACAAGATTTGTTGCAAGCTGTAATGGCTAATTGGTCTACCTCAAATAGATTAGACCAAGGTTAGGAGAAAGTTCTCACTAATTCATTGCAACAGGTGGGATTCAACCAAGAAATAATTTGAAGCCTCCACTATTCTATGTGTCATTGATTTTTGGGAACAACTTGGTACATAACTCATGATCGATTCAAGTGCAGCTCGTGATTCAAGAAAATAGTAGATCATTTGGGTCTAAAGTATGATCCAGAGCTAGGAATAGTTGGGGTTATCAAGGGTTAAGCCTTATGTTGCATGCATGTCCAAATGTCACAGTTTTGTAGGATGTGTCTGTAATTGACCTCCCACCACTCTTTGCACTATGTTTATCAAGAGACTTCACTACCAAAATTGGTGGATATCTATCTATGGATTGGTCACACATGCTCTTCAGGACAAGGTATGGAGCTAAGGCTACAATCAGGTCAGAACCAATTGTAAACTTTCACATTGAGCCTCATGTGCCAAGTCCTATCAATGCAAATTTCTTATCCTTTGATCAGGAAGAATGTTCAAATGATTTAGAAACAGGTACTAAGGTTGAGGGTATTCTAGATTTGACTCTGGATGAATGGGAAAACAAAAGGCATTCATTTGACCCATTTAGGGAATGGAAGAATCTGAATTGGGTGTATATTGTGTACACGAAGAAAATTCTCCTATCCCTAACATTACCAAGCCATAAAAATAAAGATGAAAATGAAGTATGGTAACTATTTTTCGATGGTTCAAGAAGAAAACAAGGTGATAGAGGAGGTGCAATGTTAGTTTCACCACAGAACATAAAGTATTATTCAACTTTCAAATTTCAGTTTGCATGTTCGAATAACACAGCTGAATATGAGGCTTTGATTCATGGACTTCATTGGTCCAGTAAAAAGGGCATAAAGAATCTACAAGTATTTTGTGATAGAGAGCTAATCATCAATCAAGTCAAGGGCCAACATGCTACAAAGAATGACCTATGAAAGAGCTACAAAAATAGGGTATGGGACCTAATTGATGATTTTGAAGATTTCAAAATTGTGTCCATACCCGAAAAGAAGAACGAAGCTGCGGATATGCTTGCAGCAATTGGAGAAACATTTGATGTGGTTGATATGTATCAAAAAGACAAAACACAACCACATATCCATGTGATTGTAAGGCCAGTAGTTCTAGACAATAACACAAGTTGGCAAGTGTTTGAGAACAATCAACAGATCATTAATTTCTTGTAAGAAGAGGCTGAATTCTTAGCTAGGAATCAAGACAAATTAGAGAAGCAATATGGGGATCAAGTAGTGCAGCTGTGGACCAACAAGCTTCCCAAAGGTTTAGTAACATTGGATTCTATCTTCAATCCTAATGACCAGTTTCAAAAAGAGAAGGCTAACATACAGGTCAAGGGAGAGGATTCAGAGCCAATCTCGGTCGGAGAGGAAAGACACTCCAAATTGGCAAGGTGGCCACTAATCAAGAGAGATATGAGTTCACACAAATTTGCCAAGATTTTCCAGACATCTTCGCCTGGAGTTATGAGGACCTGCAAGGATTCAATCAAAGTTGGCACAACATACAATTGAACTGGACCCAGATGCTAAGCCCATCAGAAAAAGAAAAGACCAGTCAACCCTCACATTGAACCTCTAATGAAGAAAGAGCTAAACAAGCTAATAAAGGCAAGCATTATATTTCCAATCAAGCACTCGAGCTGGGTTTCCAACTTGGTCTCGGTCAGAAGAAGAAGAATGGAGAAATCAGGTTGTAGTAGGCTTCAAGATTTGAACAGGGCATCTCTCAAAGGCAACTATCCACTTCCTTCAATGGATAAAATCATACAGTAATAATAGCGGATCAGAAATATTCTCTCTCCTAGATGGCTACTTAGGGTATAGTTAGATAATGGCAAAAGAAGATGACCAGTTCAAAATGACTTTTACCACTAAGTGGGACACCTATGCCTACAGGAAGATGCCATTCGGATTTTCTAATGTTAGAGCCACTTCTAAAGGGTGATGGACATGGCATTCAAGGGGTTGATAACAAAATAGTACTGATATATCTTGACAATATCACTGTGTTCTCCAAAAACGCAGTAGATGACCTCTTTCATCTGAGACAGTTATTTCAAAGATGTAAGAGATTTGGGGTATCACTAAATCCCAAAAAAATCATATTCCTGGTCAATGAAGAAAAGCTCCTATGCCATATTGTTTCAAAGGAAGGACTGACGATTGACCCGGAAATAGTTGAAGTAATTCGAGCATTACCCTTGCCAAGTCATAAGAAGGCTCGTCAGATCTTTCTAGGAATCAATTTTTGCATAGATTTGTACCAACCTTGCTACTCTTGTGAAGCCAATAATGCTATTGTTGAAGAAGAGTGTGGCATTTAGGTGATTAAACGAAGGCAAAGTGAGATTTGAAGCAATAAAAGAGGCTATATCTCAAGCTCTAACTTTTGAGATCCTAGTGCAACAAAACAAAGAAGGTTCCGAACATCCATTTGCCTTCTTCAAATCAAATTTTGGAGGACTATGAAGTAATATACTCCTTCATCGAGAAACATGTTCTCGCGGTCATCAAGAGCTTGAAGAAGTTCAAACACCTAGTTTCTAATAACAAGATCCAATTGCTAGTTTCCCATGTAGGAGTCAAGGACTTCCTTCTAAACAAGGACCTAAATGAGAAATGTGCAAGGTGGATCACTCGCATCATGGAATACAACATCGAAATCAAAGACACTAAGTTATCCTCCGTGGAAAGGGATTATGTGAACAACTACCCTCGAGTCAACAAGTTGATGTAAGTAATGAAAATGGAGTTGTTTTGTACTACAATATGGTCAAGAACAAGCAAATGATAATGTGTCTATCCCTTGTTGGACTCAAAATATGATACACTTCCTACAAACAGGCATATGCCCTCCATAAATGAGCAAAGAAAAGAGGAGATACTTTAGATTACAAGCCATTCCATATGTGCTTGTTGATGGTGTTTTGTTCAAAAAGGACATCAATGGTGTTCTACTAAGATGCATCGGAATAGGTCAAATCGAGAAGGTGTTACAAGAGTTTCATGATGGAGAAGTCGAGGTCATTTTTCTCCATGGGTAACAGCTCTCAAGATAATGAAGGTGGGATATTATTGGCCCACAGTGTTTAATGACTGCTACACATGGATCAAAAAGTGTAAGAAATGTGCATTATTCACAGGAAAGGAAAGACTAGCAGCACTTCCATTACACCCATTTTCATTGACTAGCCATTCATATAATGGGGATTGGAATTCATTGGGGTCATCAATCCAAACTCAAGCCATGGCCACAAGTGGATTCTCACAGCAACATACTATTTCACCAATTTTACTGAGGCAGTAGCACTCAAATAGGAAAACGAGTCTAACATACTAGACTTTTATGAAGGGATATTGACTAGGTTTGGAGTACCGGCCACTATCATATATGACAATACGTTGGCTTTCCTAGGTTCCAAGGTCACAAAATGTGTTGTCAAGAATGGAATCTACTTGAGCGCCTCTTCAAACTATTACCCACAGGGTAATGGGCAAGAAAAGTCCACAAACAAGAATTTACTAAGAATCATCAGAAGGACTCTAGATGAAAATCAAAGGACATGGCATACAAAGCTCAAATCAGCCTTGTGGGCTGACAAGATCACACCAAAGAGGTCTACAGGTAATTCCCCTTACAATTTGGTCTATGGGAAAGAGGCAGTGTTGCCTATATCATTAGAGCTACCCGCATTGGAGCTCATGAAGCAATTGGAGTTGTCGAGTTTGAGCCTATGGAAGCTAGGTATGAAAAGCGATGAGAATTAGAAGAAATCATAGAACATGTAGTTCAAATGATAGAGAAAGATCAAGCCTTAGTCAAAATATGGTTTGATAAGAAAGTAAGAGCAAGGACCTTTCAAGAAGGGGACCTAGTTCTGAAGTGGGATGCAGATCGGGAAAACTAGGAAAACATTCCAAGTTTGATGCCATTTGGAGTGGCCCCTACATGGTCACAGGATGTAAAATTAGAAATTCCTTCCAATTTTCTACCTTGGAGGGACAGAATTTTCGATTTTGATTTAACAGATCTATCTTAAACATTTCTACTGAAAAGAAAGGTTTCACCCTTGTAAATATTAGCCTAGGATTTTAATTCCTCTAAGTGCGTATGCACATTGTCTTGTTGTAGTTTAGGTTTCAATTTCCCTAAGTTCCTTTGGCACATGCCTTGTTTCTCTAATATTGTATCACCATGTAGTCAGTGTGCCTCCGGTGAATGTTGTAAAAATCCATTCCGAAACAAGTGAAAACCCTGTGTCAAGAAAATTTTCTACTCTCACAAACCTCATCTTAAAGATTTTCTTAGGAAAATTGAGAGTGTAAACACCGGGTTTAGGTTTCAAACAAGATCGAAAAAGATCAGGATATCATTCATGACTCCATTCCCAATGGATACTTCAAGGCAACTGATCTTTCACCTAGCAGAAGGTGATCCCACAAGTCGCCAAATTGTTATCCAATTTTGCCTCTTAGGAAAAATAGACAAACATGACCTTGCACGCAGAGGAGCTGACGGGGTTGTTTCAGTCATGGAGGATTGCATTTTGGAGTTGGGTGATAGAAATTGCAAGTTCTCAAATTTCGACTTTTCACCTCTCAAAGCTAAACTCTAAAATCAATTTTCGGGGCTTAACTTGCTCAAAACAAGTCCAAATTTCACCAGTTGATAGATCGGGGGCTAATCTTCAAAAGGGTATTTTTAGTTTTTTAAAATTTTGATTTTTAATATTTTAGGATTTCAGGTTTCAAGATTTCAAGATTTGGGTTTGTGGATTTTGAGGATTTCAAGATTTCAAGATTTCATGGATTTCGTGATTTTTTTGGATTTTAGGATTTTGGGATTTTGGGATTTCGGGTTTCGAGATTTTAGGATTTTGGGTTTTGGGATTTCGGTTTCAGGATTTTGGAACTCTCAAGCCCCAAAACATAAAAATCAAGACTCAATGTCTGAAATTTTGAATTTCAAAGTCCAAAATTTCGGACTTTCGGACTTTTGGGTTTCGGACTTTCAGAATTCTCAAGCCATTTTAAGCGGTGAACAATAACTCGACTTTCAAACCAAAATTTCCAAAAGTTTGAATTTTGGGATTTTGGAGGTTGCATGCATTTCAGACTCCAAAAATGAAGAAATATAGTCTACCATTTTTTAGGGTGTCAGGCTTCTCACCTACCAAAATTATGAGGTATGGGCTTCCTTTCTTGCCCAACAAGGAATAGTGCATGGAGGCATGGGTTTTATAGTAGAACCCATCATTGTTACAGTGAATTCATTGCTCTTTTGGGGTGGTTGAACAAGAATCCGGATTTCTTCTATCTCCTTCTCTAATTTTTCCTATATATTGTAAGGAGGGGAATTTTTTAAAAGGTTGGACATTTTGTTTTTCACCTTCCCTTCTTCTCTTCTTTGTAAGTGGATTTGTGGAGTTCAAACCTCCCATTCAACTGCAATGCAAGTTTATTCCTTTTGGCCATTGTAATGGACTGTATCAAATTCTTGGAGCAATAAAATTAAGTCTGTGGATGATCTCAACCCTCTCTTATGTTCATTGTATCTGTTTGATCTCTCATTACAATCCACAGTTATCTCAGTGCATTTTGGTTGTATTACATTTTTTTGTTTTGTGTTTAATGGCAAAATAGGTGTTCAACATTCCTTTGATGCATCACCTCTGTTAGTTAGGTTTATTTTCTTGTATCTTCTTAACCATTTCTCCTTCGCAAATTAGAGTATATTTTACATTAGATCCTCTGCAAATTATATGTGTGCACTGAACAGAGGAATAGGAACCGGCCTTCATCCGAAGAGCTTTCCCAATCGCAAAGTCCCACACTTTGGAAAAAGCTCCATGTTATGCAATCACACTAAGAGTTTCAACCCATCGAGTTGCAGACATTCAGGGGTGCTGTGATTATGCATCAACAATTACTTTACAAAGGAACCGAATGTGGACACAAATTATGAAGTAGATGGATGAGGAATATGATAAATGGTGGGTTGGGTATTTTGCGTAAATTCAAGGAAAATGGACATTGACAATATAGGGGCTAGCTTACCTACTTGGATCAAATATTTTTTATCCCTAATTGCTATTACATAAGAATTTGGTAATTGGATAATACCCATAGATGAATCATTACTTCTATATCAAAATTTAAAGCTCTAAGAAAATATAGATATGCATCTTGAAGATTTAATCTTAGAAGGATTGTAATTTTTTTCAATGTTTTTTTCAACTTGAAGTTGAAATCCACCATAAGTTCACATGGAACTTGATTTATGGTGGTTAACTAATCGAGAAGAGAGATGTTGTCGCATTATCATCAAATTTCGACAAAGGGAAGTCCTGAGCTCGTCCCAAGTGAAGATTGAAGTGGTCATACATTATTATACCATCATAAAGCCTTTCCTTTGAGAAACGAGTCCAAAATCCACACTAAAACTTCAACCTCCATGACTATGTGTACTGAACAAACATTTGAAATATCTTGAATATTCTCCATGGGTGCGGTATAGTTTTCATTTATGATGAAGGGGATAATATTTATGAAAGCGAAAAATATATCATGTTGAGCAGCTAGGAGAAACGAAATACCACCACTGAAGGCTACAAATGACAAGTTTATTTGATGTGCCATAAGGGGAATGGACCTCAAAAGTATTATAGGAAAAGGAAATGGCCTAGCAAGAGGTGGAGATGAAAACTTTCTTCTTGGAGGAGACACAGATGTCCATGGATTACTTTCCTTCTTCTTCTTCATCGCAGAGAATTTATAGGTAGTTGAATGGTTTGGCTCTGGACATATTAGCCTTTATCTACACTCTTCTCATGAAATGGGGAGATTTGAACCGCTTAAGACTAGGAGATTTAGTATGTTGGAGTCACCAGATGTGTTTAAAGAAGGACTCTTAAGGATGAAAATACTAAGTTACACACCAAAACTCAATAGAAATGATCTAACGATCATCAAGATAGTCCCACTGGGTGTGCCAAAAACTATTGGAGTTTAAATATGCACCATACTGAAATGAGTTCAACAATTTCAGTACAATATTGTTAGAATATGAGTTTGTGGGTTAATCATAATCTTTCACTAGATGAAAGGGTTGGTTCCCTTCATTCCATCTTGTTGTAACTAATCTTATACCATCTCTCTACTTTAAAATATATGACCTAAGCTCAAAACTCCAAGGAGATAGTGTTAGAAGGAGGAGAAAACTTAAAATTAAAAGGAAGGAGATACACCAAACTAAAATGGATCAATTTTGGCTTTAAAAGACATATATATAAGTTTGTAAATGAAGATTTAAAAGATGCACACAAAGGAATATGAGATCACACTTGCATAAATATCAACATCTAACCATTTTACAACATAGGCATGAGGTAGAGAAAGCTTCACATGAAAATTACAGAGATCATGAGTAAAAAAAAACATGAGATCATAAGGTGGAGCTTCGATTCAACAAAAAAACCCACATATTGTGTCGGGGAACTTAAATTTATCGAACATGGGGAAGAAGAAGGGGGAAAAGAAGGGGAAAAGATAACTACTATGTTGATTACCAATCCTTGAAATCTTGTTGATTAAACATGGATGCCATGATTTCTTGTAGTGTTGACTTCTATAACAAACATGTGCACCATATGAAAGGAGCCAACCACAACAACATGGGTGCCTTTATTCAATTGTATGCCACTAAACTCTGCGGGATGACACCATACTTTATTAAATTCTAGTTTTTGAGGTAGTTTTTCATTTGATTTAGAAACATGTGTGAATTTTACATGTGCCCCACGAATTTTCTTTGATTCGTGGTTTCACTTAGTTTCAACTTCTTCATCAACATTCAGTAGGGCCTATTCTTTTGTTACACAACATTCGACTTAGTACCATTTTCCTTTGTTTCATGGAATTTTGAATTTTGCATAACACTATTCTATGAGAAACCCAAGGAAATAATTAGTTTATTACAACATTTTCCTTGGTCACTTTCCAACTTGCATTTCCTTTTCCACGTGTTACCTTGAAAAATATTTTCCTTTTGCATCGCAAATTTTTATAACAAGATATAATCTTATTCATGTGGAATCGACAAACTCCACGGAGTTCCATGCCTTCCAAGTCTACATAAAACTATGTTTATCCATTCCTCATAGCACTAACTTCAATACTTCGCACCATAAATCCTTTCCTTTCTCTCTAAACCACTTGTAAGACCTTGTTGATACCCATGAAAGATGGGAGTTTGAATTGTGTAACTTTTATTCTTTATCTCCATTTAATTCTTGAGTGCTCATTCATTTGTTCGATGAATTAGGAGAACCCATAGAACACTACATTTTCGGACTCCATGGAATATTGAATTAGTGTCCCACGACTTTTTGAGAAAATGTGCCTAAGTCTTAACTTAAATAAGTTTCTCGAAATTGCATTGGGTGCAATTTTGGAAACAATTACTATATTTGGTATGAGGTTGGACCTATTCATTTGTATACATTCATTATATTTTTGACAATAAATTATTCATTATGGTTTTAAAAATTTTAGACCACGGGTCTTCATAGTAAATCTAAAATTATTATTTTTCATTAGTTCAACAAACAATTGCCATCTTCTTGTTTTATTTAATTCATTACAAATGTAAATTCTATATCTTTTTTTTTTTTCTAAGCATGTTCACTAATCTTATTACTCATTGGGTTTAAAATAGTTTCATCAATTTTAAGTAAAATCCTAGGTATTTTATGCAAAATGTTAATCAACGATTTCAATGATAAGGTTAGTTAAATTAGCGGGGGTTTGAGGGCGCAGCCTTGAAAAAAAAAAAATTGGCCTTAAAACGTGCCCAATATACTAGGAAATGTGCTTTTCTCATATGGGTGAGATTTTGACCCATAGGTTTATGGGACGGTTTTGGCCCATGGTTTTGATACCACGATTTGTAAAATCGCTTAAGCGATTGTCTACTTATATGGTTTTATGTATATGGTAGGTATAATGTAACATTGTAGATGTTTTTTTGAATTTGTGTGTGAATTCTGTAGAGTTTGTTGAGCATAGCTCCAGACAGATCTGGTATTGTATTGAGAGAGCGGTGGCTTGTAATAAAATCTAAGCAAGTGATTCTTAGTGGACGTAGCCCAAATTGGGTGAACCACATTAAATATTATCTATTTGTCTTGTGTTATTTTATTTTGTAATTTTATTTGAGATCTGTAATATTTTCTCGCATATTAGTTTCTCTTTATTGCGATTCGTGAGGGATTATTCTACATATTTTATCCCTTATTTCCTAACAGAGTCTTCATAGTAAATCTAAAATTATTATTTTTCATTAGTTCAACAAACAATTGACATCTTCTTGTTTCATTTAATTTGTTACAAAAGGAAATTCTATATCTTATTATTTTTTCATCTACAAGTATGTTCGCTAATCTAATTAGTCATTGGGTTTAAAATAGTTTCATTAATTTCAAGTAAAATCCTAGGTATTTTAAGCAAAATGCTAATCAACAATTTCATCCTCATACATTGATTTCTTTCTTTAATGAATTTTTTTCACTCATTCCCTTGTTTCTTATTTCTTAAATTTGGTGGATAATAGATCGTCTTTGCTAACATCTAATTTCTCTGGAAAAGATGTGTTCAATTTCTTTTTTTCATGCCCTTTTGCATCCATTCCCTTTGTTTTCCAACTCCTCGAGTGTTTTCCTCTGTGGTCTCCTCCCTATAATTATCAAATATATTTATCAACAAAAGGCAATTGAAAAAACAAATATGAATGTTGGGGACATAAGAAAGAATAAAAAATACTCAATTCTCTAATAATGATAAATGTTTTCACAAAACATTGATTCTATTTAAGACAAAAGATACAAATTAAATTTCGTATCAATGTGAAAAGCATAAAAAGTACTAAATTATCATATATAGAATGTCGTAAAATAATAAAATGTTGCAGAATGTATTGAAAATAGTTCTTTATGAGACAAAAATCATGAGTGTTTTTATTTTTTGTAGTTAGATCTCATTTTTAAATAGAATTATAATGCAAGCACATTTTCTTTGTTTCAAGAGGAAATTGTCAATCCTTAGGCTTGGATTTGGCTAGGATATCTAAGCCTAAGGGTTGGAATGTGTAATATGTGAATAAATCCGTGTTTTATAGAAAAAAATAACAATCTCAAGTGTACACCCTGATTTCTCATGTGTTATAAGAAAATATTCCAAAAAACATGACTACGATGTCAAGCTCTATTTTAGGTTTGTGTTGATGTATTTATTTCTAAAATCTTATTAGTTTAAGATTTTCATCCTTAATTTCTTTTACTAGTGCCTTCATTTCTTCCCAACATATGTGTATCAATATTTATACATAATTTATGATGTTCTCATCCAAATTTTGAAAAAGTAAATCGACATGATCTCACTCCATTCTACACACACTCAACAAAAAAAAATGATTTTCAACTATTTTCTCAAAATTAGGGGGTGTACATACAAATATTTCATTTTCGGTATTTGCTCATTTTGAAAATTAGTAAACAATTATATACTCATCCAAAAAAATAAAAAATTAGTAGGACCTAATACATGTTCTTAGCTAACTTTCTACCAAAAGGATTTGTAAAATAGTTTATAGAATTTTAAAATGGGGGATCCGCACATAATACTATGTTATATTATTGACACAAAAATTGAAAAAAATTGTGTTCGCACCACATTTGACCTTCTTAAGCTCCATCATTTTAAAAAAAAATAGTACTTTAGAAACTATATTCCGAGCACTATTACTCTTACTTTTATCATATTACAATATTTTGAGCATAAGCATGACAAATTACTAGTTAAAGTTCATTTTTGTTGCTTTTAAGAAAATAGTTGCCACTTTTGACCCTCTTTTGATCCCCCATGTCCATGCACATACCCTTCAATCTTGTATTAACTTGAAAAATTTGTAAATACAATAACCAACATCCAAATTTATGGTCTCGAAAATTAAGTCTTTTTCATAATACCTCTCACAATGTGAGCATGTAGTTTTATATCCAAAGAAAATCCTATAATTAACCTTTCTTGGAATGAAAACTAAACTATTAGAATAATAATTTAAAGTAGAACCACTACTTTTACAATGAACTCAAGTGACACGGATAAGTTAGATCTACTATTATTATGCCCAACCATTGCTCTAAAGTAAATCACCTAAAATAGCCTAAGCACCCAAGTTGTATGAACAATGTATGGGTAAGTGAGTCCCAACATTTTGGAATGCCATGATGATTGTATATATGGTTAATACAATAAATATATCCAATTTTCTTATTAGCCACAAATATTGGCTCATTACAAGTTTGCATCAAGGGTGCTTATTACTAGTTGTTATTGGGGTTAGGAAGGTAAGAACAGGGGGTAGCATGGGAGGGGAGGAGAGGAGGCAAGGATTTTTGTAAGGTGTCATATAACATATGTGTGATCATATAAAAGGTGAATTTTATATTTTTATTTTCCACATCCTTATATCAACATAAATAGAGGTAGTGGTGTAAAAAAGAGCCCCGTAATGAGAGTATGTAGTGGAAAATACCAAAAATAAGGAGTAAAATTTATAATCTCATGATCACACATGTTCTTTACCAACCACCCCTTTGTGCGCCATTTGCAAGATCTCTTATGTTTTCATTTATTTGTATTTTTTTAATACAATATACAATCAAGGGCATACATGTATAAGATCAATGAGACTACAATATGTTCAATCCATTCATTTCATGGGTAAGTGCATGGAAATGGGGGGCTAAAAGGGGTCTTAAGTGGACACTTTTTTTTTTTGAAAAATAAAAATCTTCAACTTGTACGAGTTATTTGAGATAGTTACACTCAAATTTTGAAGATGTTATAAGAACATGAATTGTAGCATTTTGAGTCTAGTTTCTAAACTACTATTTTTTTAAATGGTTAAGTTTAAGTGGGTTAAAGATCTAAAATGCCAATAGGTGCTCCTATTTTTGTAAAAAAACATAGTAGACAGTCGATCATGCCCCAACCCATTTTTAGTACTATTTAGTATTTTTGAAAACCCTTTAGTAGAAAGATAGATATGAACATCTAGTTTAGGGAATAATTTTGTTTAGATTGTTTTAGTGAGTATTTATTTTTATGATTTTTCAAGTAAAAGATTTTAAATTATGAAAAATAAGGGATAGCCGACCGTGCCCCCAACTACCTCAAAAATATCAAAAATTAGATTTGTTTTTTTAATATGTATAGAATTAGTCCTAGTTTGGGATTGTATAATTTTTATTCAATTTGGATGAGTGAAAAAATATACACGTTCAAAAATAGACATTTATAATTTTTTAAAAAAACTATGAAAAGACATAGTTAGAAAATAATAAGGATGGAAACCTTATACTAGTCAGAAAATTTGAAAAATCATATATTTAGAAAGAAGAAAGTTTATTTGACCTCGTAGTCATATTTTTAATAAATTTGTTGATCATTTTTTGGGATTTATTATGGAGGAAGACACATTTTAGCATTTTCTATCAAAAACAAAGGTTGTTTGTTGTGTTTTAGCAGGTCCATGCCTCAGGCTTGGGGATCCAAACTAGATCCAAGCCAAGATATTTTCCTTAGAAAAATGGAAAAAGGAAATGCATACACATTTCCTTTTTATATATTCCCTGCCCTCCAATGTCCTTTTCTACCTCTTTCATAGGATTCCTATCCCCACTCTATCTACTCTACACATTCATGTGAAAATTTTAGTAGTTGAGGTTGTCCCCTACCCCACTATCTATATTTTACTAATCATGGGGGATAAAAAACAACGTAAGGACATGAAGAAGGTCAAGAACAAGACACCAGAGAAATTAAAAGAGATTAGAATAAAGAAAGTAAAGCGGATGTAAAAACTTCATGGAGGGAAAGGTACATCTACTATCTCAAATGTACATGATGTTTTAGAAAATGATGATGAAATACATAATGAAAATGAGGATAATAATTATTTTTCAACAAGTATTGATAATGAATTAAATGATAATATTTTTATGGATAAATAATTTCGTATGAATAATAATATTGAACCTTTACCTAAGAATCTAAATATTAATCCCGAAATTTGCATAGAAACACCGAATGAAGAAAGTAACCTCTAGTGAATTCACAATAAGATGTCCCACTTTTTTTGCATTTGTTGTACTTTTATAAACATGATTTTTCAATTTCATTGATTTTCCAAAGGTAATAGCCAAAAAATGTACACATTCATGAAATTCCATGAACTAACGAAATGTTGTGTTTAGAGTGTAGAATACATGTACATTTTTTTTTAAAATAATTAAGCAAAAATCTAGTCTTTTTCTTAATTTTACTCATACATTGTTTCTTATTTTATAATAGAAGACCAACTATCCACGGTGGATTTTAAAATGAAAACTTATTTTTTTACCATGAAATTTTAGATATATGTTCTAGATTCGAATATCGAGGTCCCGACAACTTTTCATATTTTTTATTTATATTATTTAGTGAATATATTTTCATATAATTGGTGTACATATGTCTATGCCAATAACTATTAAGATTTATATCGAAATTGATTTTTTTTTTTCATAGTTATGAAGAAGACTTCAACAAATAGTAAGTGTATTTTTTCCAAATTTTTATGATATATTTTTCTATTTTTCAAATTTTGTTGAATGTGTACTATTGATTGTTGTAAAATACCATATGTTGGAAAAAAATAAAAATAAATAGTAAACCATATTTTTTAAAATGAAAATTTTATTTTTAGAAAGCTAATAAAAAACTGTATTTTGTGTTAAATTTTTGTAATTTTTCTAATTAGTTAACCCTAAATATCTAGCACCTATGTGTCACATTTTGGCAAAACTTATCCTCCAAATGGATTTGGAGCCAAAATGTGCCACATAGGTACCACGTAGTTGCCACCTAGGGGTTCGTGCAAAGGGGATTCGCACGAACCCCCTTCACGTGAACCTCCTTTAAACCCCAACACATCATCCAAGCACCAAGTAGGTACAATTTCCAAGTTTAAACGAAGTTGATAGTTTAAATTGAGTTTTAAAAATAAAATTTTAATAACTCTAATTTTAAACCAATTTTTTTATATTATTATTGTTTTTCCAATTTTAAAGTTAGAAAAATCAATATTTTTCTAGTATTATTGTTATTTTTCTATTTTAAAGTTAGAAAAAACATGTAATTAAAAAAAAACCCTAAATTCTATTGAGATTTCTATATAATAATCTGAGTTGCATGTGTATAAGTTTCTATTGTATTTGCTCTTACATTCGACGAGCTCAATTTGTGTGTGTACATAAAAATGATTGAAGTGGAGGAATCATGGGAAATCGAATAATGACAAACAAAAATTTAACAAGGAAAAGAAAATAGATGAGAGTGCTAAAAGATTAGTTCGTAGGAAGGCACGGATAGAGAGAGAGAGAGGAGGCACAAATAGAGAGAGAAGGTTAGAAAATTGGTACATACATACTGTAAACCCTTTATAGATCGTAATATTATTTTTTATCCAGGGTAAATCTAAAGTTTTAGCTTCAACACGCCTTCTAGATCTAGAAAAATATTATATTATAAATAAAATAGAATGATTAGTATTGTGCAACCTATCTCAGATTGTTCTTAAAATGCATTGTTTGTTTTTAATACAAAGGTGTAATAAAATCGAGCTCTACTTCAAATGATAATTTCTTCCATTCTTGTAACCAAACATTATTCAACCAAATTAAAAATTTAAAAATCATCCTTCACTGCAAACTTATAGATAACTACCAAAACTAGTATATTGCACTCTTAGATCCATCATCCTTCACTTCAAACTTATAGATCCATCATGTTTTCCTATGTACACACCTATATTAGAACCTAGAAACTCATAGAAAGTTAATTGTGTGCATTCTTCTTATCAATTTCCATATCTATTATGTTACCTAGTTAAATCTATTTCTATTCATCATTTACTATACTTTCATATTTGAGAGTAGATTTTTATTTAAAAGTTTGATTTCTCAACATTTCTAGATGCAATCCTTATTCAAGTTTTAATACCCTATCTCTTATAATAAAAATTAATTAGGTTGAAACCATTTTATAAACCCACTATTAATTCAACATAACCGTCATAACCCTTTTTAACCTAGAGTTTCCTATTTTTCAAACATTATTTTCCTTTATGTGGGTAAGTGCACCAAGTTTGGGGGCCAAAAAGGGGTCTTAAGTGGACGCATTTTTCGAAAAAAAATAAAACAATTCAACTTGTACGATTTTTTCAAATCGTTGCACTCAAAATTGGAAGATGTTGTAGAAATATGAATTGTAGAATTTTGAGTCTAGTTTCTAAGCTAATAAAACTTTATTGAAAACGGATAAGTTTAAGTGGGTCAAACAACTAAAATACCAACAGATGCTCCTATTTTTGTTAAAAACATAATAGAGTGACTTTCGTGCCCCCACAATTTTTTGAGCACCATTTAGTATTTTTGATAACCATTTGGTAGAAAGATAGCTAGAAGCATCTAGTTTGGGCTCCATTTTTAAAGATTTTTTTAGCAAATATTTTTTTATTTATGATTTTTCTAGTACGAAATTTATGTTTTGAAAAATAACCGAGCTCCACCGTGCCCCCTAACTACCTCAAAAATATCGAAAATTAGATTTTTTTTGAATATGTATATAATTATGCCTAGTTTGGGCTAGTATAATTTTTAAAAATTTTGATCACCCAAAAAAAGATACACCATGAAAGATAGACAAATTTACACTTCAAAAAATAGCTATAAAAAGGCATAGTTAGAAAATAAATAATATGGAAACCTTATATTAGTCATAAAATTTGAAAAAATATATTTTTAGAAAGAAGAGACTCTGCTCTACATCGCGGTATATTTTTAAAAAAATGGATCGATTGTTTTATTTTGATTTATCATAGAGGAAATAGCATTTTTACATTTTCTTGTAAAAACACGTTGTTTGTTGTGTTTGTGCAGGATCATGCCTCAGGCTTGGGGATCCAAACCGGATCTCAAGCCTTGAGGCATGGCTTGGGAAAAAGAAAATGCAAAATACGTATGCATTACATAACGCGTCGCATTACATAACGTGTATGCGTTATAACACGTACATATTCTGTAGTATAAACATAACGCGCGACGCTGTTCTGTGTAGTATAAGCATTATGTATGCTTTTGACATGCTTCTATTTACATAAATAAATGTTTAAGTATAATTTTTTCATTTATTATTATTTATATTTTAATAATAAATATAAATAATTATAAGTATAAGATAAGCTTTCCGTTTATTATTATTTATATTTTATTATTTCTTATACTTATCTTATACTTATAATTATTTATATTTATTATTTCTTATACTTATATACTTATAATTATTTATATTTATTATTAAAATATAAATAATAATAAATGAAAAACTTATACTTTAAATTTATTTATGTAAATATAAGAAATTAGGGTCACTTTACACCTTATGGAATTAGTCTCATAGCTCCATGAGTCATGGTTTAGGAGATAGTTTTTTAAAGTATAATCTAGTCAGTACATAGGTAATTTTTCAGATTTCAACATTCAGCCTAAATATTTTAACATTTAATCAGACACCTATTTTTGGTTATAGCACCCCTCCAACATCTCACATTCACGTAATTTCCATTCTCACATCTCTTTCTCTTAAATTAAATAAAATCCTATCTATTTGCTCACATTATTTGATTGATTATCAATGGGCTCCATATGGACCCATTTGATAATTCAATTTTTGGCATCATCCCCCATCTCTCACAAATTATTTAATTCGTGAGTATTAAAATGCACCCATCAGACACCTTCTTTTTAAAATGGAATCTTTATCTCACCCACCATGTCAATCATACTCCCCACTCCATTTAATAATTCAAGTCATGGTCCCCACGTGATCACATCATATCCCTAACTCAAGTTACTTTTCTCCACCCTAGGTATCATTTAACATGTAGTTTAGTCTCACATCTAAACTATAAATATGGGGTTTTTCCCCATATTTCAAGAGAGAGATATTTTTCAAAGACCCTAGATGGAAGACTTACGATAGGACCAAAGACCTGGAGAGACCTAGGCCTAGAGAAGAGAAGGACGGACTTAATTAAGTTATGCCAGTTTAAAGAAGAAACCTTTGCCATGGTTCATTATCTGACCATCTTGATGCCCGGTTCATCTCCATAATAGAGCACAAGCTAAGTTCCCTCGTTATTTTAGTTACTTTTCGTTTTATATTCCATTACTATTGTTCATAATCTGTTATTATCTTATCTGACATGAGGGTTGACATCCTCCAAGGGAGTTAAAATCCTCTTAGAACCAGATTGTACAGAAACCCCGCATATCCTTATCTAATCTTATATGTTTCCATCTTACAGATCTATCTTATTTCTCACAGATCTATTTTCTCTGCGCCCGTATCTAGAATCCACATATGCATCTGAGCTCCTAAGCCCTCTATCATTTGGAGTTGTTAGTGGCTTGCAGTATCAATGTTTACCCGCGTGAAAATGAGTTTTCCATATCAACATTTGGCACACCCGGTGGGACCAAATCCAAGATCTGGTCATTATTTGTTTGTTTTTTCCTTTTATTCACCTCGTGCAGGTTTGGTGTTATCTTTGTCTGTAGCAGAGGTTTGTGTCATCTTCAAGGTAATTACTCTTCTAGTGTTTAATTGGCCTGGTACTAAGATTGCATGGGAAACGAATCCGTAAAAATTAAGTGTACTTACTTAATTGTCTCGTCATGTGATATATATTTTGCATCTTTCATTGTTTTTACTCACCTGTTTACAAGGTTTAGTACTATTGCCCTCTATATAGTGTCATCTTTCCATTCAATGGTCTAAGTTGTCTCGAAGGTACGTGCTTCATGTTTTTAATTACCTTGTTATAATCATTATCATATACATTTTTATTATTAATCCTAATGATATTCATATAAATTACATACATAACTAACAATTAATTAAAGAAAAATTATAAAATACATTACAATTTAATTAAGAATTTTTTTTATTTTTCTATCCACTCACCATCTCCACCGACCTTCCTCTCCTCTCCACTCCCCTCGACTTCAACTCCGCTCAGCCACTACCTTATCCCGAGCTTGAGCTCCCACTAATTCAAGCCCCTATCTTCCACCTCACCTCTTCATTCCCATCTCCTCTACTGTTTCCCCATGAGCTCCACACTCCTTCTCACATTCCATCTCCTTTGCCTACCATCTCCTTCCTCCCACGCACTTCTGCTCCACACAACTTGTCACCCATTCCTCCCACCGACTCCCCATCTCCCACTCAGCCACAAAACATTCCCCACGAGCCACACTTCTCTTCCCACGTCCCTTCTCTCCCCTTCACCGCCTCATCTCTCATAGTTCTCCCATCTCCTCTCGTCTTGCCGTGTCCTGCAAACTTCTTCACCTTCTTCTCTGACCCAAGCTCCAACTTTACCCCTTTTCCCACGCTCCCATTGGGACGTATTCACCGATCCCATCCTCCCCTGCAACCAATTTCTTCCATTCCAAGCTCCTCTCCACCTCGTCACCCAAGCTCCCACAGCCCCCCAGCCTCACATAGGCCACTCAGCTCCCCATCCACACACACACCAACTTCTATGAGCCTCCATCCTTAATTCAGCTCGCTAACCCCACATCCCTCTCCACATAGACATCCTTCTGAGCTCTAACCTATCCCCACGCAGACCCTTCACACCTCCTCTTCCTCCACCTGCTTCCTTCAGCTCCCTCCATGCAGACCACACCGCTCCACCCCACCGCGAGCTATCCTATCTCCCATCCCACTCTCCGGTCGACACCTAATTCCTCACCCATCCGCATCCATCTCCACTCACCTATAAGCCACCAACTTCACTGCCGAAGCCTATGGATTTTCACGTCTCACATAGACAAAATGAATACCCACGCAGACTTGTAAGATTCTGCTAAATAATTCATCCGACGCTTCTATCTCAACTTCAAATGCACATAGAGCTCTAGCGATAGTTGTTATATAGTCTTTGTATCTCATTTCTATACACCAAAACACTAAGTTTAAAAACTATACAGTCTCCTTATAGTAGTCGGCTTACATTTCTTTCACATTGTAGGTATAAACATTATACATGATTCTGATGCTTGAGGCATCCAACTGAGTTTTAACTTCATGCAAGCTTTGTGATAGTGACTGTAAAGTATCTTTACAACGATTGGTTTATAATTCTTTAGAACACATTTCCATATTTTTAAATAGTGCGTGTGTGCAGTGCTTTATGGATCATGACTGAACAGTCTCTCTATCGCGGTTGGCTTCCAGTTCTTTAGAACACATTTATAAACAATATCATTTAGAAACACTACCATTCAATATTAAAGTGTAATTTAGTGCCTGTATAATATCTTTATAGTAGTTGCTTTACAATTCTTTACCACACCATCACAAATAGTGCTCACAACACCTTTTTCTAAAGCAAAACTTTGAATTGATTTGCCATCCACCATTGTTGAGTTGATCTACCTTTTGGAAACACTCTTCCCCACGTAGGATGACCCCTTGGTGCTTGCGGTGGTGGGAAGTCAATTTGTTGGTCCCACACATGTGGGTGAGTAAAGTTGAGACACTTTTTGTATGTTTGACTGAAAATAATCCAATTGTAGCATAGACAATCTATAAAATGCCCGTGTTGTGTGTATCAACTGTTCCACTTGAAGCACTAGATGCATTCCTCATCTCGAATCGATTTCAAATCGATTAATCTACTCCAAATTCTTTTCGTTAGATCCATTTCATAGTTTCTTGCATAGATTATTATTATTATTATTATTATTATTATTATGGATAGTTTATAATATATCTTAGCATTTAATCATTTATTTCGCCGTTTGTTTTATATGTTTATTTAATTCATAGTTTCTTTAATCATTTATTTTAATAAGAAAACTAGTCTTTAGTTTATAGTCTATTAATAAACTATAGTTTTATAGTTTATAGTTTATAGCATTTAATCGTTTATAGTCTATTAATAGCTTTCGTAGCTTATTTCCTTTTATTGTATATGAATATCGGTCTATAACTTTTATTTAGTTTCATTATTATTATCTTGCTTCCTTTTGGTGAAGTAACTTTTTGATAACATCTATATCTTCTTTCTTAACCATATCAACTAATTATATTTATCTTATTTTCCAAGTGAAATCAACAAATTCATGATCATCCAACAACGTCATCAGATATCACTTGCTTTGCAAAACAAAACAAAAAGAAAATCCTTAAATTTACTAGCCTCATCTGCAATTCTAAATGGTGCCATTTTAGGGTACCGGTGTTTCGCCACCGACGCACTTCTAAAAACACCATCATCAAGTACAATCACATAACACCAACAAGTGTTTCTCCAGGTGTTTCTCATTTTTTTCTATTTTCTCTTTTTTACATCGAATGTAACATTTCATTTTGGTTTAAAATGAACCTTCTACATCCCGCTGATCACATAACTTAAGTAAAGGATTTAACTCTCTGCATTTCACTTATCACACACTGCCTAAAACTACACAAATATAATTAACACATCAAAACATTCCTCTCACTTGGTTAACTGATTGGGACCTAAACACCCAACAGGAAACCATCTCAGACATCTCCCAATCCAAAACTACTCTGAAACCAGCCTTAGACTCCTTTAGAACCTTCATTACCTACTTTTCTTTTCTGTTCACATCCTCTAAATTAATCATGATGTTAAAAAATATTCTGCTTGATTTGTTTTTCAACAACATACATAAACATATGTTTCTCTATTTCACACCTATTGTTGCTCTCTCCCAAATCGAGACAAAACAACAATCTGCTCTATCCAATAAAGTTACTTCCTCTGACGATCTCACCCAACAAGATTCTAAACTCAAAACCACATCATCAGTCACCCAATCTCCAGTCTCCATGGTCTCACCTCATGAGAACCATGTCATACAAAATTGTCCCCACCTTGACACCAACCCTCATATCCCTCAGCAATCCAGTCTTCCTAAACCAATCGCACCACCATCTCCTGCTCCTCTAGATACACTCAAATCTCCTCCTAACCCCATATATGACTTTTTACTTCAAAATATCCTATAATCTCTTAATCCTCCAAATCTCTAAAATTGGTGGATCGCATTCCACCCTCATCTCATTTTGATAATGCCATTAAGAGGCCTCGTCCAACCATCTCCAATTCTTAACACATCGTTATCCTACAAAATTGACAAGGGCAATTTACAGGTAACTATACCAAAAATTTCGTTTTGGCCCCCAGGGAAGTTTGATAACGTTCGAAATAGCCCAAAACTCCCTTTCAAAAATCAAGTTGTTTCAGGACTTAGCCATTTTTAGCTAAGTCCTTTGGGGAGAAATTGGTGTGTCGACATGTAGAAAATTGTGCCACTTTACAAAGGGGAGAAATTGGTGTGTCGACATGCAAAAAATTGCACCATTTTACAAAGGGGAGAAATTGGTGTGTCGACATGTAGAAAAGTGTGCCCTTTTACACTGGGATGCGTTGATTGTTTTGTTGAATATTTAAAAGGTTATGTTGGCATACATGATGACCTCATCCATGTTGCACCATGGGATGTTGCCATCCAAAAACTTTCCCAAGTCAACTGTTGACTTTTTAGATATTTTCTAGATCTTTTGTAAATATCTTGTAAGATATTTTGTAAGTAGTGGGTTTGATTTTGTCTTCTTTCCTCCTCTCCTTCTATAAATACTAGAATACTTGTTGTGTTCTAGTGAAAATTTTTGTATGAAAAGAGAAGTGAGGAGAGAAAGACTTTGTGTTTTCGCAATATAAGAAATATTAATATACATATTTAGACTTTGTGCTTAATGTGTGTGTTATTTGCATCAAATCTTTCTTAAGTTAGATCTATGTTTTTATTCTGTTAGATTCATTCCTACTATTGTCATATGTTCATCAATATTGCTTTAATTGTTTATGCAAGTAAGTTTGGCTTTGTTTTGTTATGTTTTGGAGCCTATTTTCATGTTAGAGTGTGGTACATCTTCTATGTGTTACACTTAGGTATTTTTACGACGGTCCCGCCACCGGTGAGCGGTTAGGGGTTCTCGGGCAAAGCCCCAAGCAAATTTTCATGGGTGGTTTATCAACCCATGGGTAATGGTAACCGTTATGGGCTGTTTTTGGGCCCATGGTTTTTTTTTCAGCACCTATTGTTTTGTAAAATCGCCTCTTCGCTACGCATAGGTTTATAGGACGGTTTTTTTTTTTGCCCATTGTTTGATACCCATGGTTTTCTAAAACTACTTAAGTAGTTGTCTATTTATATGGTCTTATGCATATGATAGATAGACAAGCAAATGTATTGCAGATGTGTTTTGAATTTGGGTGTGAATTATATAGATTTTGTTGAGCATAGCTCCAAACGGATCTAGGTATTGTATTGAGAGAGTGGAGGCTTGTAATAAAATCTAAGCAAGTGATTCTTGGTGGACGTAAACCCAAATTCGGTGAACCATGTTAAATCTTGTCTCTCTATGTTGTGTTATTTATTCTCGCACTTTTATTTGAGATCTATAATATTTTTCTACATATTAGTTTGTACTTATTGCGATTCTATAAGGGATTATTCGCATATTTTATCTCTTATTTCCTAACATGTTTACTACCGCTCAAAGCATAAACCTTCTGACCTTTCCATCTTGGGATTCATTTCTTTTCTTCCTTCAAATCTACCCTCCTCCATTCCTTCCCTCCTACCTTTCTATTTGTTGTTGAACTACCTATACTGGGATGAGATCCCAAACCCCCTGAAGTTAGAATAGTGTATATTTACACAGATTCTTGCTTGATAGATTAGCAATAAACCGCCACTTTCTTTGCTCAAAGAGGGGATATGCCCGCACACTGTTGGCCTATTTCCCCACAATCTGCCTAACCGATAGGTTTTCAGACCAATAGTTTTTGGCGACTCCACTGGGGATCAAACTAAGGAAATAACTAAAAACTATTAAAAAAATCACTACTAGATTGCAAATTTTAACCCTTTGTTGAAAATCAAAATTTTTGCATAAGTGATCAAAACTAAAAATTTCCTTATGAAAATCCATAGATCTGGACCAGATAGAAACTTTTAGTTCGTTGAGTTTTTACAAAAACTTGTATATTTTAGTAGATCTGAGATTCTGACATTTTATGATATTTTCAAAACCTTGCAAAATTTAGGTCAAAGATCCGAAAATCAGCCTACTAAATTGACCCACTTTTTATCCTTATTAATCTTTGTCAGAAAACCACAATCGGTTGTTATTTAAGAGGGTAAAATTAAATATTGAAAAAGTACATGCTGCTGATTTTTTCCAAAAATTAGAAAATCAGCAAGTATAAACAAAAAGATTGTTGTAAATCTGCTCCTGATTGTTGCAGATCTGAATGGATATGCTGGGGAGTGAACCATTTATTTGTAGCAGAAGAGCTTGTGGAGAAGTTGATCTAATTTTTGATATACTTCAAAGGCACAATTTTAGTATCACTCCAGCATGATTCGAATCACTGAGCTCAGCAGATTGATCAGCAAGAAGTGCCTCACCTCCACGAAAGAGCCAGATTTCATAGGGTGCCTCGACATTAACTTCAGACCGCTCTATTGTTAAGTGAAACCCCACTCCCCTGTTCACATTCTTTTTCCTACTTTTCAAATGGCAGAAAATCTTCCTGTACCATGGGAAATGCCATGGGTCCTCTAGCACTACCACATCCAGTTAACCCCCTCCCTCACGGAAATCACAAAAATTTCTTGAAATTTGATGGGAGCGGAAATCAAAGCATGGATGCACATATAGTGGCATTTATTATGTCATACATCATTATGGATGTGACTCATGAGGAAATATCGGTACGTCTCTTTATGGAGACTTTGCAAGGTCCTGTAGCAGAGTGGTTCTAGCATTTACCACCGGATCCATCACCAATTGGGCCACATTGCGGACTGCATTTGAAGATAGATACAAACCTTCAGAAGACGCATTTGCATTATTGTCACAAATTACTCACATGAAGAAGGAGACCAATGAAACCATGCACGATTTTATCGCCTAATTCAATTCACTGATCAACCGTGTGCCACTTGCCATGATGCCGACATTAGAGAATCAAAAGTGTTTCTTCTTGAATGCCATGAGTTCAAAAGTAAGTTTCTTACTTTTACAGGAACAAATACCCACCTTGGCCCTTACTCAAGCTACGGCCATTTGGATAGAAGATAACCTTCTTATATCCAGTGAGTTAAGACGAGAGCCATCAAAATCAAAGGCTTCAACTTGGTGTGTCAACATACAGAAAGTTGCACCACTTTACAAAGGGGAGAAATTGGTGTGTCAACATGCATAAAAGTGCGCCCTTTTACACTGGGATGTGTTGATCATTTTTGTTGAATATTTAAAAGGTTATGTTGGCATACACGATGACCTCATCCATGTTGCACCATGGGATGTTGCCATCCAAAAACTTGCCCAAGTCAATTGTTGACTTTTTAGATATTTTCTAGATCTTTTGTAAATATCTTGTAAGATATTTTTCAAGTAGTGGGTTTGCTTTTGTCTTATTTCCTTATCTCCTTCTATAAATACTAGAATACATGTTGTGTTCTGGGTGAACATTTTTTGTATGAAAATAAAAGTGAGGAGAGAAAGACTTTGTGTTTTCTTGCAACAGAAGAAATATTAATATACATATTCAGACTTTGTGCTTAATGTGTGTGTTATTTGCATCAGATCTTTCTTAAGTTAGATCTATGTTTTTATTCTGTTAGATTCATTCCTACTATTGCCATTTGTTCTTCAAGATTGCTTTAATTGTTTATGCAAGTAAGTTTGACTCTATTTACTACCACTTCAAAGCATAAACCTTTTAACCTTTCCGTCTTGGAATTCATTTCTTTTCTTCCTTTAGATATACCCTTCTCCGTTCCTTCCTCCTACCTTCTGCTCCTTGTTGGAACTACCTCTATTAGGGATGAGATCCCAAACCCCCGTTAGAATAGTGTAGATTTGCATGCATTCCTACTTGATAGATTAGCAATAAACCATTTACACTTTGCTGTCTCAAAAGGGGATATGCCCTCAGATTGTTTGTTTGTTTCCCCACGATCTACCTAACCAACAGCTTTTTTGGACCAACACACACATATCCCCACTCATCATTATGCCCCTATTGCTCAACACCACCTATACAACAACCCCAACTCGTGACACATGTTAGTATTTACCAAGCAATTCCCCAAACACCTACATATCCACAAATTAATCAATTGTCTTATCAAACTGCTTCGCAAACATCCTATCCACAAACTTATCAACCACCTTATCGACACTTCCTTAACTACCCATACAGCCACAAACGCATTATTCACCTTATCAAATTACCTTTCAAACCACACAACCATCCAATCTCAACCTTACAATACCTTGACTAATTCAATTTATACTTTAATGAATCGATTGGCTAATTTAGAAACCCTTACCGAACCACCCCAAAACACCTTATCCTATGAACAAATCTATAACGAACTAATTCATCTTTCGGTTCTAATTAAACCTTATCCCCCTCATTGGAAACTTCGTACATTTAATAAGTTCAATAATAAATAAGATCCCCAACAATATCTCCTCGCATTTAAACACACTTGTTTTCTTATTGCGCATGATCATGATTTACTCCTTTGTACTTCCTCATGTCTCTGTCTCTGTCCCACGTTGGACTGGTACCACAAATATCCCGTGACATTCCCTATTCTCTTTCACACAACTTGCACAGTTGTTCTTAGAACACTTTTCTATCAATATCACACACAAGACCACTATCACTAATCTATATACTATTCGACAAAGAAGAAAATGGGCCCATCACCGAATTTGTCACACAATGGCATGCTATTATAAACTAACTATCCTTTACTATCCCATAAACCAAACTCATCAACTTATTCTCGCATTCATGTGTCAAACATATATCACCCACTTTGTAGATCATATCATTCTCGAACCTTTGATGAAGTTTTCATCATGGCTCACAAGATCGAAACTCGTGCTATCGAAAGGTGGTCATCCTAAACTAAGTTTAGTTAAATCAAAATTTGAATCCACTAAATTATTCACACATAATGGCAAGTTCAAGATCAGTGACCAACATTGTAGTCATTGAACCCGCATCCCCATCTACATCAAGCACATGGTCTCAACAACGATCTCCTCAATCAACAACTAATCGCACTCCTTTAAAAAATCATACAGCTTTTGTATTTGATAAGTTGATGAGCATAAACTCTATTCAACTGCCTCCCATACAACCCGTAGACAACTCGCAAGCCAAGCCTATTTGGTACACGAGGTCCACTTTTGTAAATATCATCGAGTCAAAGGTCACAACATTGAGAGATGTCATTCCTTCAAAGATCGTGTCTAACAACTTGTAAATTGAGGGGATATTCAAATTGATACCTCCACCGCACAAACTAATCAACCACCAAAAATCATGTCACCCCTTTACATCTCAACTATCAAATTCTTGTATGGTTGACACTGCCAATCAAGATCCCATATTATCACCAAATCTGCATGTTCCCACGGTGGACATTATTCCCACCTCTTATTCGTAACTCCGTCACACCGACATCAACATTCACTACTTATGTTGAACCTATACCTTCTCCTATCCTTATCACATCCACATAAAATCTAACTATATAATCAGTTTCTATTGCTTCAAATACACCCCAATCTACCACATCAAACTCCTCCTTAGTACCCATTTTGGCCCCACTCGTATCCACATATATCCCTACATCTCTCCCATCTATTTCTTCACATGTATCTTACTCAAATACACCTGTTACTACACCTACATTACTCACAACCATCCCAAAAAAACTCAGTTCTACTACATGCACCCTTACAACCCTACCTTCGACATCAACCCCATTAGCTAACATATCATTCTTACCCCTCAAAACATTTATGAAACAACTAGTCCCTTCTACTTCTACATCTGAAAATGCTCTTGCATTTGCTACATTACCCTTACCCATAAGGTCTACTCCATTGGTTATCACATCACTCACATCTCCACATATTCCAAAAGTGCCTACATCTTTATCTATGCCAACGACCCCTATACCTATCATGTCAACAAGTCCACCTAGCTCTACCTTGACAACCTTTCCCATGGCCACATCACCCAGTCTACCCCAATACTCTTTACCCAATCCTCCTATCACACCAACCCAATCCTCTCAATCTGCAACCCTATCAAATATACCCCTTGAATCACCTATTGTACCAACACATCTACCTAAATCAAATAAATATGCTTTACCTTCTCCCTCTAAAAAATCATCTCTTTCCATGCCTAAACCAAAATAATCCATGTCTCACATAGATATCATTAATCACATCATACAAACACCTATCTCTTCATTAACATATTCATCTTGTTTTAGGACAGCTTTCTCCATTAATAACCACGCCATCGCCACAAATCCTCCGGTTGAAATTATTTTCATCCCTACTAAAGGTAAATCTTCTCAGTTGAAGTCTAAGGCTCAGGGAAAACATCCCTGAAATTCCCTTACGCATCTACTAAACATTCAGTTTTCCTCTTCTCAACAATCCAATTCCACAACATCTATGTTAGGATCAATCTTTCCATCTACGACATCTTAGAATAATTAATCCACATCCAAAAAATACCTTCCTTCAACCAAACTTAATTTTCCCTCCAAAACACGAAATTCACCCATCCAGTCTACATCCACATTTTCTCCTAACTCCAATCTGAGACATCCTATCAAAACCCACAAAAGTTACCTTCCCCATGACACTTCAATGGGGTCATACATAGATATCTTTTGACATTTAACTAAAACATATTCCATCAAACTTCCTCATATTAAATCCTTTAATCCATATGGTCCCAAGCCATCATGGTTCAATCCTAATTACAGTTGCACCTATCATCATACCCCAGGTCATGACATTGAACATTGTAAGGCATTTCGGTCAATCATCCACAACCTTATTGAGAAAGATGATTTCCTCATTCAGGGGAAAGTTCCTTCTCCATCTACCTTGAATCCAATCCATATCCCATCTATCGGATCTCCCATGATCCCTCCATCCACATCATCCCTTAATATCCATCCAGCCCATGTCATTCCTCCTAAGGAATGCCCTCCATTGTTCATCAATGCCACTTATCTTACTAAGCACACTTGTGGTCTCCAATCGTTTACCCCATCAAAATCTAAAATAATCTCATCTAAACTCTTTCAACATCTTTTACCTCCTTCACACTTAACTCATTGGGGAAACAACCTTCCCTCGCCCTTGAGCATCTCATCTGTATAACCCCTTTGTTACTAGGGGACTTCACTCTTTGACATTTTTTTGTCTACCTCCTTCACATCCATCCAATCTAAACTAATTATATCCGGATCCTCATCTCGCTCTAAGTCCTCCTTTGAGGCCATATTTGTTCTTTTATGTTTGTGATCCTTTTGGGAGTATCATCTTTTCATCAAGCTCTCCTTTAAGGCCATGTTTGTTTCTCCATTGAGGACATTTTTCTCCAATTCCACCTTTGTGGCTATATTTGTGTCTCTTCTGGGGCACCATCTATTTCAAGTCCACCATTGTGGCTATATGTGTGTCTATTTTGAGACACTATTTATTTCATCAAGCTCTCCTTTGAGGTCATTATTGTCTTTCTATGTTTATGTCTCTCTTAGATCATCATTTATTTTTATCTAAATCCACCATTGTGGACATAAGTTTTATTTCCTGCTTGGTTATCATCTCATCCTATTACAAATTCACTGTTTTCCTCTCGTGGTGGTAAACCAAAAATGGAATCTTTTAAAGCATCAGCACTTGCGACTAATCTATCATTAGATATTTACCAATGAGAAATTAGTTACATCCTTAGATTTTTCGCCATCTTTAGCCTTTTCCATTTTTCATTGTAATAATTTGAATTATGTAGTCCACCTTCACTACTTTGATGTGATCCCGTAACCATTACATCCATTACCTTCTCATTTTCCCGTTGCAGACCATGCAAAGGGTCCAGGTGTCTCTTATACATTCCTTATCCTCTCTTAAGTGGTTTACTTAACTATTCCCAGCTCTCCCCCATGTGAAGCTCAAACTCAAGTATTAAAAGAAAAAATCAAAGATATAAAAATAGACTCGATCCTCAAGGACAGCTTGTTCATGCAAATAGAAAAGACAAAAAAATGCAAATCAAATTCAAAAGCAAAATCAAAAGAAATAGACCGATCCCTTGAAGGACAACTATTATATTATTCTTTTCATCTATGTTATGTATTAAAATAGACCGATCCCTCGAAGGATGGCTATCATCCTCGCCATCTATGTTGTATATATAGTAGACCATACCCTCGAAGGATGGCTACTCTTTTGTTATGGCATTTAGAAAGCTTCCCGCATTGATCAACTTTCTTCTACTATTGTTCTTTCCCTTTCCCAGAGCTGGGGCATAGACTTAAGGAACACCACCTTTGGAGATCCCTCTTCCCGTGTACAAGTCACATCTTCGATCCCTTTGTCATGTCAACATTAGGATTATAAGTGTCTTTCATCCATATCTCCCTCATGATCTTTTGGTATAACTAACTATCGATGGTTATGTATTAACACCTGCTATTGGCTACAAGTGCAATGCCTTGAGTGGTACCCTTTCTTGTTTATCTCCAATCCAGTTCAAAACATAGTTTCCCGTACACCCTTGCTACAGCTATGTTCCATTCATCTCATCCAAATCATCTTTTATAAAAATCACATCCAATTTCACACTATGAATTTTATATATATCCATCATCTCCATGAATGTGTTTGCAAATACACTCTTCGGTTTGTGAATTCTACTTGATCATCATTACAGTTCGAATCCTACTTGAGGGTCCTTCTCAAGGCAAGTTCATTATCTTGTAGCTCCTTATCTTTGAACATGTTCAACACCATCTTTGATCCATTGCTCCTTGCTCTCCATGTCCACTCATCACCATTTGTCTCCACATCATCCTTCTCACCTTTCATTCCCCTTACACGATCCCAGATATCTTACTTGTCTTTCCTCTTGAGTTTCTCTTTTATTCTTCCACTCTCGGTTTGACAATCTTTCTCAACCATCCATATAGCCGAGAATCTTAATGAAGGTATATATTCTTCCTCGATCCTCCTGCTATAGAATATTCTCCACCATTTCCTCTTTCAACAAACGGCAATCACTACCAAAAACGTCTTTCCACTCTTCCTTTTCCGCTTAACACTCTTGCATCATCACTACCACCACATGGGCATCCTAGTTAAGGATTTCCCTTACACTCTCCATCTACGTTGCATATGTTCCTCCATCCATTCATGTCACACTCCTCTGTTTCCTTTTTATCACTTTAATATCACCTCCTTTCATCTCTTATTCCATTTTGGTATACACTGCTTAGTCTTTTCATCATTCTTCTTCTTCTTTGGTTTGGCGATCCTACTTAACCATCTCCATCGCAGGTAATATTACTTAAGAGTTTCTCTTAAGAATGGTTGGTTGCTTGATCCTTCCATCTCCCATCATCTCTTTCTCATCTTCTGTCTCCCACATGCCATCGTACTCATCCATTCCAATCAACCATTCCACACATGCATCCAATTAAATGTTTTCTTTCTCCTTCCATATCATCACTGCCAGTTTGGTGATCTTACTTAAATCTTCCCACGGCATGGAAATCTTACTTAAGAGTACCTCTTAAGCATGATTTTTCATCCCGAATTCCCCCACTACCCCACATTATCTCCATCTACCTTTACTCGTCATTCCCCATCATCACATCCTCTCACCTCCTCTTCCATTCATGCAAACACCACTTCCTACTAGCCCCTTGTTCATCTCCATCATCCCTCACTAGGTAATCTTACTTAACCGTTGCTTCTCCATTCATTTCATGTCTTCTTTCTTCATTTCTCTCTCATTCATTCTCATCCACTCCATCCTCTCCTCGTCTTCATCTTCCTACACATCATCATCCATCCTTCCTTTACTCTTTTCACTCCATCTTCTAGATTTATCCCATATATCTAACGCTATACTTACCCGTCATTTTCAAAGTGATCTTCCCTTAATGTTCTTTCATCTTCCTCTTCTTTTTTCGCACTAAGAATTATTGGTGGACTTCTCCTAAAAATCATTCATCCCCATTCTGCATATCCCAATCCTTTTCTTTGACATCCTCCATTCTATCTTCATTCCTTCCTTCCTCTCGTGTCCTCTCGATCATTATTGGATGACTTCTCCTAACGCCCTTCATTGGCATTCCCCCTCCTGTTCTTCATTTACTTTCTACCTTGTCTTATCTTTTGTCCCATATTTTCCTACCGATCATTATCGCTGATTTCTCCTAACATCAATTCACCGGCATTGCTTCTCCTATCACATCCTTTCTTTTTCCTTGCCACCTCTCTATCTTCCATTCTTCCTTGCCAATTTCTTCATTGTCTTCATCATACACCTTCTCTCTATTTTCTCGTCATCAACATATCCTCATCTCATGCATCTCCGTTTCTTTTCCAATCGATGTCATTCCTTCCCTCAAGTTTCTCTTTACGTTCCTTATGTTTCTCACTCTTTACCAAATATATTCATTCTTGGTTCCCTTCCGTCTACATAATTTTCTTCATTATCTTCTCCTCCTTTCTGATCTTCATCTTATTTTACTTCCTCTATATTGTCCTCCTCATTTTACCTCACACTTCCTCCTTACTTCCCCATCGAAAACTTGACTCTTTAGCATTATCCCATTTCCTTTATCATCTCATCATCCACATGCATTTCCATGTGGTCAATTCCATATTATTTGCCTTGGATTTCCTCACTATGATTTGTTTCCTTCAATTTTCTTTTCTCTATCATCTCTTTCATTTTCCATTACCTCTCTGTTTTCCTCTGCTCCATCCTTCATCACGCCTTTCATCTTGAATAACTCTCTCCCTTTTTCATAATTTCATCCTCTCTTTATATGTTCTTTTCTTGTCTTCTCTTTGTTTGTCCTTCTTCATTTCCCCCTTTCTCTATAATCCTTATTTGTTATCTTCTTCCTCCCCTTTCACTCTTTATTTTCTCCTCCTCCGTCTCCATCCCTCTATTCCATATCCTTGTCGCCTTCATATTCAATCTTTCTTGCTCTTCTCATAATCAACCAATCCTCCAGCCTATTCCCTTTTCTCTTTCTCAACATCCCTTACATTTGGAATTCATACCAATGCCGATGTTTCTCTATTTACGTATCGTCATCTATCATTTTCATTACCGTTCTTGTTCTTCTCTTTACAATATTGACCTCTTCTCTTTTTGAGAACCCTATCACATCTTTTATCTTCATCATTCCTCTTGTAGGGACATCATCATATCCATTTCTAAGAATCTCTTCCCATCTTCTTTTGACATTTTTGTCTTGGAAGATACCATAATGGCCATCACCTATCTAATCTTGTTCTCTTCCTTGAATATTTTCTCTACTTTTGTTTTGTCACAAAAGTATCTCTATCACACTTACCGAAGAAATAAGAATTTTTGTCTTCTTCACCTTCTAATTTGCTAACACTTATGCATATTTCCTATGAAACATGATTTTCATCATATTTATTACCCTTTTAGGGCATTTTATCTCACCTTTCTATCCTATCTAGCTCATCTTGTCCACATTTATGATTATTCTATCTATGGCTTATGTTGGGATACCTTTTCATCTTTGTACTTGTCAATGCATATAACTCACCATGTGTCCTTCTTGTGCCCTGTCGGGAATCGTTATCTTCATCCACATCCCTTTTGTGGACGCATGATTCCTTACGATAAAGGATTGCACATATCTTTCGCATTCAGCATTGCACATATTTTGATGTTTTCTTATGACCCATTGGTCATTTTGGTTTACATCCATACTGCAGTGGTCTTCACCCACTCACTGGTCTATAGAACATTGTCTTTTGTCTCTGTTGAGACCGCAATTATCCTCTACCGATGTGATATTGAGCCACCGCCATACATTTTTTATTTATTGCGTTCCTTTTTGCTCAAGCATCTTGTCTCTGGTCATGTCTTCATCCATCCTCGTAAACACATTTCATCTAACCCTTTTTGTTTTTGTCTCGTGGCTTGCTATCGCAAACCACTCAACAAAAAGGGGCAAATGTAGACACCTATTTTTGGTTATAGCACCCCTCCGACATCTCACATTCACACAATTTCCATTCTCACATCTCTTTCTCTTAAATTAAATAAAATCCTATCTATTTGCTCACATTATTTGATTGATTATCAATGGGCTCCATATGGACCCATTTGATAATTCAATTTTTGGCATCATCCCCCATCTCTCACAAATTATTTAATTCATGAGTATTAAAATGCACCCATCTGACACCTTCTTTTTAAAATGGAATCTTCAATCGTAAAACTAAACCCTAAACCTTCAATCATAAAAACTAAATCCTAAACCCTAACCCCTAAACCTCAACCTTAAACACTAAATCCTAAACCCTAAACCCTAAGCCTCAACCCTACACCCTTATTCATGAGCCCTAAAATCTAAACCATAAACCCTAGACCATATACCCTAAGCCCTAAGCCCTAAACCTTAAACACTAAACCCCGAGCCCTAAACCTTAATCCCTAAACAATAAATCAAACCCTAAAACCTAAACCATAAATGATAAACCCTAAAACCTAAACCGTAAACCATACACCCTTATCCCTAAACACTAAATCCTTAACCAAAACCCTAAACCTTAAACCCTAAATCCTTAACCTCAGTCCGTAAACCCTAACCAAAAACACTAAACCCTAAACCCTAAACCATAAACCTAAAACATAAATCCTAAACCATAACCCTAAACCTTGAACCCTAACCCTAAACCTTAAACCCTAAACCTTGAGCCCTAAACCCTAAACCCTAAACCCCAAACCATATTTCATAAATATTTCCTAGTCTCATGCCTAGAACCATCATTTTGTCTATTTATAGAACTACCTTGTTTATGAGAGGTGGGACAAGTAACTAAATGGATATGACATCTACCTTGTGCCTTGTAATGCATATATTACACATCTCTTCCAAACTTGTTTCTCCCCACATATACTTGTGCTCTTGAATGTAAATTTATTCACACTCAAACAAATTTCACATTTCTCATATTTCTAGTATGATATTATGCGTAAGCCAACATGACCCATCGAAGCTCGGAAAATAACCATCAAAACAAAAAAATAATCTTAAAGGAAACAAAAGAAACATAGAGAATATATCAATGCAAAGGTGTAGGATCATAATTGAATTTCCTGTAGTATCCTCTCCTCCGAGAAAGATAAAGTTCAAGTGTTCTACTGGAATGGATAGTAAATTTGACAAAACTTCCTAAAGTGTTCAAAATAAGCATAGAAATAGGGGAATGGATAAGAACACTAAGGGGTTATCAATCGCCTAGTAAATATTTCTTTTTTAGTTCTAAATGTAAGTTACTCCGCCTATGACTTAGTGACCTTCCATTCATTGATAATTCCTTATATGATAAACCCATGGATGTTTTCAAAATTCCTTGAACAAAAAGATAGGGGTAGTCATCAATCCTAGTGAAGGGTGTGATGTGATTTCCAAGAAACTTGAAATTCATATAGATTTAGAGGTCATTATACGAATTTACAAATATCTTTATCATTATAAATGGAAGACAAGTAACAGTGTCTCCCTTTACATCCAAGTATTGAGGACTACTGGGGTCTTTGGAAGGATTGACAAATAAGAATATGACATTTCCTCCTTAAAAATATAAACGATTAAAAACATCAAATTTTGATGACTCTCTTTGAATGTTCTGCCTACAAATTTGACGAACCCTAAACTTTGTGACCTAAACCCTTAACCCTCAATAATGAGACCTAAACCCTAAACCCTAAAACTAAAATAATAAATCCTAAACCCTAAACACTAAATATTAAACCCTAAAACCTAAACCCTAAACCCATAACCCTAAACCCTTGACCCTGGACCCTAAACCTTGAGCCCTAAGCCCTAAACCCTAAATACTAAATCCAGAGCCCCGAGCTCTAACCCCTAAACCTTAAACTAGTAACTCTAAACCCCAAACCTTAAGCCATAAACCATGAACCATGAACCCTAAACCCTAATCCCTAAATGATAAACCCTAAATCCTAAGCCTTGACCCTACACCCTAATCCTTGAGCTCTAAACCCTAAACCTTAATCCCTGAGCCCTAAACCCTAAATCTAGAGCCCTAGTCTCTAACCCTTAAACCTTAAACCCGTAACTAACCCCTAAACCTTAAACCCGTAACTCTGAACCCCGAACCCTGAGTCATAAACCTTAAACCATGCACCCTAACCACTAAACGCTAAACCCTGAGCCCTAAATCATAAACCCTAAACCTTAAATCCTAAATGTTAAATCTTAAATATCCCCAAATCCTAAACCTTAAAAACTAAATCATAAACCCTAAACCTCGACCCTAAACCCTAAACTCTAAACCCCAAGACACTAAACCCTAAACCATAAGCCCTAAACCCTAAACCCTAAGCCATAAGCTCTAAACACTAAACCCTAAACCCTAAACCCTTAACCCTAAAACCTAAACCCTAAACCTCTACGACCTAAACCCTTAACCCTAAAACCTAAACCCTAAACCTCGATCCTTAAACCCTAAACCCCGAACCCTTTACCCTAAACCCCGAACCCCGAACTTTAAACCTTAAACCCTAAACCTTAAACTCGAGCCCTAAACCCCGAACCCTCAACTCTCATCCCTAAACCCTCAACCCCGATACCTAAACCCTAAACCCTAAACCCTAAACCCTAAACCCCGAACCCTTTGCCCTAAACCTCAACCCCGACCTTTAAACCTTAAACCCTAACTCCTAAACCCCAAATGTAAACCCTAAACCTTAAACCCTAACTCCTAAACCATAAACCATAAATCCTCAAAACCCTAAGCCCTAAACCCTAAACTCTAAGCCCTAAACCCTAAACCCTAAACCCTAAACCCTAAACCCTAAACCTTAAACCCTAAAACCTAAACCCTGAGCCCTAAACCCTAAACCTCGAGCCTTGAACCCTAAACCATAATCCCTCGAACCCTAGGCCCTAATCCATAATCCCTAAGCCAAAACCCTAAACCTTAAACCTCAAACATAAACCCTTAACCCTAAACCCTAAAAACTAAACCCTAAACCCTAAACCCTCAACCTCGATCCCTAAATCCTAAACCCCGAACCTTGACCCCTAAACCCTAAACCTCAACCTCGACCCCTAAACCCTCAACCTTGACCCCTAAACCCTAAACCCTCAACCCTTAACCCTGAACCATAAACCCAAAACTCTAAACCCTAAACCATGAACCCTAAACCATGAACCCTAAGCTCTGACCCCTAAACCCTAAACCCTAAAATTTGAACTATGAACCTTAAACACTAAACCTTAAACCCTAAACCCTAAACCTTGAGTCCTAAAACCTAAACCCTAAGCCCTAAACCCTAAACCCTAAATCATAAACCCTCACCTAAAGGAAAGTCCTAAAATATCATTCAACGTGTTTTAGTGTGTAGGGAATATTGTTTAAGGTGATCAATCGACTCATTTAGTTTTTATGAGAGACTACTTCCTTTGAAGTCCTAAAAAGGCATTTTTGGCCATTTTATAGTTAATTGAACACCCTTCAGAACAAGGTAAAATGAGCTAGTCATGTCACCGAGTTATTAAGGACCATTATTTGTGAAGTATTAAGGCGTCGTTTGTCTCCGTAAGAGACATATGAGCAAAATCATGTATGAGAATCATGAATTTGATTCCATGAAAGGATGCTTTTAGAGCTAGAAAAGGTGAGGGGATGATCTTTATATGGAGCACCATGTTTCTAAGAATGATCAATCATCTTAGTTCACTTGATGCAATTCACTTGGTATTATTCGTAACAAACCCATTCAACACCTAGTAGTGTTATCACACCTTAAGGAGGAGGCACATTACAATCACCTCATTTTGGCCATAGGACATGAATCCCATTCAGGAAAAATCCTCTATCTACAACGTGAGGATCTCTTTTTAGTAAGAAGTAGACAAACATCATAGAGTTAATTCATGGTCACTAAAGTGAATTATGGACCAAATTTGAAAATTAGTACCAATTCAAGCAAAGTTGGTAGGGCCAAAATCCATTTTAGAAGGTCAAAAAACCTAAAAAATGACTATATGCTTTCCCAAAACAAAGACCGACTACAATATATATGCCCTGAAAGTTTTAGGTCGTTTGCTAAAATCCTGAAAATGAGTAAGTGCTAACCAGATTAGATTTTGAAAAACTATCTTCTAGATTATAACTGTTGGAGCTATGACACCACTTCCATAATGTGCAGAGTGACCCTAATTTATTATATTTACTAAAATAAATTTAAAGTATAAGAAATAATAAAATTATAAGAAATAATAAAATAAACATTTATTTTTGTAAGTATAACCCACCAAAACACATATGCATGGTCCATACTACACATAACGCGTATGCATTTTGACTTGTTTAAAATGCATACGCTATATAAACCGCATACGCGTTATGGTTCGGTGATTCTTGAGCCAAACAAATTAAAACGCGAGTGCATTTTAGCAAAACGCGTACGCATTTTGCTTTTTTCCGATTCTTGTCCACTTTTTGGCCCCCAACTTCGTGCACTTACCCGTGTTTTTATTTTATGTTCTTTATACGCAAAGTCTGTAGGATCATTGGTTAATTTTTTTAACACATTCAACTTACATACACTTATATGAATCACACACTTCCAATGGATACCACTTTTTCTCCTAACATTTATGATACAATTATCAAATTAATAATGTGTCAATAATTATGACCTTGTACCTTTTCCTATAAATTATATTCATACAAACCTCAACTAGTCTAAATACTCCTATAGAATCCAATATGATGATATTATTGGTGTTGATATAGAATAATTTCATCTTTTATCTATTTTTAAATTAAGGGTCTCCACATGCATCCTAATGATATTGATAAGGTTATTTTTATTCTCATTACCTATAAATTTTCCTTAAAAGCTTTATGTATTCTATAAATCAATCATAAATAAAAGTATTGAAAGAGACTTGGATCACCAAGATCATCTCAAAGATACATTTAAGAATATGCAAAAGATTTAAGGTTATTCAAATATGAAACCCCTTAAGCATTAAAATGGAATATATAATTAAACAACCATATTAAAATGATAATTTCATATAATTCATACCAATGTATTTAGATTATATTCCAAGATACCATATTCTAATGAATCCATGTTCTCAAAAATAATATTTCAAGTACTTCATCAATGATGGTGTTAGTGTGAGTTATCCTATGTGTCCTCCTCTCATGTTGGAGGGTCATCTCACATGGGTTAGGTTTAGGGTTAGGTTTAGGGTTTCATGTGTGTCATGCACTAGGGTTACTCAACACCCTATATGTACCCCTTTTCTATTCATTTATGAGCATGCCAAGACACTCCGTTGTCTTTCCTCTATGCAAGCTTTGTTTCAGTTGAGAAATTTCTTCCATTACTGATCAATTTTTTTCCTTGCTATCGCTGGAGCTTTCACAATTCCGTTGGAGTGCAACTACTTCGTGGTGCCTCATTTCCGATTTGATTCTCACAAACTCTTTTCATGGTATCAGAGCTACATGACTTGCCGTCACACCAAAATCTCAAACGTATGGTGGAGAGGATCTCATCAGTTAAATAGTTGCTTACGCAATACCCTCCTCACGATGGAGCCGGGTATACACCCAATCGTGCCCAACAACATTAGGAGGAAGTGACACCGGAAATGTCTCTAGAGGTCACCCATCCCAATTACTGGGCGGCACGCTTAATCGCTAATATTCAGCACTCAAGCACGACTTTCCGTCACACCAAAACTTCGAGATTTTGGTGTGACAAAAATTGCATCTCTCGATACCATGCGCTTAAGCGTGCGCCCCAAAGTAATTCTGGGATGGGTGACCTCTGGGAAATTCCCGCCTCACTTCCTCTTAATATGTCATTAGGCCTAATTGGGTGTATACCCACTCTATCGTATTTACCAGGGTATTGGCGTAGCAATTGATTATCACAATGAGATCCCTCTCCACCATCATCGAGCTTTTGATGTGACGGCAAGATATATTCGATTCTCGTAAACTCTTTTCGTAAGGGAAATATTCAAAGTTAATCACATATTCTAAATCAATTCAATACAAATAAACTTAAGCATACACAAATTCCTAGAGTCTACATTTGATCTAGTAAGGTTTAAAATAGATTACCGATACTATTTATAGAAATAAATGCATAATAATTTATTAACTTGATAATTTCTTGTTACAAGGACCCAAATTCACTTGTGCATATTAAACCTAGTGAAGAAAGAGACATAATATCTACATCAAGAGTGGTAAATACTAAATGTGGAAACTTTGGATAGATCCCTAGTTGTCCCATTCTTAGTTACATTCAACACCAATGTAAATGTGTTAAAATAAAAAAATAACTTGGATCCTTGTGATCATCTCCATGTTGGTAAACAAATCCACTTTTTTCTTTCACCACTAATTAACACATATTTAGAAGAGTTAGTCACCAATCAAAAAAAATGAATTCACAAGAAATTCCAAAAGTAATTATATGATATGATCTCATAAGTTGGTTAAGAGTGAACATAGATTTCATAGCATCAATCATACTTATCCATAGAAAATTTATATGCCTATAGTTTTCAACTAAGTAAAATCAACCTCATCTCGATATTTACATTCATGCATGCAATCATTTATATGTCTATAACATGATGACTAGTAGGTGTATCATCAACATTACTTGTTTAATGCTAACTTAAGGGTTACACATAATTGCAATAGTGGAAAAACAACTTGAGCCCAAAGGATGCATAACATAGTTGAATGTGATGCAACGTAATTCAACCCAATAAACATATTAGAAATATGGTTAACCTTTTTCAATCCTCAATTATAATCCCGATATAAATACTTAAATGAACTCTCCCTTCATACCATAGAATAACCTTGTGTGTTATACTATATTTTAAGATTTATTCATGTGTAATTCTTATGACTTCACATCGTATATTATATATGCTTGCATATTAAGATGATATTTCCCTCATAGTATGAGCTTCTAGAAATGTCTCTTATAATACCATGCATGCTTTAAGATTTTTGGTTTTGTGACATAATTCCAATGGTTGTGCCATATTTAAAATGGTTTTCTACATTCAAAACAATATTGAGGATATTCCTGAGGTACCCATAAAATGTCATGCACACAAGAGTATGTGTAGTTAAAAACTTAAATAAACATGTAATATACATGTCCAAAAAAACAAAGTTTATGCATGTATTAAATATTGAAAACCACTTTGATCCCTAAACTAATTACATATAGCTAGGATGAAATTATTCTTCTATTATATCATATTTTTAGTTGATGCAAGACAACATGTTAAAATGGATTCTATTACATCACACACATTGGATAAGAAATGTGTGAGCATAGTTCTCACACATGCACGATGAGTGCTAGAACCAACCTTTCAACCTTCTCACAATGTCTCAGTGTTCCATTAAAATTGTTTTAATTAGTTTTCAAAAGATACATCCTCTTCAAATATCAATTTTGTTTCATTATACACTTTCCTTATATGTATTTCTAGGTTGATCTACTCTTTTTACTTAGGATGTTTCCTTCCTTTATGATACCTTCCTTCATTTTTCATTTCCTTTCTACACTTTCTACTCCCAAAATAAACTCTAATTCATATACACTCTTGGGGATTCCAAAAATTATTTACTTTCTTGGTCTTACTTCTTCCCTATGATCCTTCACACTTTTGCACTTGCCTCATTTTCTCTTCTTCATGAAATTTATTTCCATGCTATCACACATGATCTATCTCTTATATTTTTCATGGTTTTCAAGATCTCTTATGGACTAAACCTAATTATATTGTTGTTATTATCTATCTTTTTCCTTTAAAGTAAATTTATGTAACACTTGAGTTCTTATCCTTCCTCCTCAACTTTTGTAGCATGCACACTAACACCTTTTTCTTTCCACTATCCCTACGTGTATGATTCCACTCAAAATATCATATATATAACATTTCCACATCATAAATAAGTACATATAAATGATTGCATGCATGAATGTAAATGTTTCCATGGAAAACATATATGTGACGTTATTTATTTTTGAACTAAGTATACAACGTGTACAAATGTGCAAATTAGTGGTATTACATAAATTTAGTTTGTCTAGAATGGATTTATATGTTACTATTTGATAGTTGTAATTAATTTGTTTATAACATTTTCTATTAATTGGTATAAATATAGTTTTTTGTTCTCTCATGTCATCCAAATTAGTCTTTTTATATGCATCTTTATTTTTTAAAAAAATTGTACACTTTGCGGTGGCTACAAATACTATGGACTCTTGTCCAGCTCGGTTGTATGGGCTACATGTTCCTTGCTCGGTACCCAAAGATAGGATTTTCTGATGGAATTTTTCCATAAGAAGCAATCCTATCACATCCCAAGTTAGACATTAGAATATGTATGCAAAAGGATTTTAAAGTATCCTAACAAGTGTCCTCCACAAAATTATACCCTCATGTTATGTTGATGTGATATGTTATCTAATGTGTCACTCTTTTGTCATGATGCTCTATATTCCAATAAAATAGCTAAAGGATATATGTATGTATGTGACAATAAGAATCTACTAAAGATAAAATTAATCAATTATGTTCCTAAACAATCTCTTATATATATTTTAAATCATTCATGAATGGTGTAATCACATGTATGCTAATTTTTTTGCAAATTGTGTTTATGGACACAACTCATGATGCAAAATGAGTATGTTGATTTGATAATAAAGTTATGAAATTACTTCCCAAGAAAAATGTCAAACACTTGGTGAAGATGGATTTCAAAAATTAAAAGAATTTTCCCAACAAGAACCACTATCAAGAAAGAAAACAACAAAAAGTGTAGAGAAAATATATGGTGAATTTTTTAATTTGACTACAGTTTCTAGAGAACATTTTTGGTTACATTATTGAATCATGTTGATATGAAGGAAACATTAGAATTGTTCGGTGTGGATTTTTGATGGGAAAAGTCACAATGTATGGAAGAAGAATTTTTGTCAAATGTGTCTAAAGGAATAAGTTCATTGGGTACAAAAACTAGGTTTGTTGATAAGATTATTTCTCATAGAGAAATATTAACTTTAGTTGTAAGTGAAGATACGACAAAGAATCGTCATGTTACCGCTACTGCTAAGGTATTGGGTTTATCTAGAAATACGGTCAGTAGGTATGCAAAGAGGAGGAAGACATTGGATAATTATACTGTGGAAGAAAATTGGGCACTAATGTGTAGAAATCCATGTTCTAATAAAATTGAGGATAATATTGTGAAGATAGTTTCTTGATTTTTGGACTGAGAGGACTCGTCCTTCTCCAAATGTGAGGGATGTTTTAAAACACAGGATATCTCATAATAACTATGATGAACATATAAAACATTGGCTCAAATAACTCAACATGAGATGTACATCAAGTTTATAGAAGAACATCCAGATGTTAATATCGACAATGAATGTTTGAGAATTTGAAGCCTTGGTATGTGTGTTGATAAAGTCCTTGAAACATGTTGTTTCACTATCACATTGAGTTTGATTATCACTATCAGGTACACAAAAATTATATTACATATATTGAGGTGTGCTTTCATTTATAGGCTTATTAGAAATTTGATTAAATTTTGTTTTATGAGATGTGATTTAATTTATGTATTTCAAAATCTATGTTTTTTCAAGTGTATAGAAAGTTACGAGAAGCATCAAATGGTCCAGAAAATGCCCCCTACATGTGTGAGTGAATTCATAGCTTTTATTCTTTGCACAATATTTGATGATCATGTGGACGGTCATATGGCTTGCATCAAAGGTGTTTGTGAAAAGTGTGGGGACTTGAAATTATTTCCAAAAACAAATGAAGACTTGGACATAGTTCAAATGGTGACTTGCAAGAGGTGATTAATAAATAAAGAAAATATATAATTAATTTTAAATTTGGATGTACATATTTTATTTTGATTTTTATGTTTATTGCAAATGAATATAACAAGTTTCCATTATGTATTGATTTTGTAGGTTCAAATACATAAAATATTCAACATGACTTGGAAATAATGCAACCAAGTTGGACTTGGTAGAAGAGGAAATCCCCATTGTTGCATTCATGCAAAGTTTCCAAAGTTTTATTAGTCCGTACATCAAACATTCTCACTATGAAAAGTGGTAAGATACGTAATTCAAGACCAATAGAGACACATTCCCTATTGGTTCCATATTGTCTCGTGGTTGATTTTGTTGAGAATTACTCATTTTCTCATCAAAAAGAGATTCAAACACAATATTATCATATTGACTAGGTTACCATCATGGTTCAAGTATTTTATAGGCATGCACAATTGGATTTGGATGGGGTTGAAAGTTAGATGTGAAGCGAGTGATCAAGAAGAGTATCACTTCTATATAAGTGATGACAAGGAACATGACACCCACTTTGTACAACATTGTTTTGGTTTGTTTTTTAATATCTTCATCAATGAGGAGTACAAATAGATCAACATTTTGTTTGGTCGAATGATGGTTGCATCACAATTCAAATCCTCTCACCATTTATTTATACTCATTCACAATCATCGTCATCACAAAATACCTCATTTATGGATTTTTTTAGATTGGTCATGGGAAGGGAGAACATGATGGTGTGGGTGCATGCATCAAAATGTTCTCTAAAGAAAAAATAAGCTTTGATTATGAGGAGATCAATTGTTTGATGCCCACACCATTATTGAATGGTGTAAGAAACATTTTTAGTTTTTCAACCTCATAGGCTTCCTCACCTCACATAGATTGTTTTTGGGAGATAACGGTTACGTGCATTTAAAACATATGTATCTTGATGTGAAATTGATTACAAGTTACACATAAAAGTTTACGTACATGTACAAAATTATTTTTCTTAATTTTGATGTTTTTTAAAATTTATTGATTTTGTACATGATTAATCAGGTATTGATCAAAGGAAAAAGTATGGATGTGAAAGGATTCCTAATTCTAGGTCTTTGCACTTTATGATGACTATGGATAGTAATAACTGGACAATTTGTATAAGAGATTATTCTTGTTTTTATTATGAATGCATGAAAAATCATATTCAGAGTGCAATAGTAAAAATGTGGGTATGTAGGTGAGTGGAAGCAAGTTCCTTTAGTTGTGGATGACTCATATGGATCAGATCATGATGATAGTTTTGAAGATGTGCCCTTGATTTCACCTGATTATGACCACATATCTGACTTGTTAAACAAGGTATTTTTTGTTTAAAAGGATTGTATTTGATCATTGAATTAATATATATATATATTATAGTATATATGATCATTGAATATTTCTTTGCATTTAATTCTAACACAAAAACTTGTTTGTACAATGATTTTGTTGTAGGTGATGTATTTGTAATCATTGCAGAAGAAGACAATATTGAGAAAGTGGAGTACTACTTGTTGTGTTGCACATAAGAGAGAGAAAAGCTAACATGTGAAATAATAAGTGAGGAGACAATTTTATATTGGCTCGGTTGTAGTGTAGGGAACATATTTACAACAAGTGAAATCCATCGAAAGTGGGATTCACTTTGTTGATTATAAACTAGACAAGAAGGTATATCATTACACCCATCACATAGTTGCTACCGGGTTACAATTGCATCAGGTGAAGAATGCACGTGGTCCACACAAAAAATGGAGACTAGATGTAGAAGATCATGAAAAAAATTAAAGGTCATTGAACAATGAGATTGAGCCACTTGGTATTATATAGAAGGACCTATAATATTATATATTGATGTCTTCTGAATGGAATATTTTCTCTATTTTATTTGTCACTTTGGCATATATATTTGACAAATTTCTTGCTATGAATTAAACTTATATCCTCCTCCTATATATGTTATTGATTAAAAAAATTTGCTATGAATTTAAGCTTATACTATGGGGTTATGATTATGTACATGTGATGATTATTAATTTCTTGCACATTATATGAATGAAGGAACTTGTGTCTCTCCCACTTCTCTTGAATGAAAAATTAGTAAATTTTATTAAGTTACACTTCCACTCCTATTACACATGATGAACTACATATGTTTATATTCTTCCTCTAAAATGAAAATATAAAGACATTGATTATAACATCTATATTTAAATTGTACATGATTCTAGATACGTTTCCACTATTCCATTGAATGTGAAAGAACTTATATTTCTATACCATTATAGGGAATTAAATTGGTCTCAAACACTTATATATTAGGCTCCAAAAAGACATAAAGTGTCCAATGAATATTAGTCTCTTGTAGGATTATACCCTATGCTATCTAGGCTCAAAACTTCTCTCCTCTCTAAGATCAAATTAGTTGAGGTATACAACACACAAATCAATTTTCCCTTCTTAATTGGATTTTAAAACATCTCAAGATACCTTTATGCAAATTCAAATGTTCACCCATAAATTTAACAAAAGGACAATGGAATAAGTTGGGAACATTATACCAAAAACATTGGTCAAAAACTATTTTTATGAATGAATATATATTGATTGACAATGAATGATGGTGAGAAAATTATAAAGCACTTTGATGCCTTCAACACTTTTTCAAGTCATTATTTGTAGACATAAAGATGGATGGTGAAGATTTGTGTATAACACTTCTAAGTCATTATTAGAGGTAAGTACATTTACAAGTTCTTGGAAAAAAAATTTCTTTCAAGGCCAATGAGCTACATGAGAAAACCATCATTATTTTGGTAGAGAATAATATGTACTTTAGTATGGAGGATGGGTCATATTTTTGAGAAATAATTATGCACTCCATAATAGGAAGGAATGGAAAAATGCATTTATGAGGGTCACTTAGAATGTGAATTTTGTAATAATTGGGAGTATGAAAAGTTGAGAAATGTTAAGTTTCCCACAAGAATTGTGGACACAAAGGAATCCTATAAAGTATAAATAGTGTACTATACAATTATATAGTTTCCAATAGAGAAATTTCATTAATCAAGTGTAATAGTTTTTTTCCTTACATAAATCATATTCTACACAAATATTTATGTCTAAATATTATTTTTCGGTCAATTATTTAATATAGGTATTAACATAGGTGTTCAAATCGTACGTAATTATTGAGTAAAAAAAATCGTTCAAATTTTAATAGTTAGCCTCAATCAATGTTTATAGAAGTAATTATTTGATGCTTTTAATATGCAAGAGGATAAATAGAATCCAATTTATTATATTTAAGATTATTCTTCTATGATTTTCACCTAGTATTTTTGGAGTTGTAAGGGGAATATTATATTTTTTTCTAAAAATCATTGACATCAAATTCATAGTGAGTAATTGAGATAAAGTAATATTGATTTTGAATTTTACTAGAATTTTTTGTTTCCTTAGTTCAATCTTACATTTCTTAATAAAATGACCCTTTCCAATTTAGGAGGTTCTCTAAGAACAAGCTAATGATATTTGTAGTTCATGAACATTGAAAAATTCATGACTAATCTTGAATAACGCAATATCAGTTTTGAAAAGCACGTGTATGAGTTAGAACTAATATTGTTTGATATTCCTTGTATCTCGATGATAGCTTACTTAATTTTAATACTACATTGAGTTTGTATTCCCACATATATCATTTATTTATATGGTCATTTTTTAATCTTTGAGTAAAATAATTATATATTGTTTTATGTTGGATTAAAATGTAAAAGAGCACCTAGCATATTGTTATAGTGATAATTTATAAAAACAACTTTATTATGTTTTTCCTCATGGAATTTTCTTCTTGATTTCATTACTAGTAAACAAAGGAGATTTAAATTCAAATTTTTGAAGGCTTCCATAAACCAAACTAAAGAAAAGAAAATTAATTATATATTTGTATTCTCTATACATGTTGTAATTATATTTTTAATTGAAACTTTACATCTAACTCTTATTAAAATATCTTACATCTACATATACTAAATTTTATGCTACACATTTTATTAAAAATCTTACATCTACTACACATTTTATGCTACATTACATATCAAAATATAAAATTCATGTCTAATGAATATATATAAAAATATAAAATCATGTCTAATGAATATATATACATGTGTCTAAGTCATATATCAAAATATAAAAATTATGTCTAATGAATGTGTGTGTGTGTGTGTGTGTCTAAAATCTTGTGTAAACACATAGATATACATGTACATGATAAAAATGATTACAACATGTATCATTGAAGTCTTTTTCATGCAGTAGGACGAATACCAAACCCCTCACTAGGCTTTGTTACACCCTACACTTATAAAAAGAAATATACACATCATAAACTATATATAACATACCGTATATTAAAATTTATAAGCAAAATTCTACAAAATTTTCTTGATTAATTGAATAAATCATATGAAAGATATGTTATTGATTTCCTCAGTATCTATCTCTAGGTGGATGTTGGGAGTATCTACACTATGTGTAGATATTTATCCCGTAGATCCCTATGAAACAAAATAAATTAAATGTAAGAATTTGATAAACAATTTTTGAGTAAAGCTCATTAATTTCACACATTTCAATTTAGATTAAATATTAATTCTAAAACACAATAATATATATATATATATATATATATATATATTCACCTTTGTGGAATGTGTCTCCAAATCTATGGGACTACCACCGACAATTGTCTGATGTTGACCCATGACCTCAACACCAGCAAATAACTCGCCAAGTGAGCCAAGATGACTCAGGCCCTGAACATCAAGATCCATGTTGGGATCATTCAAGAGTTGTGTATATGTCATATGGGAAAATGGTGTGGGTTGCTCACCAACATGTGCTGGAGTAGAAGCCTTAACACACAAGTAAATGTTCAATATTGATATTAATAAATTGTAAAGTAATGATGAAATAAAATAAATTTTAATTAAATTAAGGTTTAATTTTCACACACCGAATAGAAATGTGTTGCACATCGGGTGCGAAGATCCCAAGAATAGGAGGTCCGATCAGATATCATTTGCAGTAGTATCCTGAATAGAAGATACACCGCCACTTTTCTCTTAACATCTAAAACCCCTGATAGTGGAATTTTGCAGTGTCATGTAATCACCTCATATGAATGAAATAAGTCAGCAGCCATGATGCATCCTGCATAACGTGTTTGAGTGGGATCTCAGAATCGCCTCAAAGTCATCGGGAGAAATAAAATGTGCACAATCATATACCTCAGTACAAGACATGTAAAGACTCATTGCTAATAGCTCCTCCACTATTAGTACCACGTCTCTCAAGGTATTGACCCACAAGGTTAGAAGATATCAATTGGGTATCGCAAGAAATTCTCCCAAGACCCTCTATATCACCCTCATGGGAACTCATAACGATAGGTGTTATGACATCCTAAAAACATGTTAAGAAATTCCATGGCTCTTGCTACTAGCTATCATCGCTCATCAACAACCGGAGGACCTCCCTCCCGACAATATGTAGCCATGTGGCTAATACGGCCATGCCTCTGCCTATAAATAACTAGGGATGTCTAAATAGTTCACCTTTAGGTTTAGGTGAACCTTAACATGTAGCATCAATATGAAATATAATGGTAATTGGTCATTATTCAGAAATTAGCCTTGAGAGGCCACAAATCTAGGATAAATCAAGCATGCACAAAGGGGACATGAACATTTTCTTACATAATATGCCCTTATTTTCTTTTGGCCTGCATAACTACTCCAACACGACCTCTTAACGAATTCCTTATCAAGAAGTCATAATGTAACCTCATTATGTCCTACATCACCTGACACACTTGATTTTAATGAATCCATAAATTTGTTTAGTGACTCAGGATCAAAAGGGTTGTATGTTTTCAATTTTGTTTCTATTTTTAAAGATCAACCAATATGTTTTCACAATGGGTTTTATAGTGCCCAAATGTAGTCGGATCCTCAAGAATAGATTACAATTTTGCTATCTCTAAATCAGTCCTCTCAAACAAATTAGTAGAGGAAGAAGCCATAATTGTAAAAAATGAAAATAAAATTTAATTTTAATTTTTTTTTGAAAACATAAACCTAGGTAAATTGATAAAATTTCACATAAATTTACATTTTTTTGAAATAAAATAATAAAACATATACTTTTCCTACATGTGAAACAAAATTCCTTAAAATATTGTGTATATTTATGTTAAAATATACTTTTCATTTTCATGATATATGATACGTGCAAACTCCTAAGTACAGACAATGATTAAGGCTATATTAGATATTTCCCTATGAAAACCACTAGAAAATATCATACATGAATTATAACAAGACTAATTTAACGTGCAATAATATCATATCTAATATAATAAGATTTTCCAAAAAGAAGGAATATATCTAACCTAGAAGGCCATAAACATACACAATAGTCCCCATTAAATCTACTTCTTTTCAAACACATGTACGATAAATCAATAGTCTTAAAAACAATATGAAAAATATAATAAATAGTAACACAAACCAAAAGGTTACAAAATAAATAGGTTCCTCATACAAAATATTATTAAATACATGTAGTTCCTTTCTAGTTATATGTACTGATTTTTTTCAAACCTTAGATCCAATTTCCAATATGGATCATAAAAAAGAGTGGGATCATTAATTTAGTATGTAATTCCTTAATAATTTAGTGGTGAATATGAAAAAAGGAACTCTTTCTCTACTTGGCTATATGTTGTCTCATAATCAAGAAGAACGTGACATAAAAAAATGTGGCTCTCTCTTTTCCATCTTTATATTCTTATGATTTTATGTAAACAAGAAAAAATGTCTCATAAAAAATTAGAGGATGGTCAGAGTTTGGTGGTGTGATATTGAGAAGAGACAAGAGAAAACTATTTACCAACTCAAAGGCATTTTGGAAATCTTGTGTCTAAATGACACCACTCTACTTTTTTCGAAGGTTTTTTATGGATGGAATGCATTAGTGAGGTTAGGTATGAACCTTTTAATAACTCCAATATTCCCAAGAAATGATCTGATGTGATACTAATCCTTCATGGGAAAACATCTCAAGAATAACATGATTTTTTGTAGGATCGACATCAATTATTAATGAGGAAATGGTATATAAAAGTATATGTATGCCTATTATTTTGAATACACATTCTTCTTGATTCATAATGATGTAATATTTGATACAGAGGACTTTAGGGTGATCAACCCTCTTCCTATATTTTTCTAAAATATCATTCACATATGAATAAACTATTTTTCAGATGAGATTATAAAAAAATTATTTAATGGAACTACAAAAGGTAACTCCAAAAAAAATTGAAGGGCGTGATGGCATAAGAGAGTATTATCCAAGATATTGGAAAGAAGATTTTACTTTTGTCTTCCTTAAATATTTGAATTTTATTATATCCCAAGAATTTTATTATATGTGAATTAAATATCTTCAATATATTGGTTGGTCTTCAATATAGTGCCTAGATGGTAATTTTATCCTCATAATGAATGGTCCATAGGTCATAAGGGAAGATATGATCATTGAGATCTTAAGAAGGTATTTGTTAAACTTCTAAAACTCACATCATGTAAATGAAAATGAATTCTTCCAGTTGTAAGAAAATTTGATAGAGTTGTAAGAAAGAACCAATTTTACAAAAAAATTAGAACCAATTTGCCACAGAACTTGGGATCTATAACATTTGGATATTGTACCCATTAATATTATATTAACATTTAAATCCATATAGTTGGGGTTGTAGTATCATGTTTCCCAAATTTGAATATGGTGAGATTTGGTGAGGTGATTTCACAAAAACTGTTTGACTGGAATGAGACTGGGACAATGTTGTGTCCAAAAAAATGCATCCCCACAAGTCATATCCATCTTGGGGTCTTTTTTTCTCAACAGATGAGTTGATTTTCAAGTAAACAATGACCAATGTTCCCTTTGAAATATTTTTTCATATTAATTCAATCCACTCGGAACCCTTAAAACAAATAAAATTGTTCTTGAATTTCTTTTTGAAGGGGCAAAATTGGCTTTAGGGAATTTTATAAAAGTATTAGTACACTCTTATGTTGTTGCATGCTCTAATTATATAAGGTTCCACAAGAAAAATAGTTGGATCAAATGACATCAAGCAAAATCGTGTTGATATAATTTTTTCTACATTGGATGGAGAACATCGTGTGTAGTTTAGACCAAGATAAACTTAATTATAGATATAATTACAGATAAATGACAAGAATAATATGCTTATTGGGTTTGTGTTCTCTTTAAATTCTTTGCTTGCATGATCTCAGGTCATGTTGACATGGAAAAGCATAAATGTAGAACCAATACTGGTGTGGGTATATATATTAACTTGAATCAAGATTGTTTTGTTCTAGGTAACAATCCATGAGCTTGGTTGCTTAATTGCATTTCTTTCAATGCAAAATGAACACTCTATTCAACTATAATAGGTAGGACTACTCTGCTAGGTTCCTAAAAATAGTAATTGCCATCTTAATAAATGCATTGAAAGAATACCACAACATACTCATGATGCCCAATGAACAAAAAATTTGTGAAGCCTGGTCATGATACAAGATATTTAAGTAAAGGGGTAAGTATTGTGTAGGTAGTTTTGTTGCCAATATTTAATGAAAAAAAAGATTTGGGATTTTTGGGATTCGAGATACACATCCAATGCATGGTCATGTATGATCGGTCTAAGTGGTTAACATCTACAGGATCCTCTAAATATCCTCACAGCCCCCGATTGTTTCAAACCACATGAAAAATACTTTGTAGGGTTTCATTCTTTACCAAAAATTAAATTTTATCCAAAAACCAATTTGAAAATGAAATGGGTGCTTCATATTTTTTAAAAAATTACAAATAAAATGTTTCTTACATACCTTTGGTGTGAGCGAGCGATCTACCTTGGCTTTGTTGTGCTAGTACGGGGTCATCTTTGTCTAGTTCGGGTGAGTAATCTTCACGTGAAGGGAGTGTAGGAGGAGGAAACATGAGAACCACCACATCACCACAAATTTATAGACTAGGGGTTTCGGTGAAGGGTGTTCATGTGAATACCCCCTTCACGTGAACCCATTTCGTGTCATATGTGGCACTTCGGGTGAAGGGGGAGTTCACACAAACACCCTAATTTCTCACCCGCCCAATCTCCCACTCGCATTTTTGGGACATGGAGTGGGACATAGTATCATGCATTGACCCCTTGTTAATGAATCTTTACCTCTAAGAACACCTCATTCAATTTTGCATAGAAAACCCATTCTCTTAATTGAAAGTGATGAAAACATTATAAAACTAATGCCTAACAAAATGTCTGAAAGAAATGTGAGAAGAAAAGCTATGGGAATTTGGGATAATTACTTTGAGAAATTAAATGATACACAAATATGTCAATTATTTCTTACTTTGTTGAAATTAATTGAGATGAGACCTACAATAAAGACCCTAGGGCTAAGAACATCTAAAATTGACAATCAAAATGCGGTTTTTGTTGAAAATATACATAAAGCATATCATATTGTAGTTGTAAAAAAGCAAAGATATTAATGTTACATGGCATGCACTTACTAATTGTATAGTAAGTGATAAAACAATGAATAAATGCTTGATTAGAAAAACAAGTAGAGCTTTGAAGGTAAACATAAAAACACTAATGAAAGTAATAGGGAGACACAAAAGTCTTGAGTTAGCCAATAACACTGACTATTGGGCATTCTCTAGTAGATTCCCACAGAAATACAAGGATACATATGATATTCTAAAAGAATTACTTGTAAATTTTTGGAATGAGAACACAAGGGTGTCACCAAATAGAAGAGATACAATAAAAAGAAGAATAAGTTCTCATGATCATGAAGCGCATTCAAAAAATTTCTTGGATATGACTCAAACACAATTTTTCTCTAATTTTAAGAATGAAAATCAAGACATTACCATTAAGCCAAATATTTTTTGAAATGAAAAAACCCTTTTATGTGAAAATCAATCACTCACGCACCACTTGTTGTAGGCATCATGTTGAATTTTCAATGCATTATGATGTTTTTGTCAAGTATGTTGTGTTTTGCATACTGACATCATGTTTCATGAGTGTGGATTAAATGTCCCACCAAAATTTGTAAGGGAATTTATTCCTACCATATTTTGTGAAAGATCAATTGGACAATTTTTTATAACAAAGCATGTTTGGATGGAACGTGCAATGTATGTGGTGGCTTGCCGAAATTGAAAATTTTTATCCATGAGGAGAGTACACATGCAATATGAAAATAATTAGTTGGTTTTATTAAATATAAATCTATGTCATATCAATTAAAACATGGAAAAATCTAAGAGGTGTGAGCTTGTTACAAAACAATTGTCTACATCAAAATATATGGTAAAATTTAGAGACGAAGTTTTTATGATTATAATGCAAATAACACACATATACCTCTATGGTTGGATGAAAAATTTAATTTAATTAAGGACACATTCCCAATTGGTAATATTTTTTCAGTAGTTGACCTCACAAAGAATAACTCAATGCAGCCACAAATCAAGGTTCAATCACAATATTATAACTCAATGCAAGTTGCTATTTTCCTGCATATAAAATTCATGCCCTCTCTGGAAATCACTAAGAAATATCGAAATATATTAAGAGAGTATCATTTCTACATCAGTGATGATCAGAAAAATTCTAAAGAATATGTGCAAGGGTGTTTCCAGTTATTTTATGTGAAGTTGGCTGAGAGGAACATTATTTTTAATCAAAATTACATTTGGTCGGATAACTACACATCATAATTCAAGAATGCATGGATGTTTTATTGGATAAGAAGGATGCACATGAAAATAAGTGTACAACATATCTATAGTTTTACTAAGGCAAGACATGGGAAAGGAGAGCATGATGGTGTAGGAGCATGTGTGAAAATAGCCCTTGTAAGAGAAGAATTAAAGTTCAAATATGGTGCTAAATTTATAGGTGTAGAAAGTATTGTTGATTAGTGTAACAAGAACATGGGCCATGAATCTCAAGAGAGCTCAACATTTCATAGATATTTCTAGTTGATAGAGGAACAACACTTGAAAGCTATAAATATTGTATGACAATTACATGATCAAGTGACATGCACTCATTTCATAGTTCAAATGCAAGTTTTTCTCTATTCATACTAGGTACATGCCATGTTTTTGTATGTCATGCATTGATTTTATATAGAATGAATGTGAGTCTCAAAAGTGGGTATATGAATGTATTTTTAAACCTCTAATTCCACTCAAAACATATCAAGTTCCATGAGCATTACAACCTACTATGTCTTCAAATCATATGACAACATCACTTGACTTTGACCAAGTATTTGATTTAGTGCAACAAGGTACATTCATGTCATTCTATACATTTAAAATTGATTAAATGATAATATATTGATTTATTTTAAATTTGACTTGATTTTTACTTTGTGATGCAAACATGTTTTTTCGAGTTATTACAACATAATTTAACAAAGAGGGAATAAACTACTTCTTGTCTCATTGTGCGGTGGTAAAACAGAAATTGAATTCCATAGTCAAATATGTTGATGGTGAAAAGGTTGAGTATCCCACTGGGTAATTGGTAGTCACTTTGGAACTTGTCTTCGATGATATCCTATCAAAAATCAAATACTTTGTTGTTTGAAGACTATTAAATACAAAGAAAGATACTTCACTATTCATATTTGGCTCTTGGAACAAATATTTTGTTGATTAAATATCATGGTAGGCCATCAAACAAGAATATGTTGAAGGTTTGTCAATCGAGATCATGACGAAATTCTTGATACTTTGAAGAGTAGAGTTTATCCTCGCGGTTCATTAGATTGAATTACTAAAGGTATGTTCACTTAATATTAGATATACATCTACATTAATTTAATGATTTTTCTTAAATTTGGTAGGTTTTAAAATTCTATTTAATTGCTTAATAAAGCATGCTTACGTAGGTTAGTGGTGCAAAAAAATTCCACCTTCACATGGTTGGAAATTTTAGTAGAGAATTCCTTATTCTCAAAGCTAAGAGAAGCTAATGGAAATTAAATCTTGGAAACGAATAACAAGCACAAATTCTCATTTCACCACCTATATTGTATGAAAAATATCTTCTTAACATGTTTCCTAGTACTTGTTCTAGATGCTCAAAATAATGTCTTGGAATTTTATAGGGTTATCAACACCAAAATTCCCTTCTAACAGTGTATTACCATGTAATTTAACCCTTTAGTATGTTTCACATTGAAGGATTTTGGTCAAACTCAGTTCTTCTTTCACACCTATCTCCTACCTCTACTAGCCCTACTTACACACAATTCTTATTGTTGGGTAAGCACCAAGATAGTTGGGCACCAAAAAAACCTCTCCCAACATTTACTAGACCACCACAACATGTGGGTGCGATGCGCTTGGTGCCACGAGCTTTTGTTTGCAAAATATTACTTTGGGAATTCTTACACTAGCTTAAATCAAGAATTTGGCACCGTTGCAAAACAATCGACAATGAGAAACCAAATTAAACTAGGGAAAATTGATACAAGTGTTTATAGAGGGTCTCAACATAGAGGTGTAGGTTTATATGAGACCTTTAAAGGTGCCACAGAGATTGAGAAATCACACATCAAACTTATAATCTATTTTTTTCTCAGTGATCTTAAGGGACTACACCTAACCAATGTTACTAGAAAGCAACTTATCTTTGGGCACCAAAGAAAATCTCAAATAGAGTTTACTAGGCCACCTAGATGTGTGGGTGTAGTTTGTTAGGTTCCACAAGATTCATTTTACAAAATATTACATTGGGTAGCCTTACACTGACTCAAACTGGACTATTTGGAACCATTGCAAATAATGGGACACCAAGAAAATAAATTGTCAGATGGGAAAACCTAGACATAAATTAGTCGAGGGTCTCAATGTGGAGGTGTAGGTTCAAATGAGACCTTTCAAGGTGTCACAAAGTGATCGATAAATCACTCATCAAACTTATAGTCCTGCTTTTGTTCTAGGGCTCTTAATGGACTACGGTCGATCGATGTTTTTAGGAAGCACCAGGATTGTTTGGCACCAAAATGAATCCTCCCCAATATTTTATCAAGCCACCTCAATTTTTTGGGCATAGTCTTTTTAGTGCCATGAGCTTCCGTTTGTAAAATATTACATTGAACAACCTTACACTGACTCAAAATAAAGTATTTGGCAATTTATCGCAAAACAAAGGAATATTGAGAAAACTAAATTAAACTAGGTAAAACTAAGACAATAATTTGTAGATGGTCTTAACACGAGAGGTGTAGGTTCAGAAGATACCTTTCAAGGTGCCACGGAGACCAAGAAATCACCCGTCAAAATTAAAGCATGTTTTACTCTTAGGGCTCTTAAGGGACTACACTTGACAGAGATTTTCATGAAGCACCGGGATCATTGGGCACCAAAACAAAGCCTCGCCCAATGTTTACTGCAGACCACTATGACATGTGGGCGCAATCTGTTTGGTGTCATGAGCTTTCATTTGCAAAATATTTCATTGGGAAGCCTCACACTGACTCAAACTAAAGTATTTGCACTGTTGCAAACAATGGGACAACGAGAAAACAAATTGAACTAGGTAGAATAGAGACGAATATCATAAAAGGTTTCAACATAGAGGTTTAAGTTTAGATAAGACCTTTTATAAAGATACCACTGAGACCGAAAAATCACCCATCAAACTTTTATCATGTTTTTCTCTCGGGGATCTTAAATGAATTCACCCAACCGATGTTGTTGGGAAGCACCGAGATCATTGGGAACCAAAAATAATCCTCCCTAAGTGCTTACTAGTCCACCTCAATGTGTGGGTGCAGTCTATTTGGTGGCACGAGCTTCCGTTTGTAAAATATTGCATTGGGCAGCCTTATACTTTTGGCTGAAAGTGGAATATTTAGTATTGTTACAAATAATGGGACAACGAGAAAACCAAATTAAACTGGGGAAAACCAAGATAATAATTTCTAGAGAGTCTCAACATAGAGGTTTATCTTCATACGAGACCTTTCAAAGTGCCATGGAGACTGAAAAATCACTTGTTTAATCGACGTATATGTTTTTCTAAGGGATCTTAAGGGACTATGCCCAACCAATGTTCTCAGGAAACACTTGGATCGTTGGTCACTAAAACAAATCCTCCCTAAGTATTTACTTGACACGCACACATGTGGGCACAATCGGTTTAGTGCTAGAAACTTCCTTTTACATAATATTGCATTAGGGAATCTTACATCGACTCAAACTTGAGTATTTGCACCGCTAAAAAGCAAATAATCAAACACCGAGAAAACCAAATTTAATTGGGTAAAACTGAGATAGTAATTTTGAAAGGGTCTAATGAGGTGTAGATTTAAAAGATACCTTAAGGGACTTATATCTTATTTTTCTCTCATGGCTCTTAAGGGACTATGTCATACCGATGTTTCCAGGAAGCACTGAGATTTTTGGGCACTAAAACGAAGCCTCCCTAAGTATTTTCTCGGCCCCCGACATGTAGGCATAGTTCGTTTGGTGCCACAAGCTTCCATTTGCAAAATATTACATTGAACAATATTACACTGAATTAAACTAGAATATTTGGCACCGTTGTAAACATTGGGACAACGAGAAAACTGAATTAAATTGGGTAAAACTGTGACTTGAATTCATAGAGGATCTCAATACAGAGGTGTAGGTTCATATGAGACCTTTCAAGATGCCACGAGACCAAGAAATCACCCATCAAACTTATAAATTCTTTTTCTCTTAGGGCTCTTAAGGGACTACACCTAATTGATGTTGCAGGGAAGTACCGAGATCATTGAGCACAAAAACGAAGCCTTACCCAGCGTTTTTCAAGCCATCTTGATGTGTGGGTGTAATCCATTTGGTACTACGAGCTTCTGTTTGCAAAATATTGCATTGGAAATCCTTACACTAACTCAAACTATTATATTTGACACCGTTACAAACAATGGGATAACAAGAAAACTAAATTACACTTTGTAAAACCGAGACATTAATTCATAAAGGGTCTCAACATGAAGGTTTACGTTCAGATGATACCTTTCAAGGTGTCATGGAGACCAATAAATCACTCGTCGAACATATAGCTTGTTTTTCTCTTAGGGCTCTTAATGTACTATTCTCAAATGATGTTTTCACAAGTGCCGAGATAATTGGGCACCGAACCAAAGCCTCCCTATAATTTACCGTGCCACCTCAACATGTGGGCATAGTTCATTTGTGATTTAACAAAAATAGTCTTTGTAAAACCATAATTGTAGAGTCGTGTATGTTAAATAAATGATAAACAAACTATCTAAATACAAGATGACACAAACAATAACCTAAATAATTATAAAACCCTAAGTACAAGATAGGAAATAAATACTTAGTTGATTCGCACATTCCCTAAGGTGATTTTGGACTAGAAAACTACTGAACAAGAGGAGAAAATTGTTGTAATTAAACACATAAAATCTTGGAACCGCCACATGAGCAATAACTAGGGCACTAGGGACCTATGCTTTGGCACTTGTGACTACGCAGGGAGATTGGGAACTATTTTTGTTGTGTTGAACGAGTGTCTCTAACCTTCACTTTTGGTCACCTATATTTCACTTTGGATGATCTCTAAATTTTCTTATAACCTGCAAAACCCTAAAACTGCATCAAATCCCAAAAAGAAAAGATGCAATATGGGGAGTCGATGACCACAGTGATCACCCGACAGAGTGAACTTATGACTTAGCACTGCACTACATCTTAGACTCCATTTATTTCTTTTGCATGTGTGATAGAATCATGCCCTCAGAATCCCTTGTATAAGTGCACATGATAGCGGGTGATAGCTAGATGTAGCGATGTAAGTAGATGTGTCGATGGAATAATGAACTTCCCCTTCCTATGAAGTGTATACATAAAATTCATTCCCCTATCCCTTGTATGAGTGTTAGATGGATGCCTTTAATGCACTTAGATGCCTTTGACGCAACCCGAGGTGATGATAGTAGATGCTTAGAGCTCGGTCCTTTATTTTGGTTACATAGCTTTGTATTTATATGATTCTCTTATTTGAATTTCATATTTGACAACTAAAAGATTGACCCATAAGAAAATAAGATGCCCAAAAAAATAAAAGAGGTGAGCAATATAGAAATCATCGAGGACACCTAGAAGGACTAGGGAACCTAAAAGGACAAGGGCACACGGGTGGTGATGTCTTTGTTGGGTGCTAGTGTCCAAAGTCATGAAAGATAAAGTAATAAAGTATTGATCGGGTTGTAGGATGTGTAAGACCAAAGAGAAAGCAAGAAAGACAGAAAAAGAGGCCCAAGACAGTAGTCAATTACTAGTTTTCTCGCTTATGAATCATATGAATAGTAGTATGTGATTATGACCTAGAAATGTACCCAAGTGCATGATTTTTTTGTCTACAATTTAGTGCCACGAGCTTCTTTTTTAGTCTCGGGGATCTTAATGGATTTCAGTTTGTAGATCTCTCTCTCTCTCTCCTTTATATTGATCTCTCTCTCTCTCTTTGATGCAAAGAGAGAAGAATATATTTTCTTAAATTCCAATAAGTTATTTACTTCCACTGACTCCTTTCTCCTATTATCCCTTCTTAACTACAAATCTTATTGTTCCAAACATTTCATAAAGGATCTTGACATACTAAAACTAGTTTTGGATACCCTTTTGGTTGTTTAAGCTTCAAGAAAAATCTCATTTCCAAACTCCAAGTGAAACCTCCAAATTTTCTAACCTCCCTTGGCCAATTAGGTCTTGTTCTCCAAATCTGAAATGTCAAAGAAAAGAACCATCAAACTATTTCATCCACACTTAAAACCCCTAAAATATGAATGAGAACAATAAGAAGATGTTACAATACTCAATTTGGTGTCTATAACATGAGTGTAAGGCCCTCAAATCCTAAAACTTCTCTTAAACCCTACATAGGGTTTTGACAATTGAGAGGAGTGAAACATACATATACAGTCACAGTCATGATCCAAAGAGAGTTTATATTGCTTCACACCTCCAATTACTTCTCAAATACATGAGTAAATGGATGAAGAACTATATCTAGCCATCTTCCTTAGAGAAAAATCAACACTTTCATTCAAATAAATTGATCATACAACCAAAAGAAATTGTACATCTTGCATCATTATCTACATGATATCTCTTTCTTTTTCTCTTACTCTCTCTTTCTCATTCTCTCTATCTTTTCTCTTCTTTCTCCCTACCTTTCTCTCTATTTCTCATTCTCTCTCACTAGATCTCCTTCTCTCTTTTCTTACTTACTCTCGCTCTACCTTTATCTCACTCTCTCTTTCTCTCTTACTTTTTTTTCTCTCTCTCTCACCCCCTATTTCTCACTTTCTCTCTCACTCTTGGTGATAAATTTTTACTTTTGGTAAATATGCTCTTTATCATTTTTGATTGAAAGAGATGAAATCACTTAAATAATGAATATGGATAGTTAGTCATTATTATTATGAAACCACTCTAATGAAACCACAAAAATATAAAAATTCAATAATATATCTTATTTGAATTAAAAATTTGAACCTCCTCTAGAAAAGGTTCTCTAAACATATATTTTTCACCTCCATATTATGAGAGTTAAGCTTTTGGTGTGCATATGAACACGAATATATACACATGTACACATTGATAAATTGAACGAATAATTACTTGATTAGATAACTCTTTATATGTTATATAAATATTACTTTAACCAAAAACTACTTTATTTCCAATGTTTCCTACATATATATGCAAGCTACTAACACATAAAAGGTCATAAGACATCAAAAATGCTAGTATACAACACCAATAAATGCAAAATATCCATAATGTCATATATTGTCATGTGCACATCTTATTAGTCTAGATGTAATTACAATCTCATATTGAGTTCCAAATAATATTAACATGAAATAAATACAAATATGTGAATAGGTCATATAATACCAAGTCAATTCCATATAGGCGTATATACAATGTCAAACATGCATACATTTCCATGCACATAGGCATACAAAATAAATGTCATAAGACATATATATCCTATTCATCAAAATGTATCCCTCTCTTTTCCTTGCTCAAAGAAGGATCTCCCTTAGACATAGATGGAGATTTATAAGATGACTTAGGATCCTTCATGGTTTGACTATGATTTCTATTACGCTCTAAACTCAACTTGTAGTTGAACTTGTAAATGCATACAATTTTTGTGGAAAAACTTTATGTATAAGTTTTCAACATGTATAAGACCATGCTAATAAAACTATTTACATGTACACACATTTACCACAATCTCTCGGTCACGTTGAATCTATATCTCACGCTCAACAGATTCAACGGAGCTACTGGATCATGAATCGGGTGTCAAAATGATGATCTCGAGGAGTTCATGCCCTCAAATTGAAAATGGAAGGGGTTGAACCCTACATACATATAAAATTATAAAATCAAACATCAAAATTAGCTTGTACAACTATATTAACAATATTTTTTTTGAATGCAGATCTAAAAAATTTTGCCAACTGAGTACATAATGACAATATTTTAACTAATTTTATCAATAAAAATATTTTTTAACCACGCCACGCCTATGAATCATATGTACAGGGTACTACCAGTCATAGGAAACTCCTACATATACACAATGCATTCACATTGACTATCTACATGATGCTACAATGAGGTAAATTATTAAAATAATTGGACATAATATGAATTACACTCTAGTTCATGAAAATACATAATTTGTATACCTTAGTGAGTTGTTGTGCGAGATGAAATCGCAATGGCAACACCTTTATCTACTCCTCGCAGAGATGGTGGAGTGTCTTGTGTGGTCATCAAATTTATAAATAATATATCACATCAAGTTAGTTGAGCATATATAATATATTTACATAACATACATATAGACATATATTTGAGTGAACTATATATAAATATACATACATACGTGAATTTACAAATTTAATATTCCAAATTACCTCTGTGAATGTATACATTCTAAATTAGTAAATTCGACTAAGTTTAAATACAATTATTTTGAAAAATTAACATATATGTGTGCAATGTACTCATATATTTTTTGTAACATGTAATAAAAAATTATAATACTTTTGAAGGTGTCAATCAATGTTTGCAATCCAAATGTATCACTCAAAAAAAGTCATACATAGCCACATATCAAGTGTAACACTATAAACTCCACCAACACCAGTCTGCATGAAACTATCATCATCATCCGGTCTAATACATATGCTACCACAATATGTGACAATATGTGGCCTCGTCTTTGCTACTTACTACTGGAGGAATTCTCTTTATACCTCCATCAATATCGGTTTCAAAAACTCCCTCGTATGTTAGACATGGGTATCGAGAGAACGTGAAGCACATGCAAAGGTGTGTCCATCTCTATTGTCTCATTTGTTGTAGCAAGGACCATCTCGGAAGAAGGGGATTTTGGATGGAGACTCTAGCATGTTGAATACAAGCACGATGTGCACCTAGTCTATCATGTGCAAAGCCTTTTCCTCAATCCTAAACTGGTTTGTAGTCAAAATAGTTTGGGATCTCGTTGAGGATAAACTCACAATAGAGTTTCCTAAAAAGTATAATGGAACCTCATTGTTATTATAAGGTGGTATATCAAATACCATCCACCATCGTCCCAAAAATTATTGTTTATCAAATTTTTGTTGCACCAGTGGATTGGAATGCATTGGCATGACAACGAAACTGGAAAATTGGTTTTAGGGTCGATGAATAATGCACAAATGAGGTCTTTTGTAAAAAAATATTTTACATCTGCATATGATAATTTATTAGCATAATATTCCCTACAAGACTCTCTATAGATGTCCATGATCAATTTGACTCGTTGCCCGCATCAACCTGAACCAATAATGCCTCTAATGTGTTTGCAAGTGAGGCATGGTGGGGGTTTTTGGAATGGGGATCCCTCATTAATTTAATAAATTCCTCAATTTCAAGCTTATTCTCCACTATATGGGCAGTTAGAATCCTCCTGAATACCTGGAGGATCTAAAAAATTGTAGGAGGGCTAGGTGTTCTATGAGGGTTTGTATTTTTTTGTTCTAGTTGTGGAGGAACTGTAAGAATTATAAAAAAACATGTATTTTATTAAAATATACAATACAAATATCAAACAATTACCAAATTTGATTGCAATTGAGAGAAAATAATTTTCCCTACCTCTTCTCCATCACAACATCGTTGAATCCACCTTGATGCAACCTTCTACACGATCTGCAAACTTTTTTTGGAGTAAAAGGGTTGAAGAGGAACCACGAGTCCAGGGTTTGTAGCAAAATTCACGTTTACAGAGGATAAAAAATAGATATTGGGCTTGATTTTTTAATTTAAAGTTTAAGAAATGCATACGCGTTACGTTTTTGTAATTACCAAACCAAACTCTGCCCCATCCTTATTATTTTTTTCTTGTCTCCCACATTTTGTCCACTTTTTGGCCCCCAGTTCCGTGCACTTACCCTCTTCCTATCTATTAAAACATTTTGTGATTACCAACTAGGAATCCTTATTAAACTTACACATGTTTCTAAAAATAAAGTTGATTAGAATTGAATACAATAACATATAATACTCCCGGATATACATTACTCCATGTTTTGAAATCTTTATTTTATTTTGTGTTGCAAATTTACACCATTTATGTTATTTTTTTAATTCAAGTAAATATTCTAACACTAAATTATTTTGTAGGAACTCTTGACAAGTGGTCTTAAGGCATTTATTAATTATAAAATTGTATGAGATTAAGATGTTTATGTACTTGATTATTGGTCCGAATTATATAATTGATGCATTTGTCGACTTGAGAGTTTAATCAAATTGACAAAGAAAACATTCCTACTTAAAATAATTTATTAACATTTTTATGTTGCCCCTATTAGATTTGGGGTTGTTTGATTTGACAACAAACAAAGAGTGAATGGATAGGATATTATCTGCAAGGACATTAACAAAGACCTTTAAATCTTTGGCACTCATATATACGCATGCTTTTAGTAAATGCATCAACAAATACATCATTCAGTGAAAATAAAACATTAGACAACAAATATGCACGTGACAAAATACATTCATCCTTCTTTTCGCAGTGTTGGAAGCGGTTGTGATCGAGCTAAGTTGGCAAAGTGGAAAAAAACCTGCCACCTAAAACCCCGTATTTTGATCCTTCTCTTCCTTTTCCTCCTTCTCCCCCTTCTCCTCTTTTTTCTAGTATAAAACTAGCTTCTACATACTAAAAACTACTCCATTTAGTAGACACTTGGCCATCACCGAAATCACCTTCTTTTCTAGCTTCCAATGTTTATATTTTTCATTTCCATGGCTCTCATTTCATTATCCGCACCTCCACACTCCAAATCTTGAAAATATTCCATGGTCATGTTATATTTTCCATTACGAACACCTACCCCAAAGCCTCACAACAAAGAGATCAGTTTAACCTCGGTTGTGGAAACGCCTTCTTAACCAAATATAAAGTATTTAATTATGATGAAATATTTATTCCTATGTGTATTTGCTTACTTTCGACCAGTTATATAACTCAACCGCAAACCACCCCGTTTGAAAGATAAAATAGGTACACCTACGATTTACTCAAAAAAAAATTGTTTATATTTCATGACATGCAACAAAACAAATTGGTAGAGCGGTGATGTTCACCTTGTAGGTATTTGGGATGTTCGACGACTGTGTTGGAATGGGCGATACAAAAAGTGTTTCTGATGGCATTTGTTTTCTCTATTGTTGGTGCATTCTTTATTTGAAATTTTCTATTTTAGTCGAATATATATTAAACCTTGTCCACTCTTTTTACACCAAATGTGTTCCTTTCTCCCTCGTTGTGCCTAAATTTCATGTATGTATGTTCAAAGTTTGATTACAAATTTAGATTTAACTATTTATAAGAATTTTATGGATAATATTGTGAAAATGTCTAAAAGGCCTTGAGTCGGTAAAGTAGAGAACATACAAGTAGATATTATTTGGGTAGCAACAATTTGAGTCATGGAAGAGGTGTGTGACATGCATGTATTTAATCACCACCTTTTTCTTTCCAACTTTCCATTCATGTCTTTGTCTTATTTGATAAATAGAAGGACATCCAATCAAAAGTATTGATCTTAGTAAAAAATAGAAAAGCTTATTTTCCCCATTTTCTAAACATGTTTGATTTCTTTCAGTTATGTACGGGTCATTTGTTGATGACAAAGAAATAATGGACAAGGTAACATTATTGAATGAATGAACTCTCCATATGGATTTTAATAGATGCGGTAAAATGTTACTCTTAAGCTCATTACTATTTTTTTATTTGGTTGACGTATATTACATTTTGTAGATTTCCTTTTCTGGGTTGGGAAATACCCCAAGTGTGAATGTTTTGATCTGCAACCTGTCACCCACCACAAAATAATAAAAACAAACCCACAAATAAAAAATCTTCAATTGCATCAAGAAAAGACATATTGTTAAAGCAGATACCATCACTTATATATACACAAAAATATAGGCCAGCTACGAATTATCCACAAACAATATTGCACAATATCGGTTGTTGGATTTCTAATGTTAATAGGTAATTACATCGATATCATTTTCTCCAAGATAAATTGTTGCCAATAAATTCTGACAGCTCTGGTTCTTTGTTTTTTTCCTTATAACCATATCTATGTCATGAACAATTTTAGAGGAGTTGTCATTTAGGAAAGGAGGTCCCATAGAAGGGTCCTGCATTCCTCATTCCACCTATGAATACACCTTTTGTTATCTTCCTGGCTCATTCTCCATCACAAACCCTTGTAAAGTGAATTCCTTGTCTCTCTCGCAGTACTTCATTTGGCTCCATGCTAGCATTGAACATTACACTTTCATTGATCTTGGCTAGATCTATCAACTTACATCTAAATTGAAGCATTGGCCTTTGTATTGCTAGTCCTCCAGCCAACTCAACATTGTATTACATTATGGATCATGTATTGAGTATTGCGAGCCATGCTTGCATCTAGGATCTCCTCGTACCACTGAGAGGATCACTTGAGTTTGCATCTTCCTTTGGCTTTCCCACCATTTCACATTATATGTGGTGGTTAAACATTGCATTGGTCGAATCTCCAAACAACTAGATGATGTTGGCTACTCATGTCCCAATGCCTCAACATACAGGTCATCATCTCTTCCAACTGTCCTCCATCGACATCCATGCATTCAATAGATTCCATGAATTCAGATTTGTTGCCTCGTCAATAGATTGTAATCTCTAAACCGACCTTTCAAATTATAATCTTCCAACCGATCCACCAAATTATAATCTTCAAATTCACACATTCCCTTTTTGTAACCTTGGATGACATAGACAATCAAAGGACATGATGCACTTGGAAAACAAATCCCTCTTTTACCAATGCCTCAACCATTGATTACACTAAAAAGCATGTTTCCAAATGCAAGTCTCAATAACTAGGACTATCAAGCTTCAAGGAAATGAGAGGTCAACAAGCATTTGTCTTTGCATTGTTGGTCCTCCGCCCACTCAAAATTGTATTGCATTATGGATCATGTATTGAGTATTGTGGTCCATACTTGCTCGTATCTAGAATCTCCTCGCACCACTAAGAGGATCATGATTTTCATCTCTTCTAAATATCCTCCATTAACATACATGCATTAAATAGATTCCATACATTTAGATTTGTTGGCTCGTCAATATATTATAATCTTCACATCGACACATTCCCTTTTTGTAACCTTAGATGACTTGGATGATCGAAGGAGGACATGATGTGCACGGAAAAAATCCCTCTTGCCAATGCCTCAACCACGATTAAGCTAACAAAAATTACAAATGCAATTATTGGTAAACGTGTCTTTTAAGCATTAAGGAAATGAGATGTCAATGTGTTGTGACTTCTCCTCCCTCAATCTTCTTCTTTGTCACCCTCTTCTTCCTCCCAAATTTATTTCCCTCAAGTTTAACTTTTTCAACATTTTCATTACATACTCCACATGCAATTGCTAGTTTTACTACAATTTTAAGAGAAACTACTAATTTTAATATCTTTCAATTAAGCCTATCATTTGGTGAACATACTTCACTACTCTTTTAACATCCGTTTTTATAAAAGGAACAAACTTCAAAAAAACAAAGAAATATTCTTTTGTATTATTATGCAGTACTCGAAGGTTTAGACGGCTTGAAGAAAAAATCAAATATGGAATCTAGTTAAAGAAAGATTTTTTTGATAAAGCACTTATACTTCGAAATTGAAGAAAGATTTTTTTTTATGAATATACTTTGAAAATGAATAAAGGATATTTGATAAAGTACTTATACTTTGAAAATGAATTAAAGCGAATAAGTGACGTGTAATGTAGGTGAGGGTAAAAGAGAAAACGTGTCATTATCTTATGCATATCGAGATAAGAACAAAACGTCGAATTAATGGAGAACAAAATTAAAAGAATTCTCGCACATCAATAATGTAGAAACCTTATCTCTACATGCCATCTTTTACGTAAAATTTAAAAAAATCATTTAAGGAGGTTAATAGTCCAAAGGAAAAGGGATAATAGGTCAAATTTTAAATATTTGAGTAGTCCAAAGGAAAAAGGATAATAGGTCAAATTTTAAATAGTGTATTAAAGTGATTTTTATTATTTTTTTGGCTGTTAAAAAGATATTTGGTTTATTGATGAAGTTTTTGGTTTAGAATTTTTTTTTTTTTGGTTAGTTAAAAGGGTTCACTAATTTAGTTTATGTGTTTACCTAGAATTGTAATTTATTATATATTTCTTTCAAAACATAGATAGATGTGGTGATAACTCATTAATTCGCGGTCAATATAAAATCGAATAATATTTACAATAAAAATTAGTATTAATCATGACCAATGTTTCAAATGATATTTATAATAAAAAAGTATTTATATTTTTATAAATTATTAAGATTTTATATTGTTACCTAAACTCGAACATGAACCATATAAAATGGTGGTTAAGACCAAGTGAAACATTATATTACTTTTTATAATTATTAAACAAACTATAAAAACTTACCTCTCTCTTCATATAAAAATATTGAAACGAAATATAAGAAATGTAGGTGCTCCATATTATCAACACCTTAACAAGATAAAATGTCATAAAGATTTACAATATAAATAAGCGAAATGATCACTAAGAAATGCTTACAAATGTGTACACCTCATGATTTAACAAACATTTAAAGCTATATAAGTGATGTTGTGTATTTGCGGAAGAATGAGACTTGTCTAGTTACAATCAACAAATTGATGTGATGTAAAAGAAAGGTTAAAATTCCTTAAAGAGCAACACGATACAAACCCTTGAAGCATATGGAAATGTCACTATTTTCCCTTTTCAATGCATTATGTTGGGCAGTAATAGTTTGACTTCAAGAATGTTGTGGGTGTGCAAGCTACATCTCTTTTATTATTCAAACTCGTTAAAGTTTCTTTCACATGAGCATCTGTATTTATTGTACATATGCACATATAACATTGGGCTACACATTGGTCAAGCATATGTACATATAACATTGGGCTACTCTATTATAGACTCCATTGGACTTCTCTATTTATTGTAAAAAAATTAATTAATACATAAAAAATTATACATCAATGATTGACACTATTACACATAGCATTATTAATCATCATTTTCAAGGTCTTTTAAGGAAATAGAAGGGGAGAAAGTCACATTTACCTTAACATAAAGTTTTTATGCCCCAACTAGTATTACTCTTAATTAATTTTTCGTTCATTTTATAAATTAAAAAATAGTAATAAATACATGAGTTCTCATAAATTTCATAAAGAATAATTAAAGAATTCATGTATAAATAGAAAGTATTTTTTTATTAGTGGTAAAAGAAGGTTAAGGGGTCCCTTACCCATACAAAAACAAAGCTATTTTATAGAGCAGATAAACAATTATACAATATATAAAGTATTATCCATCACCGAAACAACAAAAAGACCATCGAATAGCAAACTAACAAAGAGAGAAAAGTAAACTAACAATAAGGTAGCAAAGATTCCAAAAAGGGCAAGGCGAGAGAATTCCATAGTCAAGAAACATATTTTTCAATATCTGTCAATAAGGTTGACCATTCCTTACCCATATTTTCAATAGAAGTCCCCAAGTTAGCCATCCAGATTAGTGAAACCTCTCTTTCTTTTCATGGAGGCTTCTTCATTATCATTATGATGATAGGCATTAATGAGTTGTGCCAGCAAGTGGAGATGTTGTATGGTGGATTTTGTGTGCAACATACTCCATTGTGTAGCTTGTTTCAGCAAATCCTTAAGGCAATCCACTTCCTTTTCCAAAGAATTACACTTATCATGCAACATCTCCGCTTTTTCATTGTTCAAGGATTGGGCCATGTTGTCAACCTTTCTTCTCATAGTGTGCCAATCATTAAAAATGAATTGAATCATGCTTTTAGTAAGGTTGGTGTTGGTCCTTAGGCTTGCCATACTCTCTTGTTCCTTGGTCATCTCATTCTAGGGATTACCCCGCATCTACCTGCTTCCTCCATGACTTCTTGATTTGCCTTCCCCTGCCTTCTTTCCTCAATGGCAGGTTCAAAGACCTACTGCTGATTTTTTAATTCTTGAAGGCCCTTCACAGCATCCTCAACATCCTTAGGGTCATCACTCTCCTCCTTGGATGACGAGCTATCACTGGAGTTCTCCCCTTCCTCTTTCAAGAAAATCTTCAACTCCTTTGTACTCTCCTTCTTGGGTTTATAGATCTCCCGACCTTTTTGTTCATACCCATGAGAGCCGCCATAGTGCCAATGGTGATTTGTAGTTTCACCCCTTTGATAACCACCATGCTCCCGGTCCACAACCTAGAGGTCTTTCAAGCGTCGTGGAATTCCTTGCTTAGAGTTTCATTGTATCCTTCAAAGAACTGAAAAAATCATCCATACCTCTCTTTTGAAAATGGCCCAAGCTTTGGGTTTTATGTTCTTGATATCAGTAGGCTCCATTTGCACCAAATCCCCTCCCATTCTCCCTTTTCCACTGTGTTAGAAATCCGAGCCAATTCTCTGCCTGACTTCACAACCCCAATCCTTAAAAACTTGTTTTGCAGAACTTTCTAGACTAATCGAACAAACTAGAAGCCCTTTAACTTCCCTTCTCATAAATGCGAGTGTTGGATGGGATGTTAAGTGTGACAGATTGACCACAAGATAGATTTGAAGACAATCTCTCGTCATTATTGCATGTACTGCTCCTAGATTTGTGTGGATTCATATGAGTCTTTCTATTCTCGACCCCATTACCAATGATCATTACCCCCACCCTATATCTTAACCAAGTATTTATCCTTGTTAAGGTCATTAATATCATTTGATAAATTTGGGCCTTCATGGGGATATCTAATTCTTCATAATTAGTCATTAATTTCATCCCATCAACATAAACTCCTTTATTTAAAAAGAGATCAACCATTCCATTAGCTTCTCTATATATGTGTTTGAAAGTAATACCTTCAAAACTCTTAGCCATTTCCTTTATTCCTTCTATGGAGTCTTGTATGGAGATGGATGTGGTTCCGATATTGAGAATGATGTTCAAGGAGTCTCCTCAATTTATATTTTCTTTAATTTCTTTTAACAATAATGTTTATCCCTAGAAAGGCAAATCATGTTGCTTCAACAATATGATTTGATTGAATTCCCAAATTACAATAGTAGCCTAGTATAAATGTCCTGCTTACGATCTCTCGAAAAATCCACCACATCCATCTTTACCTAGGTTTCCTGTTGATTCCCCATCGAAATTCAACTTAATCCATTCATTTTCAAGTTTTTTCCATCCTACCAGACCTTGGGTTGGGTTTAGGAGGGATCTTTTGGCCACTAGTGATTCCCCAATTCAAAGAGATTTTGCTTTCCAAGTCAATGATACTCTTTTTCTTATTTTGGATAAATAGAAAGTATTTAAATATTATATACTAAATGACATAAATAAGTATAACATTAAAACTTTGTTTTCAATATTATAAAAAATAGAATTAACATTTTTAAATATTAGTAAATAGTTAATAGGTACCCATATTTATAGGTTTATTGATTTGGTTTTACATCTATTTTTTATAAAAAGTAAGTGTACATGCCTATAGTGATAGGCCTACTAATAAAGGTTCCTATCAACCATTCACAAGAACCTTTAGTTGTCAATTCTAGTTTTAACTTATTAATTGTAACATATAACACTTGGGTTCCAATAAAAATTAGATTATAAATATATCTAAAATATTATAATAATTATGAATAAATTATTAAGTGGATAGTCAAATTTAGCTCCTAAAATTTATCATCCCTTTTGAAAAGGAAGAAACCATTTCCCACCTCCAAAATCTTATGTACACTATTTTTGTTAACAAAAATGATTATTAAAGTCACTCATGAAAACAAACACCTATCCATTAATGCTTGTTTGGAAATATATTATAGAAGTGATATGAAATAATATTATCGAACCTTTTAAAGTATAATTTATGCTTCTCTTAATCTCATAGTAGGGTGTAGGGTGATATGTAAACATATTATAGTGGTTTGTATTTACTATTGGCACCCACATGTGACACCACTTTGCATATTAACTTTAGGTTTAGATAGAACCATGTCAATGTGAATGGGAAATAAAAAAGAAATAAAATCAAGGGAAATACATACAATCAAAAAAACATTGTGTGGTAGCTTTGTAGAGATGATTTACTCTATTGGACCTTACCAATAGTAGGATCATCGTCATCCTCATCTTCAATTATAAGCATAACAATTTTTTGCATAGATTTATTCCTACGGGTTTTTAGCTCTATGCTATTAGAATATAAAGATTACCATAAATATAATTAAGTTGACACTATTAGAACCATGTATCAACTAATGTTTGATTGTAACCTCTTCAACCATTTTCTAACTATCTCTTGCACAATAAAATGATGGACACACAATCTATGATTTACAAATTCCGATTCCTCTTTATTATTTCTTTGTTTACATCTTCTAACATATACAACATTGGTAGAAAATAAATTTAACCTTTCAAAAAGAAAATTATTGATCATAGTTGTTCATGTGCTTTATAGTTGTTCATAGTGGTAAATAGATGGTTGGTATTAGGTTGAAACCATCCATTAATCTAACATTTTTTTGGATTTCAACATAGGATCAATTACTACTCTAGTAAAAATGATGAAAGAGAGCATTTGAGAATTTTTTTATTTCATTTATGCGTAAGTGCACGAAGTTGGGGGGCCAAAAAGCGGACAAGAATCCGAAAAAAGCAAAATGCGTACGCTTTCTATTATAACGCAATCGTGTTTTCAATTGTCAGGTATGGGATTTACCAAGCATAACGCGTATGTGTTATAACGCATACATGTTATGCCTACTATAAACAAAAAAAGAGGCCCAAGCCTTTATCATTTTATCTCCCTCAAAAGTGAGTTGCAGACCTTAACCGTGCCCTCAAGTTTTTTCATTCAGCTAGATCTCAAGCTCAAACGATCGTTTCTGGATCACCAGAAGATCTGAATCGATGATGGCGCCACGGAGAAGAGGTAAGCACAATTATTTTCTCAAAATTGCATTGAAATATGATAATTATAGATTAAAATTTGAATTGAATACATATTTTTTTATTACAGTTAGAGGTCGAGGGAATCAACCACAACCAAACCCTACTATTCCTGTCATCCCTCCCGACACTCCCACAATTGCTCAACATCCCCGGGTAGTCAAGAATATTTAGCATCCCACATAGTTGAAAACAAAATTGAAATTGAGGATTTAATCAAAACAATGAGGGATTCACAATCTACAAACCCCCACCGCGCCTCTCTTACAAACACATTGGAGGCATTACTTGTTCAAATTGACATGGCAATGGGGAAAATTAATTGTTGAATAACTTACAGAGAGGGTTGTAGGGCTTATTATTCCAACAAATTGTCATATGTGGATGTAAATAAAAATAAATTTCAAAAGACCTCATATGTGCCTTATTCACGGACCCCGCACTAATTTTCCTATTTCGTTGTCATGTAAACAGTTTCCCATCCATTGGTGCAATAATAATTTGATTAAAAATATTTTTGGGACCGATGGTGGATGGTGTTTTATTTTCCACCTTGTAATAACAACGATGTGCCACTATACTTTCTAAGGAAACTCTATTGTGAGTCTATTCTCAACAAGATCCCAAATTATTTTGATTTCTGATATTTCCAAGCCGAGGAAAAGGATCTCGCACATGATCAACCAGGTGCACAACGTGCACCTATTTAGTAGGGTAGACTCCCCACACAGAAACCCCCTCACCCTGAGATTTTCCCTCGCGGTGAAGGAGATAGTAGATATTGATACACTTCACGCACTTCAGGGCTATCTGCGACCCTTGTTCGACATACGAGGGAGATTTCTAAGCCAAATGCTCGCAGAGGTACACAGAGTATTCCCTCATGGAGTACTAGCATGAGGCCACATCTTTGCTCGTCATGTGGTAGCATATGTTTGGGGCCCGAGGAGGATGATACTTTCATGCGTATTGATTTTGGTGCACCTAGTGCTAGGGGTGCACATGATAATGTCACTATGTCAGATGTCCTTTTGAGTGAGACATTTGGATTACATTCATCGGCGTCACCTTCGTAGGTAAATTTTTATGTTTTGTTATGTGTGTTACAAAAATTTTGGAGTACTTGATTTACTTATATATGTTAAATTTTTGAAATAATTGTATTTGTACATGTACATGCATTGATATTACAGCGTGCGGGAGGCACATCTTCATCCCGACCACATGCGGAAAGCACCATGCATACACATGCACTCACAGAGGTAATTTAAAACGTTAATTATGTAAAATTTTCACATATGTGTGTGTGTGTGTGTGTGTATTTACATACATACATACATACATACACATACATACATATATTATTTTTGAAGTCAAATATATGTATGTTCTTGTATGTCCATCTAACTCATTCGATATACATGTTTGATAAAGATGTTGACTTCACTAGACACCCCACCATCTCTGCGACAAGTAGATATAGGTGTTGCCGCTGCGATTTCATCTGCAATGACAACTCACTGAGGTATTCAAACAACACGTAAATTTTGTTAAATTTCTTGTGTAATTCATATTATGTTAAATTACATGTTAGTAATGTCTTTCATTGTAGAATTATTAAATTATGTTAATAATATCCTTCATTGTGTATATGCAAGAGTTACCTGCGATAGGTAGCAGCCCTATTCATTTGATTCACAGGTGTGGTGGGGTAAAAACAATAGTTCTATATTGATAAAATTAGTTAAAATATTGTCATTATGTACATACATGTACTTAGTTCTATTTTCGTTAATTCTAATGTTAGATTTTATGATCTTATGTGTATGTAGGGAACTTCAACCCCTTTATTTTGACTTCGAGGGCACGGACTCCTCCATCTCATCATCTTCATACCCCCGTTCATACTCGTAGGAGCTCCCGATGACTCATTTGAGTGTGAGATGCAAATTCGGTGTGATCAACAACTTGCGGTAAGTTTGTGTATTTATGTAAATACTTTCATTCTAGCATGGTCTTAAATACATGTTGAAAACATATATAAATTAAGTTTTGACAAAAAAATATTGTTTGCATTTACAGGCTCATCTACAGGCGAGTATTCAGCGGAAGAGGACTCGAAGCATGGGCTCGGACGATCCAAAGTCATCTCATGGATCTCCATCTTCGTCTAAGGGAGGGCCTTCTTTGAGCAAGGCCAAGAGAGGGATAGATTTTGATGAGTAGGAAATATATATGTCTTACATGACATTGTTTTTGTATGCCTATGTGCATGGCATTGTATGTAAGCCTATATGGCATTTGAACTTGATGGTATATGACCTATTTGGGAATTTTTGTATTTATTATGCACATTAAAATACTATTTGGAACTTGATAATTTTGTATGAGACCTTACATTTCTGAGATTATTTTTGCATGAAACTAATATGATGTGCACTTGACAATATTTAAGACATTATGGATTATTTTTTCATTTATTGGTGATGTACATGTACTATCATTTTCAATGTATAATATGCATCAAACTTTGGAAATAAATATTTATATAATGTATATATATAAAGAGTTACCTAATATGAGTAATTATTCATTCAATTTATCAATGTGTATATGTGTATTTACCTTACTTGCGCTTCTTCTTGCTCATGGTCTCTTTATCTTGGTTCTATCTTATCATGCACTTACTACATTCTTCTATGCTTCATAGTCTTCTCCCCTAAAAACACCCGAGAGTTGTCACAATTTGATGCCTTTCATTTGTTGATATTTTGAGAATATCTCTCCATATACATCACTCCAATGCTTAAGAATGTCTCCGGATGTAATGACATTCGATTTAGACACTCAATGATTCTTGATTCTCTAATCTTTTCAATTCGTGGTATTAATTTTAAATTTGTACGCATTTCAAGTTATTTGTAAATCACATCACACCCTTCACTAGGCTTGATGACTACCCCTATCCTTTTAAAGGCACTTTTGAAAGCATCCATGGGTTTATCATAGCATAAATTATCAATGAATGGATGGTCACAAAGGCGTAGGCTAGTGAATCCTATCCATAGCTAAGCAAGAAAGATTTACTAGGTGATGATAACTCCCATGTGTTCTTAGACATACCCCTATCAAATTCATTCTTAAGTCAATCTACTCATTCAGGGATCTTAAGGGACTACGCCCGGATGAGGTAGCCCGAAAACATGGGGAGCATAGGGAACCAAAGGAAGAATCCACTAGCGTTCACCAAGCCACTCCGACGTGTTGGCATATTTGGTTTGGTCCCACGAGCTACGCTTTGCAAAATACTGACCTCTGAGCTAGTAGCCATACACCGACCGAGACTACACTATTTTGCGTGTTTGTAAACAATAAGACAACAAGATAACCGAATGGAGATGGATAAAAATATGATAGGATTTTGTAGAGATCCCTGACATGGAGGTCTCGGATCTAACGAGACATCTCTACATGCCACGGAGTCTGAGAAATCACCCGTCAAAGATATGGCGTGTTTGGGCCTCAGGGCTCTTAAGGGACTACGCCCGGACAAGGTAGCCCGAAAGCACGGGGAGTGTAGGGAACCAAAACGAAGACTCCAATAGCATTCACCAGGCCACCCCGACGTGTTGGCATAGTTGCTTTGGTCCCACGAGCTACCGTTTGCAAAATACAACCTCTAGTATTCGTACACTGACTCAGACTGCACTATTTCGCGTGTTTGCAAATAATAGGACAACGAGAGAACCGAATGGAGATGGAGAAAACTGCGAGAAGATTTCATGGAGGGATTCAACATGGAGGTCTCAGATCTAACGAGACATCTCTAGGTGTCATGGAGTCTAAGAAATTACCCGTCAAAGATATGGCGTGTTAAGGTCTCAGGGCTCTTAAGGGACTACGCCAGGACGAGGTAGCCGAAATCACGGGGAGCGTAGGGAACCAAAAAAATCCTCCACTAGTGTTCACCCGGTCTACCCCAACATTTTGGCATAGTTTGTTTGGTCCCATGAGCTTACATTTTACAAACTACATCAAATCGTCGCAGCCCCTACACTGACTCAGACTCCAGTATTTCGTGCCTTTGCAAACAATAGGACAATGAGAGAACCGAATGGAGATGGAGAAAAAAGTGAGAGGATTTCATATAGGGATTCAACATGGAAGTTTTGGATCGGCGAGATGTTTCTAGGTGCCATAGAGTCTTAAAAATCACCCATCAAAGATATAACTTGTTTTGGCCTCAGGGCTCTTAGAGGACTACGCCCGGACAAGGTAGCCTGAAAGCACGGGGAGCATAGGGAACCAAAAAAATCCTCCACTAGAGTTCACCAAGCCACCCCGACATGTTGGTGTAGTTGGTTTGGTCCCACGAGCTTCTATTTACAAACTACAACGTCGACGACCCCTCTGACTAAGACTGCACTATTTCGCGCATTTGCAAACAATAGGACAGCAAGAGAACCGAATGGAGATGGATAAAACCACATGATAATTTTATAGAGGTCCCCAACATGGAGGTATCAGATCTAACGAGACGTCTCTAGGTGCCACGAAGTCTGAGAAATCACCCGTCGAAGATATAACGTGTTTTGGCCTCAAGGCTCTTAAGTGACTACACCCGGACGAGGTAGCCCGAAAGCACGGGGAGCATAGGGAACTAAAAAAACCTCTACTAGCATTTACCTAGCCACCCCGATGTGTTGGTGTAGTTGGTTCGGTCCCACGAGATTCTATTTGCAAACTACAGCGTCTAGCGATCCTCTGATGACTCGAGACTCCAATATTTCTCACCTTTGTAAAAAATAGGACAGCGAGAGAACCAAATGGAGATGGAGAAAACCACGAGAGGATTTCATAGAGGGCTTCAATGTGGAGGTCTTGGATCTGACGAGACATATCTAGGTGCCATGAAGTTTGAGAAATCACCCATTGAAGATATGATGTGTTTTGGCCTTAGTGCTCTTAAGGGACTACGCCTGGACGAGGTAGCCCAAAAGCACAGGGAGCGTAGGGAACCAAAATGAAGCTTCTACTAGTTTTCACCTGCTACCCTGATGTTTTGGCGTAGTTGTTTCATTCCCATAAGCTTCTGTTTACAAACTACAACCTCAGCGACCTGCATTGACTCAAACTACACTATTTCGCACCTTTGCAAACAATAGGACAATGAGAGAAATGAATGGAGATGGAGAAAACCACGAGAGGATTTCGTAGAGGGCCTCAATTTGGAGGTCTCGGATCTATCGAGCTGTCTCTAGGTGCCACGGAGTGCGAGAAATCACCCTTGAAAGATATTACGTGTTTGGGCCTCGGGGCTCTTAAGGGACTACGCTCAAATGAGGTAGCCCGAAAGCATAGGAGCATAGGGAACTAAAATGAAGCCTCCACTAGTTTTCATCTGGCCACCCGACGTGTTGGCTTAGTTGGTTCGGTCCCACAAGCTATCGTTTGCAAACTACAGACCTCTAGCAGCCATACACTGACTCAAACTCCAGTATTTTGTGCCTTTGCAAACAATAGGACAGCGAGAGAACCGAATGGAGATGGAGAAAACCACTTTAGAGGCTTCGTATAGGGGCCCCAACATGGAGGTATCAGATCTAACGAGACATCTCTAGGTGCCACAGAGTCTGAGAAATCACCCGTCGAAGATATGGCATGTTTTGGCCTCAGGGCTCTTAAGGGACATAGTGACATCTTCACCTAATTGTTTTTCTTCACAATGTTCATTGTCATCTAAAGTTGAAGATTGAAAATTTATATGGCCTTCGGCTTCTTTTTGGGCACAAACAACCTTTTGTAATGTCCAAAAAAATTCAGGCTCTTCATTCTCTGTTTGATTGAAGATATTCATTCTTTCAAAATGAATAGTTGGAACATTGGTGGTCTCCCCAACAAAACTAAGTTCATAGTCTACATAGTTGCATCTTGTGGCAAAATCATTGAACATTGGTGGTTTCCTCCACCCGTGCTTTCGGGCTACCTCGTCCGGTGTAGTCCCTTAAGAGCCCTGAGGCCCAAACACGTCATATCTTCGACGGGTGATTTCTTAAACTCCATGGAACCTAGAGATGTCTCGTCATATCTAAAACCTCTATGTCAAGGCCCACTACAAAATCCTCTCATGGTTTTCTCCATCTCCATCTAGTTCTCTCGTTGTCCTATTGTTTGCAAACGTGTAAAATAGTGTAGTTTGAGTCGGTATAGGGCTACCGGACATTGTAGTTTGCAAACAGAATCTCGTGGGACCAAACCAACAATGCCAACACGTCGAGGTGGCTAGGTGAATGCTAGTGGAGGCTTCATTTTGGTTCCATACGCGCCTTGTGCTTTTGGGCTACCTCGTCCAGGGCGTAGTACCTTAAGAGCCACCGAGGCCCAAACACGCCATATCTTCAACGGGTGATTTCTCAAACTTCGTGGCACCTAGAGATGTCTCGTTAGATCTAAGACCTCCATGTTAAATCCCTCTACAAAATATTCTTGAGGTTTTCTCCATCTCCATCCGGTTCTCTCATTGTCCTATTGTTTCTGAAACACGCGAAATAGTGCAATCTAAGTAAGTGTAGTTCTGCTAGAGGTGTAGTTTGCAAACGGAATCTCGTGAGACTGCACCAACTATGCCAAAACATCGTAGTGGAAAGGTGAATGCTAGTGGAGGCTTAATTTTGGTTACCTACACTCCCCGTGATTTTGAGCTACCTCGTCTACGCGTAGTCCCTTAACAACCACGAGGCCCAAACACGCCATATCTTCGATGGGTGATTTCTCAAATTCCTTGGCACCTAGAGATGTCTCTTTAGATCTGAGACCTCCACATCGGGACCCTCTACGAAATCCTATAGTGGTTTTATCCATCTCCGTTTGGTTCTCTTGTTGTCCTCATGTTTGCAAACATGTGAAATAGTGCGATCACTGAGTCAATATAGGGTTGTTAGACGTTGTAGTTTGCAAACGGAAGCTCGTGAGAACGAACCAACTACACCAACACATTGGGGTGGCTAGGTGAATTCTAGTGGAGGCTACATTTTAGTTTCTTGTGCTCCTCGTGCTTTTGGGCTACCTCGTCCGAGCATAGTCCCTTAAGAGCCCTAAGGCCCAAACACGCCATATCTTCGACGGGTGATTTCTTGGACTCCATGGCACCTAGATATGTCTCGTCAAATCCAAGACCTCCATGTTGGGGCCCTCTAAAAATCCTTTCATAGTTTTCTCCATCTCCATTCGGTTCTCTCATTGTCCTATTGTTTGCAAAGGCACAAAATACTAGATTCAGTCAGTCGGTGTACATTTGTTAGAGGTTGTAGTTTGCAAACGAAGCTCGTGGGACCATACCAACTACGCCAACACATTGGGGTGGCTAGGTTAACACTAGTGGAGGCTTATTTTTGGTTCCCTATGCTCCCCGTGCTTTCAGGCTACCTCGTCCAAGCATAGTCCCTTAAGAGCCCTGAGGCCAAAACACATTATATCTTCAATGAGTGATTTCTCGAACTCCATAGCACCTAGAGACGTCTCCTTAGATCCAAGACCTCCACATTGGGGCCCTCTATGAAAGCCTCTCACAGTTTTATCCATCTCCATTCAGTTCTCTCGCTGTCCTATTGTTTGCAAATGATTGAAATAGTGCAGTATGAGTCAGTGTAGGGTTGTCAGACAATGTAGTTTGAAAACGAAGCTCGTGGGACCAAACCAACCATGCCAACATCTCAAGGTGGCCTGGTGAATGCTAGTGGAGGCTTCATTTTAGCTCCCTACGCTCCATGTGCTTTCAAATTACCTCGTTCGGGCATAGTCCCTTAAGAGCCACCGAGGCCAAAACACACCATATCTTCGACGGTGATTTCTCGGACTCAAGTGGCACGTAGAGATGTCTCATCAGATCCAAGACCTCCACATCAGGGCCCTCTATGAAATCCTATCACAATTTTATACATCTCCATTTCATTCTCTCGTTGTCTATTGTGTGTAAAGGCGCGAAAATAGTGCGAGTCTAAGTCAATGTAGGGATGCCGGATGTTGTAGTTTGGAAATGGAAGCTCATGGGACCAAACAAACTATGCCAACATGTTAGGGTGGCTAGGTGAATGCTATTGGAGGCTTTTTTTGGTTCCCTATGCTCCCTATGCTTTCGGGCTACCTCGTCCGGTGTAGTCCCTTAAGAGCCTAAGGCCCAAACACGCCATATCTTCGACGGGTGATTTCTCGAATCCGTGGCACCTAGAGACATCTCGTCAGATCTAAAACCTCCATGTTGAAGCCCTCTACAAAATCCTCTCACGGTTTTCTCCATCTCCATTTGGTTCTCTTGTTGTCCTATTGTTTGCAAACACACGAAATAGTGCGATGCAGTCGGATATCATTGCTGAGGTCGTATTTTTTTTGCAAATGGTAGCTCGTGGGACCAAACCAACTACGCCAACACGTCGGGGTGACCTGATGAGTGCTAGTGGATTCTTTGTTTTGGTTCCCTACACTCCCCGTGCTTTCGGGCTACCTCATCCGAGCGTAGTCCCTTAAGAGCCTTAAGGCCCAAACACACCATATCTTCGACAGGTGATTTCTCAGACTACAGCATGTAGAGATGTCTCATCAGATCTAAGAAGTCCATGTCGGTTCCCTCTATAAAATTTTATCATGGTTTTATCCATCTCAATTCGGTTCTCTCGCTGCCTATTATTTCCAAAGGCGAAAATAGTGCGATCTGAGTCACTTTGTAGGGCTATCGAGGACTTGTAGTTTGCAAACGGAAGCTCATGGGACCGAACCAACTATGCCAACATGTTGGGGTGGTCAGGTGAATGCTACTGGAGTCTTCATTTTGGTTCCCTACACTCCCATTGCTTTTGAACTACCTCACCCAGGAGTAGTCCCTTAAAGTCTGAATGACTAGATTTGCTTAAGAATGAATTTGATAGGGGTAAGTCTAAGAACACATGGGATTTATCAATCACCTAGTAAATATTTCTTATTTAGTTATGGATGGGAGTTAGCTGGCCTACGGCTTAGTGACGTTCCATTCATTGATAATTTATGCTATGATAAACCCATGGATGCTTTCAAAAGCACCTTCAAAAGGATAGGGGTAGTCATCAAGCCTAGTGAAGGGTGTGATGTGATTTCAAAATTACTTGAAATTCCTCTGATTTAAAGGTAATAACATGAATTGGACAGGATTAGACAATCAAGAATCATTGAGTGTCCGAATCGGAATGTCATTGCATCTGGAGACATTCTCGAAGCATTGGAGTAATGTATATGTGGAGAGACATTCTCAAAATATCAACGAGATAAAAGGCATCAAATTGTGATGACTCTCGGGTGATTTAACGGGGAGAAGACTATGAAGTATAGAAGAATGTAGTAAGTACATGATAAGATAAGAACCAATACAAAGAGACCATGAGCAAGAAGAAGTCCAAGTAAGGTAAATACAAATATACACATTGATAAATTGAATGAATAATTACTCATATTAGGTAACTCTTTATATACATACAATATATAAATATTGATTTCCAAAGTTTGATGCATATTATACATTGAAAATGCTAGTACATGTACATCACCAATAAATAAAAAAATAATCCATAATTTCTTTAATATTGTCAGTGCGCATCATATTAGTTACATGCCAAAATAATATTAGAAATGTAAGGTCTCATACAAAATTATCAAGTTACAAATAGTATTTTAATGTGCATAATAAATACAAAAATTCCCAAATAGGTCATATACCATCAAGTTCAAATGCCATATAGGCGTACGCCCAGAATGTCATGCACATAGGCATACAAAAACAATGTCATGTAAGACATATATATTTCCTACTCACCAAAATCTATCCCTCTCTTGGCCTTACTCGAAGAAGGCCCTCCCTTAGATGAAGATGGAGATCCATGATATGACTTTGGATAAATGCAGAGCCCATGCTTGAGTCCTCTTCCGTTGAATACTCTCCCGTACATGAGCCTATAAATGCAAACAATTTTTTTTTTTCAAAACTTAATTTATATATGTTTTCACATGTATTTAAGACCATGCTAGAATGACGTGTATTTACATAAATACACAAACTTACCACAAGTTGTCGATCACATGCTGAACTTTCATCTCACACTCGGATGAGTTATCGGGAGCTCTGCATGCGAGCGGTGCAAAGACAATGAGATGGAGGATTCCATGCCCTCGAAGTCAAAATAGAGGGGTTGAAGTTCCCTACATACACATAAGATCAAAAAATCTAACATCAAAATTAGCGAAAATAGAACTAAGTACATGTATGTACATAATGACAATATTTTAACTAATTTTATCAATATAGAACTATTATTTTTACCCCACCACGCCTATGAATCAAATGAAGAGGGTTCTTTACTGTTGAGTAACTCTTGCATATACCCATGAAGGACATTATTAACATAATTTAATAATTCTACGAGTGAAAGACATTACTAACATGTAATTTAACATAATATGAATTACACGAGAAATTTAACAAAATTTACGTGTTGTTTGAATACCTCAGTGAGTTGCTTTGTGTAGATGAAATCGCGGTGGAAACACCTTTAACTACTTGTCACGAGAGATGGTGGGGTGTCTAAGCGAATTCAACATCTTTATCAAACATGTATATCATGTGAGTTAGATGGACATACGAGAACATACATATATTTGGCTTCAAAACTAGTATATATATATATATATATATATATATATATATATATATATATATATATATATATATATATATATATATATATATATATATATATATATATACACACATGTATGTGAAAATTTTACATAATTAACATTCTAAATTACCTCTATGAATGTATGTGTATGCATGGTGCTCGTTGCACTGTGGTCGGGATGAAGATGCACCTCCCGCGCATTGTAATATCAATGCATATACATGTACAAATACAATTATTTCAAAAATTTAACATATATAAGTAAATCAAGTACTCCAAACTTTTTGTAACACACATAACAAAACATAAAAAATTTACCTGCAAAGGTGAAGCCAATAAATGTAATCCAAATCTCTCACTCAAAAGGAAATCGACATAGTGACATTATCATGTGTACCCCTAGCACCGATGCACAAAAATCGATACGCATGAAAGTATTTTCCTCCTTGGGCCCCAAACATATGCTACCACATGACGAGAAAAGATGTGGCCTCATGCTAATACTCCTTGAGGGAATACTCTGTGTACCTCCATGAACATCTAGCTCAGAAATCTCCCTCGTATGTCGAACAAGGGTCACAGATAGCCCCTAAAGCGCGTGGAGTGTATCAATCTCTATTGTCTCCTTCACTACTTGAGGATAATCTCGGGGTGAGGGCTTACGTGCGGGGGAACCGACCTGTTGAATAGGTGTACGTTGTGCACCTAGTCAATCTATCTGAGATCCTTTTCCTTAGCCCTAGAAATCTTGGAAATCAAAATAATTTGGGATCTCGTTGAGGATAAACTCGCAATAGAGTTTCCTCAGAAATTATAGTGGCACCTCATTTTTATTACAAGGTGGAAAATCAAACACCATCCACCATTGGTACCAAAAATTATTTTTAATCAAAATTATTATTGCACCATGGATGGGAAACCATTTACATGACAACAGAATAGGAAAATTAGTGTGGGGATCCATGAATAAGGCGCATATGAGGTCTTTTGAAATTTATTTTTCTTTACATCCACATATGACAATTTGTTGAAATAATAAACCCTCTGACCCTCTCCGTAAGTTGTCCAAAGATCAATTTTCCCTGTTGTTGCATCAATTTGAACAAGTAATGCCTCAAATGTGTTTGCGAAAGGCGTGGTGGGGGTTCGTAGATTGTGAATCCCTCATTTTTTTGATTAAATCCTCAATTTCAATTTTGTTTTTAACTATGTGGGCTGCTAAATATTCTTGACTACCTAGGGATGTTGAGCAATTATGGGAGTGTCGGGAGGGATGACAGGAATAGTAGGGTTTGGTTGTGGTTGATTCCCTCGACCTCTAACTATAACAATAAAAAATATGTATTCAATTCAAATTTTAATCTATAATTATCATATTTCAATGTAATTTTGAGAAAAGAATTGTGCTTACCTCTTCTCCGTGGTGCCATCGTCAATTCAGATCTTCTTGGTGATCCAGAAACGATCCTTTAAGCTTGAGATACAGTTGAATGAAAAAATGCGAGGGCACAATTAAGTTTTGAAACTCACGTTTGAGGGAGATAAAATGATAGATGCTCGGGCCTCTCTTTTTTTGTTTATAGTAGGCATAACACATACGTGTTATGCTTTGGTAAATCCCAAACTTGACAATTGAAAACCTGATCGCGTTATAATAAAAACGAATACGCATTTTTCTTTTTTTCAGATTCTTGTCCGCTTTTTGCTCCCCAACTTCATGCACTTAACCATCCCTTAAGTGGAACCTTGACTATGACTACACCACTCAACCTAACTTGATCACGTATTAATCACCATATAAATTCTTACTTCCTTTTATCTTGATAAATTTCCCATCATATTGGGGGAATACCTACACTAGAAGAATCTACATAACTAATTTTTTTATCATAATCACATCATTATACAATATTCCAATACAAACATTACACTACTTCTTATCTCACATTGATTTGTTACTTACCACATGTTGTATCATGTTTTATATGAATAATCACATTACTTGCTTATAAACATTGAATTAACAATGATCCATGCTTTCTTACATTTATCATTTACCATATGAGTTTTTGAATATCCTCTATAATCATTATTAACAACCATAATATATTCACCCACATACATGCATATATTATAAATAAATGAAATCTTAAAATAAGGACATAACATGGATTTATCATTTGGGTGCATTATGACCTTTTTATTAAAATCTCTAGCAAGTGAATTCACCAGTATACCCATAACTCTCTTCCACAATGAATACCTCAAACACCGCCTCTCTTATGTTTTCATAAATATAAGTAGAGGTTTTTATTAGGTTTTGGAGAGTAGTTAGCTTACAAGTTATTTTATTTTAATCTAATAATATAATAATTTAATTAAGTTAATTACTTGATTACTAATCTTGTCTATAAATATATTAAGTATTATATTATAATTAAATCTTACAAGTGTGTTTTAATCACTTACAATAGTGTATGGCTAAATAAATACACTAACATCCCCCTTAACATACATAATTAAATGAAGGGAATGATAGGGGGATCAATGAACTCTCTCCCCTTGATGATACCTTCCTTCACAACCATAAATTATTGAAGTTTACTAAATAATGACTCAATAAAGATATTTGTGTGGATGTCTACAATGTGGTCATCTATTTGGAAAAACATAACATCAAAAAAAAATGTGCTTTATCATTTTCCAAATATAATGCATATGTATTTCAATGTACTTTGTGTGTTGGTTCTTTATTAGGTTCAAGGTATTTGGATGGAACTTTTATTTTTGCACCAAATTGTAATGGGTTGGTTATGTGGAAATTAATACTCAAAAATCATGTGTGAAATCCACACTACTAGGCTCATACATAGTATAGACATCTCCACCATAATTAGCTTCCATATTAGATGAGAAATGGTAGATTTTTGTTTTTTAAATACTAAGCTTCATGGCCTCCTTATGGTTTGTGTAGCCTACAAATTTTTTCCCAAAAAAGGAGTAATATTTCTTTCAATTTCTCCATAAAGTGTAACCAAAAATAGAGTTTGTGTTGTGTTTCTTGTACTCGATCTCATTATTAGGAGTACCACAAAGATATTGGAGAATTATTTTAGCAATATTCTATTGGATTTTATGAGGTTCTTTACTATATCATTATACAATCTTCATTATACCAGGATGCTTTTTATTCAAGTATAATACACTTCCATCCAACTACCTATAAATTGTACCATCAATTGAAGGAGAATAATGCTTAGCATAAATTTTGATGCCATATTGAAAGGGGGTTATTTTATACTCATAGTTCTCCATGTTGAAATGACATAGAATATCTTGATCATATGATGAATAAATTTACCTTTACGAGAATATGAAATATTTATACCAAAAAAATAGAAAACTTGTGTCGATCATCTCAAAAGACTTCATAATCATGATTTTAAATCATGAATCTACTTTATGGAATCTCTTGTTATGATTAATTCATCAACATATAGGATTAGTATCATAATTTTCCCATATAGTTTCTTGGTTTTTATCGTAGGGTCCAAGTGAATCTATATAAAAATAGAATCAATAAGTAACTGATTCTATATTTTCATGCCAATATCAACAAGCTCGTTTGATCCATACAAATAATTTTTCAATATACACACATAACTAGTGTTAGCACTACTAACATAGCGTAGAGATTGGTATATGTATATTTCTTCTTACAAATCTCTATGAAATAAGGAAATTAATACATCAATTTGATGAATTTATTATCCCTTTGTTTCATCGATAAGAGTACTAGCTAGATGGAACTCTTCTTCAAAGCTGGAGTAAAGGTTTCATGGTAATAAAATCTAACCTATGGAAAATATTTTGGTACTGTTTAGGAATTATAATATTTAGTGGACCCATTTACCACATACTTAGTGTGGTACACCCATTTCCACCCCACTATTTGTTTACCTTTCAAAAGAAAACTAAATCCCATGTGTTGTTATTTTTCAAATATTGAAGTTCTTTTGACATAATTTCTTACCATTTAGGATTCTTAGTTGCTTGATTATAAGTTTCTAGTTCTTGTCAATTTTTGTTAATTAGAAAAACCATATGTATGTTACAATATCATCCTGTTTGGATCTCTTGGATCCCTTACCATTGCACTATCTTAAGTGTGTATTATACATATCCATTTTGGTTACGGTTTTGGTGGTTACGTAGGTCAATTAGAAATGCATTATTACACTAGTTTTGGAGGATTAATAGTATAATTATCATTATCAAGAAGTGTGGAATCCTATAGATCTAAAAGATAAGTAGAAGAGTGTGATGAATAAGATGAAGGTGAAATTTTCAGAAAACATGACATCATGTTTCCATAGAACATCATGTGTGATAGGTTCAAATAGTTAATAAGCCTTCACATTTTTTTAGTATCCAAAAAAATGAGAGGTTCACTATTCTTCTCCATGGATTTTTCATTTCTCATTAGGAATAAATTCCCAAGTCTTGAATTACCAAAAACATGGAATGTGGAAACATAAAGTTTGGTATGGAACTAAACCTCCTCCTATGTCATGTTTTTCACTACCTTATGGGCCATATAGTTTTGAATGTAGTTAGCACAATTTGTTACCTCAATCCAAAATTTAGATACATAATCTTGGATTGGTTCATACAATTTTTCATTTTCCTCACAATCCTATTTTCATTTCAACAATGTCATGATCTTGGATTGTAGGTAATTGTGTACTAATATTGGATATAATGGTCTGCGCATAAAAATTTTAAAAACCCTTATTAACATATTCCCCTATTATGTGTACATAGCTTCTTGACAAGAAGTGAGCATTTATTCTCAACATAACACCTTAAAGTGGTCAAATACTTCACTCTTATAATTAATAAAGTACACCAAAGTTCAACTTGGGCGAGTCATCAATGAATATGAAAACATACACAACCCCTAAAAAGAGTGTGGGAAAGGACATGAGGTGACCACACACCAACATAAAGGGATTCGTAGCTCATGAAACCTTACCTTTTGGAAAATATATCAATGATATTTTTAAACATGGAAAATGTCTCAATGATATTTTCCATTTATATAACATTTACAAATAGCATCTACACAAGAAACCTTAGGTAGACTTAGAAACATTAAGTTTTGTGAACTTGTCTATGCAAGTATCTATAGTTTTAGTTTCTAAACTATTCATGCTAAAAATTTCTTACTAAATCAACATGAGAAATGAGTGATGTCATGGGATAAGACTCGAAACCCTCAAATACATATAGAAGTGAACTATAATCAACACTTGCCTAAAGCAATTGTAACCTCTAGTTTCTAAAAACCTTATATCAAAATATTTCGAGATGATAACTCTTGTATTCCCACTTTTAGATTAAAAAATATGCTAAATAGATATAATATTTTATGTTTGAGTGGTAAATCATATCGAGGACCAAAATGTTAATTTATTTAACACAACTACGAAAGATAAGTTAAATATGATGTTTCAAGTCGCTTTACAAGACCCATCATCAAAGAGAAATAATATTGTTGGAGAAATTATGAACTAAGAGTACATAATCGATGCATTCATCTTGAATGTAAATAGTTCCAAAACACAAAAAGGTAGATTTTAGAATCCTCAATTGTTATGTGTGAACTATTGCTAGTGTTTTGTGAATTGAGACCCTCGTGTGTGTGGCGATGATGACAAACACCTAAATTTATTTTCCAAATATTTTTAGATGCAATCAATTCACAAACTGAAAATTTATTTCCTTTGTCCTTGGAAGAATTAGAAGAAGTAGAAGAAGAAGAAGTATGAACTAAAATATTGATTTTTTTCAATACTTCCTCTAATGCTCTTATCCTAAACTAACAATATTTCTCTAAATTTCTATATCTACCAAAAAAGGTACATTTCTCACTAGTATTATATTTGTTAGTTTTAGAGGGTGACTCTTAGATATGGTGGAAGTGGGATTGGTTGATTTAAATGTGGACTTGAAAGAAGTTTGGATAGTTTTTGTCTTTGGATTTTCTTACCTTTCCACTTGGTGTGATGACTAGAAGTTCTTATGAACTAGGAAGAATGACAAACGAGAAATATTTGATTATCTCCTACTAAGCTATTCAAAAATGTCTCATAATAATGAATCTTGAAGATATCACTCAAGGTATCTATGGTGGAATAAAAGTTATAAAAAAATATTTGGTATGGACCAATTAACTTAAAAAATTATTAAAATAAACTTACTATCCTTTTTTCCCTTTCCAAAAGATGCTAATTTTTAGAGAATTCCTTAAACCTAGAAACAAAGTCTTGAATAAATGGAAATTATGTAGTCGGTAGAGAGGAAAAATCGACATCCAGGTATATAACTTTAAACTCATTGATTATCTCAAAAAAGGTGTCAAAATTATCCCACATGTCTTTTAGATTTATGCAATTTTGATGCGAAACAATATTTATCATAAATTTGCATACTAATTAGCCCCATGACTTCATTTTATTTGTTCTTGTACAAAAACATTTCCTATTCTTTTTAAAGGTGATAGTGTTTCTTTTAACATAGACCATAAACCCTTATATTGAAAAAAATTTACATCTTCTATTTTCATCTGTAGTATTTTTGTACAATTAAGAGATCAATAGACATAGTTTCATCTATTGTGTGATCTAGAAACTTGTTATAGGTTAAAAGAGACCAAATTTAATTGTATGGGTATAAGTGGTTTGAAAATTTTATTTTAGAGATATACCTTAAAATGATCGTGTTGGTGAGGGGATTGTAATGGTGTAGGTACTTGATGTGAAAAAAAAACTTATCAATCTACATAGATGCTAAATCCATACCCTTATCCTTTTTAGGTGTACAAGACACGTTCTTTTAAGGAAAAAATGGGTCATAACACTAATTATGGAAAAAGGAAACATTGAGTGAGAAAAATTGAATATTTGTTTGTAAATTGCATGTCATGATAAGGATTACGCAAGTTTACTAGAATGATTTATATGATCCTAAATGTGACCAAGACTTTTCATAGGGCCTTAACACTATTCTATTCTTATTACATCTATATTTGAAAAAATTACATGTTCATATGTTCATCTATTCACACGAACAATTCATATTACAAAGACATTCTTGAAAATGACACAAAAATCCTTACAATATGTTGGACGGACAAAAGGGGACTAAGTGTTTGGTGTGAATGTAGGGCGTTGGAAGAGCACACGGCACTACTGATAGGGTTAAAGTGCCCAAGATCGGGACTTAGTTGTTTACGTATGCGTTAAGGCTATTTTTGGACTTAGTGTGTTGAGAACACAAAGACTTGAATACTTGTAGTCCACACAAGGGTATTTTGGGAACAAGCATCACCAAGCATCATGCATAGTTTAGGATAATAATAGGATTTCTACTCAAAGTTAACTATAGGAAGTCTATTGTCAGAGCACTTGCATGTTTTGCATCCTTTTATAAATGTGCATGGCTATTATTAGCATGTGGCCTATTTTGAGAAAGTGCATGGGTGGTTAAGGGAAAGTCCCCACCCCCATGTATGTATTTATGTATGTATGTATGTATGTATTTACACGGTTAAGTAAGTGTCAACTATTGTAGAGTTATGTTGTTGGTAAAGTCACGTGCATGACTCATGAAGATACTTTTATAGTGTATGAAGCTTTTGTGTTTTACAATATTTAATACAATGGATCGTATTGGCTGGATAATAATGGTTTTGAACATGGCTAAAAATGGTTATTGCATGGTAAATCTTGTTATAGTCATTGTTTAGTTCATCTTTTATATATTATAAGATCTAGATTTGGTTTATGCACTATGGACTATTTACTATTGGTTATGAATTTGAATATACATATGCACTATCATGTTAACATTTTATACAAGCAACTCTAAATAGGGACCTGGTGCCTTTGCACGCTTCGGGTAAGCGCTCAACTCAGGTTGAGTGATGTGCTAATGCGCTGGGTCATTTACAAGTGAATTCTAGGTTGCATCATTGGTTCTATTATTAGGACCTCTTTCTCAGCTATTTTTCAGGATGTTATGTAATGAAGACATACTAGTTGACCTTAGCAAGTGTTGAGGAGTAGATAGTAGATATGGAAGAAGAATACGCTTAGAGATTCAGCATTAGATCTGAGTTCGACACACATGTGTGGGTTGAGCAGAATCTGTATGACTACTTATATGAGAGCTTCTTTGTTATTTTTCCCATAGAGCTATACGAGTGGTTGGTTTCTTATACATCTAAAAGGAATTGGAGGTTTCGTACACTTTTCGAAACAAGAAGAATTTTAGGCCCTCTATGATGTTGATCTAATTTGGGCGCACGTTGTGGATACTTGGTTCTATGGTGTTCTGAATAGCTATATTTTGGAGTAATTAATCTCTACTTACTCTTTTCTGGAGGTAGATGAGTTTCAATTTTTACGTAATCCCAGGGGATCATATCTACATAGAATTCCACTGGCGATCAAGATCTTGATGGTAACCTTGAATTTGGAAGAAAAATTGATGGCTATCTAAACCCCACCACACGCGGGGCAGGAGTAGGTGTGGTGAAGTATGGCAGACCTAGCGGTAGAGAGGAAAAGAGAAGAAAGGCATCTTAAGTTCAATGAGGCACATGAGAGGGATTTAGAGAAGCAACATGAGGTTACATAATGGATGGCATTGTGGAGAGAGATGGATCATGAAGGATTTGGAGCTTACGAAAAGGACATGGAGCAGGATCATCCGGAACTTTCCCATTTGGGCAAGCACGACAAGGAACCCTCATCATCTTCTTATGAGAGCACACCAAGTAAAGACAACATGGGCTAAGGGCACACATCTGAATCTACCTGATGACCTATCCCTTGCGCTTGGTTTTCCAGTTTCTAGATACCCAGTAGTCAACAAGCTAGTTTGGGTAGTAGAGTAGTAAGAGGTAAAGTTGACTTATCAGTAGGTTCGGAGTAAATCAAATAGCAAGTACATTTATGGTCAAGAGATGTCTTCCTTGTTATTTGGAGGTCCAGTTGGAGGTACCTTTTCAGGTGCATCGTCGGCACATATAAAACAAATGCCTAAAACTTTGGAATCACATCAGGTAGTAGTGCAACTTTACAAAGCCGTGTGATTCGATTTAGCACCACTATTGGGACACAAGGTAGTGCATCCTCTGGTTCAATTCCTATTACGGGAGAGGATCAGGAGGCATAGGTGGCTCGAGATCTGGCGGATATGGTGGATTTGGAGGTAGAGGTAACACATGAGGTTCTATATCTGGTGGGCATGGTCCTCACCAGCCCAAGAATATTTACATGGAGATGTCACTTCGTCTCCCAGAGTATAGGGGAATAGAATATGCTATTGTGCATGTCTATATGTGTGAGATATTTTGGCGTGTGAAAGTAATTACAGCTTGGAGCGCAAGGCCGGTTAGTTTACAACTACATTGTAGGGACACACACACAATTGATATAGGAAGTTTGACCTGATCAGACTTGTGTGGATTATACGACGTTATGAGATGCTTTCCTTAAAGAATTTTATATCCCTAAGTTCAAGAAGAAAAGTATAAGTGCGCTCAAGGATATCAAGCAGGGCACTACTGAGAGTGTCTGGGAATATGATTCTCATTTCAAAACACTCTTGTCTATGATATCCATGCAAGTCAGCATACACGGTGGTTCATCGGAGGCCTAATCACACCTTTTAGGAGGGTGCTCTCACATAAGACTTATATAGGCCTACACGAGGTGCTTGAAGCAGCTTTGTGAACCGAGGTAGTGGGGAGCACGAGACACTTGAGTGAGCCCATTCTTGGAAGCCCAGATTATAGCAATGGAAAAATAGTTGGAGAAACTATCTGCCAATACAGAACATGAGACATACACTGGAATTTGGTGCACATATTGTGAAGTAGAGAGGAATACTAAGGATAGTTGTCCTCACAGATCGATGTGCTCCTTATTATTGGATTGTGAGATATGTTATTTAGACCATGATGTGTGTCACTACCCATTGTTGTAACACTTTATAAGGAAGAATGTGTCCTGATCTTCGTAAGATTTTTCGGTCCACAACTCACAATACTAAAGATCACAGGTTGATTGATCAAATCCATGATGCCATTGATCTTGGTGTATGATAGAATGGAGTTGCAAATAACTCTAAGGAAAAAAGTGAGCAACATGATCATGATCACACTCAAGGGCACTATGATAAAAATGAAGAGCGCTTTGAGGGAGGCCATGGTAGAGGTTGAGGATACTGTGGTGGACTCAAAGGCCGAGGCCATGGAGGTAGATGAGGTGAGTTCCCTCATGGAACATGTTATATGTGTAGATTTCATGACGATTACAAGTGTGAGTTTCCTTAGAATGTTACTTGTTCCTTTTGCGGAAAGAATCATAACTATGAAGAGTGTCTGGATTTATATGAACATATGAGCAAGAAGCACAAACAGGAGAACAAGGGCACATGGATGGTTAGAATACAGTGCGTCATGGAAAACCAATGGATGCTAAAGTTAGCACCAAATCCTGAGATGGTACTTGTGAAGATTACTACACACGTTGAGGTTGTGCACACCAGAGAAACGTTGCAATAGAAGCCTACCATTACTAAGGAGGAGGTTTTACATGAAAAATATCTAGACCCTACACATCAGAAGGAGGTTTATTAGGAAACCATGGAGGTACTCATAAATTTGTAGGGTGAAATACAGTGTTTAAAGGAACAGTCGTGGAAGTTGGAATAGAAGAAGGAAGCTGAGACTTTCCAGTTAGGATGTTGATGATTTGAAGGAAGTATGCAAGATGTTGCATTAGGAGAACATTATTCCATTACTAGGGAGTTGGTTAAAGGAAACACTCCATGCACTAGTATTGAGAATGGATAGTAGATTTTACATGAGATTCTCCCTCCTCAGAGCTTGTATTATGACAAGGAGATCACTCTTAATGTTGTTGAGGATGTATGGTTTTGAGAAATATTTTGATTGACACAAGCACGAAGTGAATGTGCTTACTTTAGATGCGTGGGTTCAGATGGGCAAACCTCCATTACAGCCATCTTTTAATGTACTGTATATGGAAAATCATACTAAGGCCACACCAATTGGAGTCTTAAAGGATGCATCCGTTACTATACAATGGACCAAGTTCACTAGGAACTTTGAGGTCTTAGCGCTTGCGAGAGACAGAGACTGACTTCCAACTCTACTTGGGCACCCTTCGTGCTATGCAACTAATGTTGATCTACAGTTCAATAAGGGATATATCAATTTTGAGAACAAGGAAGAATGAGTTATTATCCATTTTACAAATGAGAAATCTGCACCTTATGTTGATCCCTTAAGTAAAGAAGATCTAAACAAAATTTATGTGCACATAATTCAAGACCCGGAAGTACTTGAGCCATCTAATGAAGGAGTTCTCTATTGGGATGATACATAGTCCATCAGTGATACTACAAGTATTTCTTGTGATAATTGGGCACATGAAACCTATGAGATGGTTGGGCATGAGGTAAGAAGAATAGGCTGCACACGTAAGCGGAACACGTTGTGTTAGGTGATTAGGAAACAAACATGTACCCCAAAGACACTAGCGAAGGAAACCTTGAGGTATTATTTCGAGTCATGGAAGTACAGTGGAAGGATCATGTGGCCAGATGGAGCATGCTATTTTATACCCTACGTGAGATAGCAGTGTGCTAGTGGATGGTTCATAGGGATAATCTCATAGAATGGAGAGGTGAGAATTGCTCTATCAACAAGGTTTCTCAGAAGTAATGCACCTACTCAAATCTGTGAATATCATGGTAATAATCATGTTTAGCACCACGTTCAGTGGTGTGAGAGACTCTAGATAGAGGGGCATGAAGCTTTACCACCTTCATTGTGGGTGCACAAACTTTATTTCACCTTGCGAGGTGTGTGTGCACATGGTATGTTTATGCGGAGTTGAATAGAGAGACTAGAAATTGGCAAGACTTAACTATAGGTATGATCTAGACTTTTGACTACTTCTCCACTAAACCTCTAGTGAATGAGGCATTACAAGTTATGAAGTGCTTGACTATGGGAGATAGTGTAAAATCGAAGAACTTATTCAGGAGTTATTTGGTGAGTTGGACCTAAAAGTGCATTTTTAAGAAATAGATGAGACAGATGCAGAACTACTTGAGCATGCTTCCTTAGAGAAGGAGAAAGGAAAGATGGTCTACATTATGGATTATGAAGAAGTGGAAAATTTAGGCATAGATAATTCGGAGGGTACGTACGAGGTCTTAGACAATGCATATGAGAAGACGCGTGCCTACCATGAACCTAAAAAGACAAAGAAAGTGAACATTGGAATGGATGTTAAACCTAATGAGGCCATAATTAGAGATTACTAGTCGACTATGAAGTGACTAAGATAATTGAATTATTACGTGATTTCGAACATGTTTCCTAGAGGCTACCATGAGTTTAAAGAAGTGCATGAATCTTTGGGTGAGATGAAAATTAAGTTAAAGAAAGGTGTGCACCCGGTTAGGAAGATACATTACAGGATGAACCCTAACCTACACATAAAAGTTAAAGAATAAATTGATAATATGTTGAAATCTGGCATCATTGAGCTCATAGAGGAATCAGAGTGGGTTAGCCCTATGGTAATCAGCATAAAGAAAGATGAAAGAATCAAGATTTGTGTGGACTACGGGAGTTGAATTTTGCACATGTGATTGATCCTTTCCCTACACCATTCACTGAATAAATATTGGAAGGCATTGCAGGGCACGAAATTTACTCTTTTACAAATGGATTTTCTAGGTATCATCAAGTAAGAATTGTTAAAGAAGATCAAGAGAAGAAAACTTTCACCATTGAATGGGGAATTTTTTCATACATGGTGATGCCCTTTGGATTGAAGAATGCACCTGCAATATTTTCACGCATTATTTTTCAAGCATTCCAGGATTTTATTCACAAATTATTATAGGTTTACTTGGATGATTGGACCATGTATGGACTTGTCAAGGATCATTATGACAATTTGAGGTTAATGTTTGAGAGGTGTAGACAGTTAAGCATCTCTTTAAATATCAATAAGTGTGTATTTGATACACCTTTTGGAACTTTGCTAGGGCATATCATCTACAAAGAGGGTTTGTTAGTAGATCTAGCTAAGGTTGCAGTCATCTTAGGCTTGGAGGATCCTACTAGTCAGAGTGAGGTGCACGGATTCTTAGGCCACACAGGGTATTACAAAAAAATTATCAAAGGATATGCTAAGATTTTTCGCACCCTTGGAGGATTTATTAAAGGGTAAAGGCAAGTTCTATTGGGGAGAACCACAGTAGCGCGCATTCGAAGTGCTGAAGGAAAGGCTTACTACGGTGCCTATTATGCATTTTCCTTCATGGAATATACCTTTTCATGTACATGTGGACGCCTCTGGCATGGCCATTGGTGTAGTTCTAGCTCATCCTAGAGAAGGTATTGTAGATCATCCTATTTTCTTTTCTAGTGAAAGTTCACTCCTGCATAACAGAATTATACAACTACGGAGCGTGAGGCTTTGTCAATGATCTACGCACTGCATAAGTTCAAACAGTACTTACTAGTAACACCTTTTTTTCTATACAGATCACATGGCATTGAAATACTTAGTGAACAAGCCCATCTTATAGGCGCATATGTTGATGGGTTCTATTATTCCAGGAGTTTGAATTTACAGTGGTGGTAAAGCCAGGTAAAAGCAATTATGGTCCAAATCATTTATCAAGGATTCAATCAAGAGAAACACTCATTTCCTTAATGAGACAATCGGGATATTATTGGATGAATTTATGGTTGCACACCATAAGATAACACCCTATCACCCTCAAGAAAATGGGACTATTGAGGATTTCAACAAGATATTTAGCTAGACTTTGACAAAAAATTGTGATGTTGGAAGGAAAGACTTGCAATGATAAAGTTATAGAATAACATACAAACAGTTTAATAAGGAAACACCCTTTCGGTTGGTGTTTGGCATAGATCTTGATTCTACCCATGGAATTCATGTTAGCTTCTTTGTGTATTGTGCACGCATGAGGTCTAGGCTGAAGAGAAAACATTGGAAGAAATAATTAACAAGCTGATACAAACCTGGATGAGAGACACGCAATAGAACAATGGAGTCGAAACAAGAAAAGTCTAGGTAGAAGGCATGGCACAACAAGCACATCGGGGACAAGAAGCTTGAGGTTAGGCAAATGGTACTCTTTATAATTCAATTTTTTTGTGCCACCCATGCAATTTTAAGGTGCATTGGTTGGGACAATATGTTATCACTCATATAGTTGATTAAGCGATTTCTAGTTAGAGGCGCTTGATGGAACACAATTGCCGGTTACTTGACAACGGGAGCGTGGATGAAGTCATACTATAAATAAGCCTTTTTGGTGTTTATAATAAGGCATTATTTCCATTTAGATTATATTTCCATTAGTGTATTTCCTTTAGATGTGTTTCCTTCATCGTCATTATGTTTTGTCAATTTAGTTCAGTGTTATGTGTAATAAGCATGTTTGCGCGTCGGAAGCTTGTTGCAATCTAAAATGTTTTCATGCACAGAAGGACTGCAATACCCTTAGTATGGGATGGATAATGAAGTTTAGTCTGGTACATACAAGAAATAAACTCACGGGTGACCATAAAGGGAATAGGATTTCAAAATTAATTAAAACTTCAAGAAATTTCTCAAAGTTAACACCACACGTAAGGCGATGAGCGCTTAGTATAAAGCAAGGAGGTTACAGCATTAGAGACTATGTATGTTGGGTCACATTGGATAAACTACTTCGGCATAAGGAAGTGTGGGTAGAGGAGATCATGACAGATAAGTAGTGGCACGCCAGAAAGTTATGACTAAGGCACAAAAGTTTGAGGCATGAGAGATTGGGCGTGGGACAAAGAAGAGAAAACACACTCAATGGGAATTAATGTTGTGTACGGTGGTAGGTGGAGCAATTAAGGAAGGGGATTTTTGAAACTTGTAATAAATTCGGCATTTGCAACATCATTTGTTACCTTGCAAGTTCAAAGAAAATTGAGAAGTGTGAAGAAGAGTTGGAGACGACAAGCACTCTGTAGATCAAGTAAACCTATCGAGATTCGAAGCATGTTGTTGAGCATCTAAGCACGAAGTAGGATTCAAGTGGTGGTGTGTGTATGTGCGATGAGGGGGTGACTTGGGTTTCGTTTGCATGATAGCTAGGGTTTCATTCACACTTACAGGATCAAAAGGAGCAATGGCACCACGGAGGGCTCTAACTATGGAGAAGGAGGTTGATGACCCAATAGAAGAATGGTTGGTTGAAATGTTATACCGGAAGAGGTGATTGAGGGGCAGCCATGGAAGAAAAAAATAACATAGTGTAGGGTTTTGAAATCAACCACCGAACTGAGAAGTTCTGAAGGACATTACAACAAAAGTCTATAGGAAAACTAACCGGTAGTTGTGACAACACTAGGGTTTTAGACGCCTCCATGAAGAGGTTACTCGATAGCATGGGGGTCATGCAAATTCTAGAATTACCCTATTTTGGGAAGCCCAAGAAGTTGTATCAATGGCTCATGTCATGCGTGCATGAAGACTTTTTCTACTTCACGGGAAAGAGAATGAGGATCACCACCAAGCTGATTGGGAAGGTGACAGGGTTGCACAACTCGGGCTTAGAGATCACTGGTGATTTATCAGATAATGAGGGAATTGATGTGATGGCTGCCATACATCAGTATAAGAAGGGGGTTGAGCCTTTAAAGTAACCAACATCACTAGACATATGGCCACCAGGTTCCGCACGTATAGCAAGGAGCAAGTTGGGTGCCACTGAGTGGTGGAATGAGGTAAATATGTGCTGGTTGCATATAATGCACAAGATGGTAAATAAGACATACTACAACATTGTTGGGTACATTTTAGAAATCCTAGTGAATGAGGCACACGTCCACGCAAATAAAGGTGAGAAAATAACTTGGAGTGCCATCTTATTGTTGATTATATTTAGTGAAATTGGTGCGGTCGACGGACGAGGAGAGAACATATGGGAGTTTCATTGGAAAACAAATCCTCGGCAAATAAATATGCTAAGTATACTCTGCGAGGGCTATTTCTAATACATATAAGGAGCACCTAGAGAAGTGGTTTAGGAGGTTGTGCAGGGTGTTTGAGGGAGAATGACACCTTCCATGTGAATTAGCCAAGGTATTGGATTGAGAAGCTGAATTTGTGGTTTACCAACACTTCAGCTTAGGGCGCTTCCATATGAAGTCTGATGAGAAAAGCCTGTGGTGTAAGTTTTCATTTGCCTTTACTACAAGGTACTTTAGAGACTCTGTGAATAGATTCCATGACACATGCAAACTCCAGTTTGATGTGGATAAAGTAGACGCAGATGTTCACATTCATGCAAGACCTATGTATGGCCAAGTAAAGAGGCCTATGTTGAAACAATGGAGTCTGACAACGTGGACATTATGCCGGAGAGTTTGGTTGTAGGAAAAATTGAACCAACACATGCATGTACATCTATCTAAGGCCAAGGTTCAAGGATGGAAAGGTGGTGAAGGGCGTGGATATGACACTTTTGGGACCTCCAAAGAAGGGGAAGATAGTAGGAACCTCAAGGAAAGTTGCATCGGTGCCCCTACTCAAGAAGATCTAGTGCCTACTGGGTTAGAGAATGTCCTGGAGCAAGAGGAACCAGAAGACAACACTCAAACTGATTCATACAAGGAGAGTTCTGGAAGAAGGCGCATATCCAAAGACACTGGTGTAGGAACTTCACGTTGCCGATAAGAAGATCACCACACGTAACTCCTGTGAAGAATGAGGAAGAAGAAAGGAGAAAGTGTAGAAAATATGTTCTAGTAAAGGATAATGAGGAGGATTCCCCACAACCAAGCACGCAAAATGAGGAGGCCACTCCAAGTATGGGAGAGTGTAGAGAAGAGAGGCCACCCCCAGTGTGGAAATACTATGAGGATGAGGATATTGGAGAGTGAGTAGTCTATGAGACTATAGACCAAAGCATGAGTGTCCATGAACAATGCTCAAGTGAAGGAGAAAGTAGCATTGGTGGAGACACAAAAGTATTAGTATGCCCCGCATCGAAGGAAGGAGAGAATGAAGAAGAAGTAGACCAGAATGTGGGTGGTACTATGCAGCAGGATGTAGGCATTGTGGTACAACAAGACGAGGGTGCGTCTGTTCATGAGGATGTTGGGGAACATACAGTCGACATGAAGATGAAGAGGTAGTAGGTACTCAAATTTTGGCTATATGGATGACCCGTCAAAAATTATTCACACCCGCTTTTAGAGCACTCTACCCAACAAGAAATTGTATGGATGGGATTGGATGGACCCAGAGATGGCAAATATACGCACTCATAAGCAACTATCATGGAGTATGCGGACTCACATGGATGAGCCCTATTTTGATGTCTATGAGGAGGCATGTAGTTCGAAGAAGATGAGGAAGGTGCCACATACATGCCATATGACCATTAATCCCACGTGATTTTCAGATGAATAGGTGAGAAACATATTGGTTAAAGTGTCGGCAGAAGTAGTGCGCAAGAATATTGATAAGGCAAAAACAATACGGGCGATGTTGGATGATAAGAAGGATAAAGACACATAGATCAAGTGACTCACCCAGGAGTGGGATAATGCAATGGCTGAGGCACAAAATGTTAAGAAGATGGCCGAACAGATAGCAAATGAGATCTTACGAAGAGGCCCAATTTTTAGGAGAAGGTGCCACGGGATTTTAAGTTTGAACTGCATTATCTACACACAACAGTTCGTTTACTTTTGGAGGAAGGACCAGTGTGCCTCCCTAAACAAAAGGATGTTGCGGAGAAGAAGCATCGAGGGCCAAGGCTTCAATTGCAAGGAAGATATCTAGCTATGAGGTTGTTTTGCAAGCCTTAAAGGATGAAATGAAGAAGGCAGATTCGGTGTTGGCCATGTGTACATCACCTGATAACTTAGTACAGGTAAGAATGAAAGCAAAGGAAAATGAAGTTCGCATGTAGCAAAAGATGAAACACTCGGGCACGTGAAGCGAGCTACCCTGGTAGAAACGAAGTGCGATGCGCTGGATGCGGTAAGGAAATAACATATGGATCGAATCAAGAGCATTGGGAAGCTCATTTCCACAAATATGGATGTCATGGAAGGGATGGTCTCAGGTATGGCCAACATCCTTAGAATTTTGAAGAGTGAGGGTGGAAACATGACTCTAGATGAGTTAGATGGCGTCGTTGTGGACATCCCTGATAAGACAAATGCAATGCTTAAGGACTAGTATGAGTTTGAGGGGAAATTCAAAGTGAATATCCAGAATTCATTTTGCTAGAGGAAGAAAAGGGTACATAATAAGATGACTCAATGTATTCTTTATTTTTTATTCTTTCATTCATTATCCTATATTCTTCGGGGTGCAAGGTGATTACCTATTGTCGGGTGACAATCCATTTTAGTGTGGGGTAATGTTGGATGGACAAAAAGGGGCTAAGTGTTGGGCGCGTGAATGTAGGGCATTGGAAGAGCATGTGGCACTACAATATCGTTAAGGCTATTTTTTGAGTCGGTGTTATGAGAACAAAAAGACATGAAGACTTGCGGTCCACGCAAGGGTATTTTGGGAACAAGCATCAACCAGCACCATGCATAGTTTAGGCTAATAATAGGATTTCTACTCGAGTTAACTATAGGAATTATATTATTAGAGCACTTACATTTTTGCATCCTTTTGTAAAGCGCATGGATATTATTAACATGTGGCCTACTTTGAGAAAGTGCATGGGCGGTGAAGGGTAAGTCCCCACCCCTATATATATATATATATATATATATATATATATATATATATATATATATATATATATATATATATATATATATATATATATATATAAGGGTGGGGACTTTCCCTTCACTTTTGCCCATGCACTTTCTCAAAATAGGCCACATGATATTATATATATATATATATAGGGGTGGGGACTTCCTTCACTTTGCCCATGCACTTTCTCAAAATAGGCCACATGTTAATAATATCCATGCACCTTTACAAAAGCATGCAAAAATGTAAGTGCTCTAACAATATAATTCCTATAGTTAACTCTAAGTAGAAATCCTATTATATTGATTTGCATGGTTAAGTAAGTGTCAACTATTGTAGAGTTATGTTGTTGGTTTTGTGTATGCGCATGACTCGTGAAGATACTTTTATAGTGTATGAAGCTTCTATGTTTTACAGTATTTAATACAATGGATCATATTGGTTGGATAATGGTGTTGAACATGACTAAAATTGGTTCTTGTATGGTAAATCTTGTTATAGTCATTATTTAGTTCATCTTTTATATATTCTAAGATCTAGATCTAGTTTATGCATTGTGGACTGTTTATTGTTGGTTATGAATCTGAATATACATATGCACTATCATGCTAACATTCTATACAAGCAACTCTAAAGAGGGACATGGTGCCTTTGCGCAGTGAGCACTCGGCTCAAGGCCGAGTGATGTGTCAGCGTGCCTAGGTCATTTATAGGGAATTCTAGGTTGCATCACAATATCACCTAAAAAATCTAATATTCTTATCTCACTTCATATTTGATTGATTAATTAATTAAACATTGTTTATTGTACTTTATACTACTTAATTAGACGTAAATGTACATATTTATATCAATAAGTCTTCTACAATGACATTTGGGGATGGGGTGGTGATGGACTATAATATTTATGAGTTGTTAATAATTAATTTATGAATTTGAATTCGACATCCACTTTACCATCACGAGGAAATTTCAACATCAAATTCGACATTTATTTACCCATCACTTAGAATTTTTCTTTTTACTTGAGAAGTCAATCAAAAATTGTAATATTTTGGCCATATAGTGGATTTTGGTGCCCTATAGTCTTGGGAAGATTTATTCTAGATTAATAAAGCAAGCAACTCGAATTGATACTATTTATCACCAATCAACAATAAATTTACATTAAAAAATATGAGTTATTAATCAATGGTGTATGTGAAAAATCTAAAATAAAAACCTTAAATTGATATCTTTTGATATTTTTTAGATAGATATATTTAAAATATTCATACTAATTCATGTATACTTCTATAAGACAAAATTTTGTAGCCCAACCAAAAGATTGGTTTTGATAAGGTTATCATCGTACATATTTGGTGTTAGGAGAGACAAGGTGCACAATAGAGGATAATTGGAAAATGATGTTAGAATATTAAGATCCTTGACTTATTTACTTTCTATAGAAAATTTAATCAAGCCTTCGTTATTCCAACAAAGTTCAATTAAGCTTGGCATCTTTGGTCATGAAAGGAATAAGAGTTTAGGTGATAACATGAATATATATTAAATTCCAAAAATAACCATAATATGTTAGTATGAGTGTTCAAAAATACATTTCAAATAAGATTTTGTAAGAGAAAATTGAAAAAAAAACATAAAATGTAATATTTATGTTGTTGAGATATTTCTCTTGATAACTCTTGATACTTAACAGGAATGAATATGTTTGCATCTCTAAAATTGAGATTAAAGAAATGAGTCTAAAATTGAACCATAAAACAAGATGGGAGCTATTGCTTTGATAAATAAAGATACTCGTCATTGAATCTCATTACGAATAAAATTTCATAAAGAGCTTTGATTCTCTCTAAAGAAGCATTAAAATCATCACGAATCTCATAAAACATTAGGCATCCTAAATACAAAATGCTCAAGACTCTAATTCTAATTTATCATTGTAAAATTTATGTATACACTATGTCATAGAAAAAATGATCAGCCTTCATATATGTACAAAATTGATTGAAAACATGAACATGATTAATTAAATAAAATCTCGACCTAGAAAAAACTCTAATGTATTTTAAAATAACAAATCATCCATCTTAAACAAAAGATTAGAATATGGAATAAAGAGGTTTTTGGAAACATTTTTGAAAAGAAGAAAGAACTTAAGCAACAGCTAGAAGAGCTTGAGCTAAATGTTTCCGTGAAAGGTATGTCTCTAGAGGATCATCAGCGGGAAAAAAAACTTCTCTCGGATCTGCATAATATAAACAACCATGAAGAATCCTTTTGGAGAATGAAGTCTAGAGCCCTTTGGCTTAAAGCAGAGACAGGAATACAAAAATTTTCACTTGACAACCATCAAGCATAGAGCTTGTAACAGAATATCTGAGGTTGCTAAAGAAAATGGAAACATCACTAAGGATTCTGAGGACATCAAAGCAGAAGCACTTAAATTTTACAAGAACCTTCTCACTGAGAATAACTCCTACAATGAACAAGCGGCCTCTTTTCTCTTAGACTCCATTCCTAATAATCTAATACCTGCTGAGAGATTTAAGAGTCTTTCAAAAACTGTCACCATCGAGGAATTAAAAAAGGTTGTTTTTGCTTTAGAGGGGATAAGGCTCCGGACCGATGGCTTTTCGGCTAACTTTTTCCAAAGATGTTGGGAAATATGCTCAAGATCTCTTGAAAGTTGTTAATGAGTTTTACCGAACTGGAAATCTTATCAAAGAACTAAATAATACATACATTGTGCTTGCCCCGAAAAAGTTGGATGCAAAGGACTTCAAATATTTCAGGCCTATCAGTTTAGTTAATGTTATATATAGGATCTTCACAAAGATTCTCACCACTAGAATGCAACCTATTCTTATGGAGATCATTTCACAACAGCAGAGCGGATTCATTCAGGGAAGAATTATTCAAGATGGAATTATCATGGTTCATGAAACTATACATTCTATGGATAAAAGTAAAAAGGCGGGGATGGCTATCAAGCTGGACATGCATAAAGCATTCGACAGAGTCTCCTGGAGATTCATGGATGAGGTCTTATCCAAGTTTGGTTTTCAAATCAAATTCAGAAAAATCATTCACTCTTGTATCTCTACCTCTAGATTCTCAGTGGTTGTTAATGGGGAACCGGTGGGTTTTTTTGCCAGCAATAGAGGAATCCAGCAAGGAGACCCAATTTCCCCTCTATTATTCATTATTATGGCTGACAGTTTAAGCAGATCTATTTCCAAAGCTATTTGCATTGGCATGCTAAAAGGCTTTCCTCCAACTTCTGGCAATCAGATCTCCTCCCACCAACAGTTTGCTGATGACACTCTGCTTCTCCTGATGGCCTCAATCATTGAGGAAAAGGCTATCAAAACTATCCTTAGGTTTTATGAGGAAGCCTCGGGACAAAAAGTTAATTTTGACAAAAGCTCTATATATTTCTTCAATACTCCTATGGAAAGGCAAAGAAAGATTGCTAATATTCTAGGATGCACTATTAATTCTCTTCCCGCTACTTACTTAGGTTTACCTTTAAGTCTTGTGAAGATTTCTGATTGAGGTCCTGAATGATCTTATTAAGAGATTTCAAAGAAAATTGGTCGGCTGGAAAGGAGTCTGACTTTTCAAGTGCGAGGCAAGTGCCTATTGATAAAAAGCACGCTCCAAAACTTACCTATTTACATCATGTCAATGTTCAAGATACCAAAGAAGAAGTGATGAACAAAGATTGAAAAGATCCAAAAGCACTTTTTATGGCACGGATCGAGGACAAAGTTCGGATATCATCCGTGGCTTGGGAACATGTATGTAAACCAAAGGCTTGGGGGTTAGGCATCAAAGATATCAAACATATGAGTGATGCCCTCATTGCAAAGTTAGGTTGGAGACTTATAAAAGAGGACAAGCCTTGGGCGAGTTGGTTAAGATCAAATATATTTCAAACCAAAACAAGATTTCCTTCATTTATGATCAGTCTCTTCCGAGTGGATCTATCTTCCTGAACAACCTTCTTCACAAAGCAGATACATCCTTTCTCAGAGGTGTAGTTGGAAGCTTGGGGATGGGCAAAACATCAACTTCTAGACTGATAAGTGGACTGACTCTAACTAGATTTCTTCTTATGATCACATTAAAGACAGCTTAATTACAAAGTATGGGCACAAAATTCAGGGATACATTGAGAGGGATGGAAACAAAAGAAAATGGAAACAGCTAAAAGTGGAGAATGATAATGTATAAGCTGATGTTTCAGCTTTACATAATAAACTTTCTCTAATCCATATTAGTAATCAAAATCTTAAGGATGAACTCATCTGGAAAGATTCTTTTGATGGGGAATATTCAGTTAAATCAGGATATAATTATTTCTTTGTATCTATCGAAAGTGAAATTAAGTGGCACAAGTTGTGGATGCCTGAGCTAACCCCTAGAGTGAACTTCTTTTGGTGGCTCATCATTAATGGCAAGATCCTGACTAACGAAAACCTCATCAAGAAGGGATTCATCATGCCGAATAGATGTTGCATGTGTCAGAAAGAGGCAGAAGATATAAAACATTTATTCCTCCATTGTGAGTATGCTTCCAAAATTTGGCAGCTTGTTTTTGCAAAATTTAATCAGAGATGGATTTTTCCCCTTACCTGTCTTCAGGCCTGGGAACAATGGGACTCTCCGTTTAAGCATTGTGTGGTGAAGAGATTGTGGCAACTCGTTTTACCCCACACTATGTGGAGAGTTTGGAAGGCTCGTAATGATGGCATTTTCAGAAACACTAGAAAGGCATGTAACAAAGTCTACAAGGAAATTATCATTGTTGTGCAAGATAATATTGCTAGATTTAAACCTCCTAAAAATAGACTTTACCCTGAGAAGGAAGAATACATCCTGACTGATTGGAATATTGACACTGCCTTCAATAAGAATAACAATGGTATAGATAGAAACACCGTCCGATGGATTAAGCCTCCCACTGATTGGTACAAGTTAAATTTTGATGGGGCCTCAAAAGGCAATCCGGGAGACTCTGGAGGAGGGGGAGTCATCAGAGATCAAAGAGGTTGTTTTGTTGCTGCTTTTTCTGGGAGAATGGGCAGAAAACTAATCATTACTCTGAAGCCCTGGCGGCTCTTTGGGGTATAAGACTTACCAGAGATTGTAATATTCTGAATATTATAATTGAGGGTGATTCTCTGAATATCATCAATCTATTAAACAAAAAGCAACACCCCAGCTGGTCAATTAGAGATTTCATTGGTGAAGCTATTGATATATGCAAGAGCTTTGAAAATGTTAAAATCACCCACACCTATCGGGAAGGAAATAGGGTCGCAGATAGTTTGGCAAACCTTGGTGTTACTAATACTTTTCAAACTTGGCTTAGGGGGGATGTTCTACCCACTCAAATCAATAAAGCCATAATCAATGATCTACATGGCCGAGAAAATCAACACTAACGGCTGTAATGTGGATGCTAATGTGCGGATCCTCAAGTACAATATGATGACATCACATAAGATATGTATGATTGATGCGATATGTGCGAGCTGGACTGTCATCATTTCTTGGCATAGGAAGAAAGCCGAGGAGCGGGGCACTAATTACAAGTATGGTATAATAATTAAATTTGCTTTCACGGAAGGGAAAGATTCAAAAACCAACATCAAAGCTCAGCCTGTCCCGCATAGTGATAGCATTTTTACCATTGAGAACAGGAACAGAAATAGTGGAAACATGGGGCGTCCGCCTGCAAAACTGAACCCACCCACAATCCGGCATGGAAAGAGGATACGGTGCTTTGGAACTACCTTCAAATCGGGGGTCTGTCAAATTTAATTGAAAGGATTCAAGGGTTTGATCAAGACATTTCTATTAGATTCACCCAGGGATGGAAGAATCGGGTTGTCAAATACAACAACATGGAGATTGAGATCACGAAGAGCTCATTGCCCAGATCACGAGTGCCTCACCACAGAAGGCACCAAATTCTTCAATAAGAAGGTTGACAGGGAGGTGGAGACCAAGAAGTTCCTGGACGATGGGGAGAATCTTGAATTTGTGACTGCTGGCATCAAGGTGGCGTCGATTCCTGAGCCTTTTGCTGAGCTTGCTAGGATGGTTGTTAGGTATGTAACTCTTGAAGGAAGATTTGTGACTATACCTCAAAAACATTTGATATTTCTTAATCACTTTCGTAGAAATATTATCATCAGCTTCCCTCACTACTTGATAAACTCTCTAGAGAAATCAATTAGAGAAGTTCGAGCCACTCGAGGTTGTCCTCTCGCACTGAAGGGCTAATCCCCCGATCCATTGCCCCACTGTTCAACCGCCCCACATGAATCCTACCCCACCCTCTTCCTCCATACCTCCACCTGCTCACACCGCTTCCACTCCCCCTGCTGAAAAGGAAGATTGAAGTTGCTGCTTCTAGCAAGAAAAGCAAGAGCATAAAAACTAAAATCCCTTCTTCTCAACGGGTCCTAAGAAGTCACAAAGACCTGAGCTTGCTGAGAACCTCCTGCATATCAGCAAACCGATGGAGGAACCCAAGGAGGAGGACTTGATGGACAGAGTGGACAGGATGGAAAAGGAAATACAAGAGCTCAAAGGGACTATAAAAAATATGGAAAAATCTAAGGGAAAAGGAATACTTCAAAGTGATGATGAAGAGGGGGTTATTGCTGAAGTTTTCAAGAAGTTACAGTCTTTGGATGGTAGAATGGGGAATGCAAAAAGTCGCAATGACTGCATACTATCTGCCCTTAAAAGCATTTATAATTTCATTGAACAACATGTTCATAGTGTTTGCAGTTTAAGTGGGATTAATGAAGACATTTGGGGCCCCAAAGAGAAAAGGGATATTGCAATTGCTCAAGTGGATATGAAAGACTCCTCTCAGGCCACTGCCATTGCCTTCTTCATGTCGCTTATCAAAACCAAGATTGACAGGGCTATCAAGTAACGGGTTGCTGTGTTGTTGTTTTTTGGCTGCGAAGTTGTTGTTATCTGGCGGTTCTGGAGCTACTTTTTGGCGGAGTTTTTATATGATGAATATCTTTTGTTTGCTTTTTGATCTTTTCTGCTACTTTTTGGATCATTGTTCGTCTGGATCCTTTCTTCTCATGTATTGTCATATCTGGCTATTGAGCCCTCTTAGGTTGGCCGTTTTGCCCTTCTCTGGGCTAGTTTCTCTCACCTATGCTATCTAGCTTTTGAGCCCTTTTGTATACAGGGTATAGTCCCTTCAAAACTATTTGCCCTTAATAAAAAAAAAAAAACATCCATCTTCGAATATTTCAAAAAGGAAAAAAATAATTTACCACACTTTCAATTATATGGATATATAAACACAACATCTCATTTAAAAGATAAGACTGCCATAAATAATGTAGAAAATGAAACATTTACACACTATTCTACAAATTAATTGTAGCACTCACTTGATATTAAAAATTTACTCGTCAAAATTTTAAATTATTAAATATGCACTAATCCCTAAATTAGCTTTAAAAAGGCTACCACAAACCAAATGAATTAAACAAAACTTGGCCAAAAAGTGGGATCTAAAACTAATACAACTAAATATGTGGATTCCTACAAAAGAGCGTCGTTAAGTAATCTAAGGATCCACATATGCCAACCAAAAAAAAACTAGACGTCACACGTCACCATTTTACTTTATATCCACTCAAAGTATCTGAATGAAAAGGCCAAATATCTTGGAAGTGGCCATGGCCTCGAATTCCCTTGGGTTGATCCCCCTCTTAAAACCATTTTCAAAACCAACTCACCTTTGCACTTTGAATGCATGATCATGATCTTTAATTTTATATTATTTTAATGTCTTTTTAATGCTAAATGCATAACATTCATGTGGGGAGGGTAGAGAAAAAAAATAGTTATTTATGCAACACTAAAAATTGTAGAAATTTGTATAATTTTATATTAGTATATTGTCTTCTTATATCTTATAGATAGTAATAGTAAGAAAGAAAAAATAGTGCTATACATTATCCCAAAATTGTAAATAAACATATTAAATTAATGTTTAGTGAGAATAGATTGATGGATCTTAAAAGAGGATATTGACACTTAAAAGTATTTTAAATGGTTCTTATTACAAATATATAAAACTAATGTAAAATCTAACAAAGGTATGATCAAGATCCATCGTCTCTCACTATAAAAAAAAATTAATATAAAATTTGATGGATCTATCCAAGATTTTTGTATGATATAAATATACAAACACAATGATTTTAGAGATGTACCCTCTTAAATAAAAATATTTGTTCAAAATAAATTTAGAATTTTTATAAATATTTACAATGTGAATTATTCTTTCTATTAATTTTTTTGAAAGGTAATTCTACTCAATCAAAATTAAGATTGAGATTATTTTTATAGTACTTCATCTATATTTTTGTCAAGAGTTTATAAATATTTAATAGTTTCTTTCATTTTAATGTTTGTATTTAGGTTTGACCAATATTTTAAGTGGTTTAAGTTGTGTGTTAAAATCTCATGATTTAATGGCAGCATGTACTTGAGGACTCAAAATATTCTACTCAAAATAGAATTGATTGGTGGTTAATCGCTTTAAATTCTCCAAAAATAAAATCAAAGATTATAATTAACATTAAAAAAATTTAACAAACTTTAATATTATATTAACTTACAAATATTAAATTTACTTTTTAAAAAAAAGTGATGACACTTAAAATATAGTGATAATTTCACTAAAAAATTTATTGTAGTTCCATTTTTTTTTTAAATGTTGATGAGATATAAGTCTTTGATAATCTAACTTATTTATGTAGAATATAAGTGTCTCTAGCTTGTCTAAAAAGAATTATTCTTTAATTTTTACAAGTAATTTGTATTTATTTATTTTTGCTATCTAATCATAACTTTCAAGAACTTTTGTGTCATCCACTAATATTTATAAATGGCCATTATCTTATCATTTTTCTTCTTTAAAAATATATATAAAATATGAAAGAAACTATAAAAGCTAAGGTCGTCCACAAATATATATGAATAATAACTTTCATTTGTCTCTTTTTCTTTATAAAATATGAAGATAGCATAAAAATTAGAAAAACAATAATAATTCAAATATAAAAAACGACCACAAAAATAACACCTTAAAAAATATAAAACTAATACAAAAAAATGACACTAATAATAATAACAAGGTCAATTCCATCCATACCATAACCAATAGAACATTAATTATTTCATTACATGTCAATTTAGTCTCATCAAAGTTAAAGGCATCATTGTCTCCATATAAGCCACAAGGCATTATTTCATTAGATGACCGCCTTGAAGAGACTAATTAAAAACTTGTGAATTACAGGTGCTTTGACTATTGAGCTACACATGGACCACCAAAATCTAGTGCCCAACAATAAATAAATTATACCACATTAGTCAATAGTACATAAATTATAGCACATTCGTCAATCAAGTCTCACAAAAGCAGGAGATATTTAAATTTATCCAATTGAAAACAATCATGTTTTTTTTAATATATGTTTATCAAATCATTCTTTCCTTTAACAGGTGCTGCCCCCACATTTAATATCTTTTGAACAAGTATATATTTTTACCTCTTTTGGGATGCTCCTAGTTTCTGCATCTAAATGACAATTTTGAAAACAAAACATTACAATATTGCTTTCAATTACTGCATTTCTGCCACCGCTGGAATCATAAATTTGTAAAAAAATGGAAATGTGGAATCCAGATCAGAAACCTACGTGACTGGTGTATTTTTAATTTTTTAAGTGATTATTTTCTTTTGAGTTTGGTGTCCATCTACTCTCCAAAAAGCTTAAGATATTTTTGGTGTTGCATTTGTATTTATAAGATTATGTGATAAAAGTATTTATGCAGAACAAAAGAGACATATACACAAGGTAACGGTAAATAGGAACAGATCACATAATCAGTATAGAACCCAAAATAAACTTACATTGATTGGCAATGAAACATTATGCTACCACCTTGGGTCAAATGTTAGGTCTCACTAACTAAAAAAATATCTTCAAGCTTTAATGAATTATCTAAGGGTCATATATATTAAGGGATTATATCCTAAGCATATTAGACAATTGTTACTTCATTTAGGGGTGTTAATTTATTTTATATTATTATAGTTTTAATGAGCAGTAGATCAATTTATTAAGATTATATATGTTAGTAATAATTAATGGTCAATTTTACATACCAATTGAATTTTTTTTTATTGAAAATAAAAGTAATTTTAAATAATTCTATTAATATTGTGATATTTAGCAGGTAGTATTCTTAAATACAGTTTATATTCATTTAGTTTTAATAATTTGTATTCTTTTAGAGTTTTAGAAAAAAATTGGAGAATGGATCAAGATTGGTGAATATGTAAATAAATCGGAGAAAAATAGTTGACAAAGATATAAGAAAATGAGGATTAGATAGACTATATGTTAGAGAATTAGCATGCTATAAAAAAATATTAAATTTTTCTTAGATGGTAAAAGGATAACATATCAAATAATCCAATATTTAGTTACGGTTGATTATTTTATCTAATGTAGAATACCTTTTTGATTTATAGAAGATGTGAGGTCCAATATTGCCTGCCTCATGTTCATAACCCTTATTTCGGCCTTGCATATATATAAATAGATATATACATACTATTTGAAAAAACATTTACAAGTCATGACCATACATATAATTCCATAGCACATATTATTTGAATAAACAATTACAATAAAAACAAATTATAGTTTTGGACACAGTTTAGAAATTACAAATTGGAGAAGCCAGCAAGAAAGCAGCCTCATTATTCCAACGGTGAATGTAATAATGACAATAATTGTGTTACAATCCTATCTAGAGTAAACAAATAATTGTAACAAAAACCAAAATATGCACATAAAAAGTTAAAAACCAAGATGAAATGACGGAGAGATTTACATTAAGAACCGATTAAGAATTGTTCATGCTTACATCATAGGGAAAACTGTAGTTTGGTTCTGTAACATATTTGATCTCTATAGCCATCCAGTTGCAGGATTTTCTTAACAGACCATGAACAAATAAGGGTTAGTTGTGAAAGAAAATTCAGAATGAAAGTGAAAAGGAAATTATGATCAAACGAATTCTCAGGGTAGCTGTGCATGAATTTCAAAACCCAACCTTTTGAGTCCTATAGGTGAACAAACATTTACATGGATCTCCCTAAAGAAAGGTTGGGAATGAAGGCTCAGGGATTTTCAAATTCCTAAACCAAAAGCATTTCATTATAATTCAAAATGTCATAACAGCCTGAAAGATAAACAATGAAATTATCTTTATGTATGCAAATGACCAAAATATGTCAATGGAATTTAAAAGTATAGACATACAACACATCAATAAGAGGAGTTACAAAAATCACACTTGATTAGGAACATAAAATAATTAATACCAAATGAGGTTTATCTATTTGAGACTATACGAAGATGCAAAATTTAGTATGAAATTGGACTGACTCTAAAAACCTACCAGGGAACTCTCATCCAACTTGTCAGAGAAAGTCTACACCCTGCGGACATCAAATCAAGAACCTGTGGGACCAAAATTGATTTAACAGAATTCAATATTTATCAGAGAACCGAGATCAAGTAGATGTAACAATAATCAGCAAGATCTATCTTACAAGAGACGAGCAAGTGTAACCAATAGTGAGATAAGAGTGACTTAGCTTGTATTTGAAAATCTGGGTTCATTCTAAACTAGGAATTGGGCAGAATAGGTTGGATTTAGACTGAGTATGTTTCGTCTAAAAAACTAAGACTTGAAACTCCCTCAGACAGAACCACCCAAAGGGGGAACAAGGCTGCCCCGACACTAGTGTTTGAACTAGGTGCTACTTGTCTTGGCGATTGTTTTAGATTTGATCTTTTCAGGTCCGATAATGTCTTATTCCTTTCGCTCTTCCTTCGTTGTAGGGTTTCAATGAGCACCTAAACCTACAAAACGAAGTGTAGCTACATGCACAAGGATCAAGCAAACATTTAATGAAACAAATAATGCATATTCTTGAGTCATACTAACCTCGTCGGTATTCCAGTGTGATTGTCACCAAGTGTTGCACTAAATTTCAGACTCTATGTAGTTCTTGTGTGTGTGTGTGTGTGTGTGTGTGTGTGTGTGTGTGTGTGTGTGTGTGTGTGTGTGTGTGTGTGTGTGTGTGTGTGTGTGTGTGTGATCGAATAGTGTCCTTGAAACTAAGTTGCTCTTGTGTCGGTTGCACGAAGATAGCGTGCTACAACTACTTTGCCCCCAAGATGAATGTGTGAAATGAAATTCAGAAATGGCCCTCATGTGCAATGAATGATGCATCCCAAATGCGCTTCTTGAATATCGCTCTTTGCCAAAGTAGTAGATAGAAAGTGACATCCCAAATTGCTCAAATTTCAATAATAGTGAGTAAGTCATGTATATATATGATTCCCTTGTTTGAATTTCATCATTAAAAAATAAAAACGTCGACCCAAAGGTTTTAGAAAAGATAAGAACTAATGTGGCATTTCAAACTCAAGAAAATGAGGGAAAAGGGCATAAGCGCCCAAAGGGGACAGAGTAGCACTGGCACTCCTATCCCTAATGGGTGGTAGTGTCTGAGATACTTGGAAGATAGAAAGGGAAATGTTGATCTAGATCACATGCTTTCCAATGTCCAAAAGTAAAGGTGTAGTTCTAGAAAATCCAAGGACAAAAGTATAAGAAGATAAAACAATGTAAATACAAAGAAAAATAAGTGTTGTTAATGTATAATTTTCTTGCTTGGAAATCATGTATATAATGACATACTTAGAGGCGTGATGTATATAGTAAGTGTGTGATTTTTTGTATATGGTTTAATACCATTGATACGGATTGGAAACTAGATTGATTTGACTGCCCTTTTTTACCAGGAAATCTTGGTGGATGTGGAGTTGAATGGGCACCAATTATGCAAGATTTACATAGTTGAAAGTGAATTTACTAGCTAAAGACATTTGGTTACTGATGAGGAAACCTATATTGTATTCTATAGGAATAGACTTATTCATGGCCAATAAAACCACTGCAATACCTATTAGCATTTTATATGATGTGGAAGTAAACGTCTCGGGAGTTTCCTTTTATCATGACTTTGAGGCAATAGAGATGTCTCCAAAATACCACTTCCTATTATACTTGGGAGACCATAGTTCTATGAAACCCATTTGAAAATAAACTCCAAAGAAAGGGTAAGAGCTTTGAAAATGAGGAGTGGGGGTGATCATCCCACTAGATGCTAGCTTGTGGCCCACATATACGAAGAACGTCACCGAGACGAAAGATGATGCAACACCGTGAAAATTAATGCTGAATGAAAAAGAGATGGATTGGGACCAGGAAGAGGTATATTCTTCCATCCTTGCATGAGAAAAATGGCTTGAGGGAGTCATATGATGTCACAGAAGAAGATGCATAGGGGTACATCATCCGTTGATGCAATTATGATAGGATAAGTCTAATTTTTGGGTTATTTAAGAAAGAAAACAAACCATATAAGTGGATATCACCCTCCATGAAGTTAATACAATGTAAGTTTTAGTGGCAAATATTCGTTAATTCACAAATATTTTAGTTTTTGAAATTTGCATTTGGTGAATTTTTAGGTGTAGGGATTATGACTAGGTTGCCTAAATTTTCTGGGTTCAAGTTACTTTTAGGGTCGGTTCACCTAGCATTTACACCAATAGCCGATTGTTTTAATTCAAATCGTCATTAGCACAAAATAAAAAATTGTAAAATTCACCTTCATATATATACTAATTACAAATTTACAATTCCAAATATCAAGTACACATCAAATTTTCTTCGTAATTTTTTATTTGTGCTCGTGGTGTTGTGGGAATTGACGATCGAGATTGACTGCATATTGTAACCCTCCATCATTAAGGTATTTTAACTATTGATATGTTATTCTATTGAAATTACATATATTATGCTATTAGCTAGTAGCATACACTCCGCTTCTAATTTGTAGCAAATTTTTAAAAGCCGATAAGAATTTTTTCCACCAAATGCTACCGATCAAGTGGCGCTTTTTACTACCGAACAATAGCACTAAAGGGTTTTTTTAATATGGGTTTTTGTTTTGCTTATGCCATATTTTACGAGGAAAAATTTCTCATTGAGATGATCATTTTAATTGCTACATTCAATAATATTATAAAAAAATCCCATACAAAATTGGTGAAATCGGCTTTGTTCACCAAAAATCACTTTTTAAAAAAAAATGTTTACACCATTTTTGTGAGGACAAATTTCTCATCAAGACGGGCATTTTAATTTCTATTGTCAAAAATTATTTTTGCAAAATTACAAATGTTGTTGGCCGACAACATTTACTATCACCGATAATTACTATCGATCGACACCATTATCAAATAATTCACCAAAAAGTTCAAAACCCATTTCCTTCGGTTCCCCATGATTTCAAAATTCATTTTCATAGATTCACCAAATAATATCTACAAGAATTTTTTTCATGGGGTCTTAAAATTTACCTTGAGTCAATCATTAATGATACTCTCACAAAAGACAGCTTTTCACTAGGTGAAGAAGAATGTGTGACCTTTGAAGCAAGCATTAGTCCACTCAATCATAATTATTGAGCGCTTGACTACTCTACTAAAGACCGGGGTGAAAGAGAATCGGGGGTAGTAGAAGGAGGACACCATGCATCCGTGTAAAATGTCCAAGGAAATATAGCAATTAGGGAAAAGTTTGTTACAATTAAACACGTAGAAATGATAGGACAGGCCAAAAGAGGGGAAAACCCCGACTTTTAGCACATAAGGTCATACAAGAGGAAGTCGTGGGATGGTAGCTATGTCAGAAGAGATCAATGGAAGAAAGTGTGGAGACGAAGACTACCTCCACTTCACAATTCAAGAAACATAATTGTGATATTGATGGACTTAATCATACACCACACAAGGCGTGCACACCACAACATCAATGTAGAAATGAATGTCATGTGGGTTGGGTCCTGTCACTACTTTTTGAATGTCGAATTGGATGCATGTAGACTTCGGGTATGAATTTTAAGGATGAGATATGTAAATAAGTTTAAGGGACAAGAGCCAATGCATCTTAAGTTAAGGGTTGTACAATACCCACATAAATACCATAAAATTTGAGAAAAAAAAACCTTTAATAGTTTTTTTTATTTTTAATTTAAATATTTTCTTTTGAGCATTTATATTGTATGGAAAGTGGTTTTTAAAGGGATTTAAATCAAGCAGTTTTCCGTACAAAAGAAAATAAGGGTGGACCATTAGTAGGGTATTATGTCATGCATTTTTTTCCACTTTGTGGCATCATGTGATTGGGTATTTGTTTGATGTGACTCAATTTATTGGCTACTTTTTTTCAAATTTTAAGTGGCAAATGCACATGTACTAGTCCATGACTTTACATCTACCCTCACCGTTATTGTTCCATGCTCCACTATTGGCTCCTCTCCCTTAGCACCAAAGAAATATCATTGTAGATAAAAAGGGGTACAATGCACTAGTAGATATAAATAGGTAGGGTAGATATAGGTTCACAAAACCCTTGTAGTTAGATAATTTTTCAAAGTTCATAATCAATGGATGAATGGTTTTGCAAAGATGATAATGATGCTTTTTGGTTAAAGACAAAATCAAAGACTGGTGGAATATTTTTGCACAAGGATTGATCCATAAGCTAGATGGATATTCCACACTAGACTTCACCAACACGGACCCCAATGATTCTTATCTCATAAAGAGATTGAAATATGATTCATTTACATGCAAAATAGATTTATGTAGTGCTAAAATGAATGTGCAATGCATTTAAAACATAAAAAATGAGAAGGAAGGAAGAGAACAAGTGAACATCATACCATATTTTATTTTGGAGAACCCCAAGAAGAGAAACTCTCGTGGGTGAGGAAAATACACTCTCCATTAACTATGTAATCCACAAACTCTCTTAACACCTTCTAAAAAATCCTCTAACAAAAAAAAACCCTCAAGAACCAACCTCTTGCTATTGTGTAATCATAGACAAAGACTCCAAAGTTTTTTTATAAAAACAATGGGAATCCCAATTCCATAACCCTCTTACAACCTTTCATGATGACTGACACTTAACAATCCTACAAAGATGCCCTTGTGCAAGAATTTTCCAATAAACAGGTTTTGCAAGATAAATCATTCCCATCCATTACTTATCATTATTTTCATTGTCATGTGATAGAACCTCTATTTTACATAGACTAGTAGTTATGTAACCACCACTAATGATTGTGCAATCGCCACTGTCCTCAAGGGTGGTTTTGTTTCCAAAAATGTCCTCCATCTTCGTGGGTCCATAACTTTTACATGAAACTCAAAATTGGGTGCCATTTTCTTTTAAATATGTATTTATAAGATATGAATCCATATATTGCATCAAAACATATAGGTTATATTTTGATTTTATAGTAAATTTCCTTCTACAAGTGTTTGTAATGTAAATTACATGAATTAGGCATATCTCATATCCAATTTTGGATCATACCTCCCCAATTTGAGGCTTTTAAGTCCCTAAAAGCTTCAAGAACTGATGAATAGAGGAACTTTCCTCCCCACGTCTTTATCCTCTCATGGATGTGCCTTTTGTGAACTCCAACGTTCACCTTTTTAAGAAGAAGGTATATTGAACTTAGCCATCCAACTATGTACCCTTTTCTTAGAGTTTCTTGGTAACCCCATCCCGGATCAAATTCCATTTGGATTTTCTTGAAAATTTTATTTCATTCCAACTCTCATCCATTTAATCTCTTCTTCTTAATGCTCTTTCTTCAACTGCAACACAAAATATTTATCCAACTCCTTTTAGTCATTACGAGAAAAATATTTAATTTCAATGTTAAGCATCAACGGATTTAAATAAATTCAAACCTAGAATATTCAAAAATGTAATATTATTCCATAAAGATGAGTCATATCCAATTTAATATCATACCTTAAGAGTCATACGCTCTTATTGTTACCTTTTGAGTCCTCCTTTTCTCAAGTACAACCATACATTGTCCATAACAAGGAAACTATGCTCATTCCATGTTGGCATGCCTTTCTCTACACTTTTATAGAGACTCTTTTAACCCCCCTTGCAGGAGTACCAACTAAGATAAATGCTCATCTTTATGGATTGATGTCCACAGTTTCCATGTTTCTGGTGTGGTTTCCAAATCCTTCAATGATTGTTGGTCATGACTATCCATAACAATGCCCATAATACTTTACGCATTTTCTACTAGAAAAATAAGTAACATTCAAATCACCTTCCTTATCATCATTTAAAGAGTTAAATGAACCCTTTTCCTCATCCTTATCAAGGTAATGGACTTAAAAACATGCCTCATAAAGATCCTTGGACTTAGCTATAAAAACTGGCCTCCTCAAGTTACTATGAAATCTCACAACATGTTTCATCAAGATGACATAATCAAAGGTGTTTTGGGTAAGTGCACGAAGTTGGGGGCCAAAAAGTGGACAAGAATCTAGAAAAAATAAAAACACATACACGTTCTATTATAACGCGATCACATTTTCAATTGTCAGGTTTGGGATTTACCGAAGCATAACGTGTACACATTATAACACGTACGCATTATGCCTACTATAAAAAAAAAAGAGGCCCGAGCCTCTATCATTTTATCTCCCTCAAACGCGAGTTTCAGAGCTTAACCGTGCCCTCGCATTTTTTCATTCAACTGGATCTCAAGCTCAAAGGATCATTTCGGATCGTTGGGAAGATCTGAATTGACGATGGCGCCACGGAGAAGAGGTAAGCACAATTCTTTTCTCAAAATTGCATTGAAATATGATAATTATAGATTAAAATTTGAATTGAATACATATTTTTATTGTTGCAATTAGAGGTTGAGGGAATCAACCACAACCAAACCCTATTATTCTTGTGATCCCTCCCAACACTCCCACATTGCTCGCTTCAACATCCCCGGGTAGTCAAGAAGATTTAGCAGCCCATATAGTTGAAAACAAAATTAAAATTGAGGATTTAATCAAAAAAATGAGGGATTCACAATCTACAAACCCCCACCGCACCTTTCTTTCAAACACATTAGAGTCATTACTTGTTCAAATTGACACGGCAACGAGGAAAATTGATCGTTGGACAACTTACAAAGAGGGTTGTAGGGTTTATTATTCCAACAAATTGTCATATGTGGATGTAAATAAAAATAAATTTCAAAAGACCTCATATGTGCCTTATTCACGGACCCCCACACTAATTTTCATGTTCCATTTGTCATGTAAACGGTTTCCCATCCATTGGTGCAATAATAATTTGATTAAAAATAATTTTTGGGACCGATGGTGGATGGTGTTTGATTTTCCACCTTGTAATAACAATGAGGTGCCACTATAATTTTTGAGGAAACTCTATTACGATTTTATCCTCAACGAGATCCCAAATTATTTTGATTTCGAGATTTCTAGAGCTTAGGAAAAGGATCTCACGACAGATCAACTAGGTACACAATGTGCACCTATTCAAAGCGGAGTAGATTCCCCACACGAGAAGACCCCTCACCCTAAGATATATATTAGTTTTGAAGTCAAATATATGTATGTTCTTGTATGTCCATCTAACTCACGTGATATACACGTTTGGTAAAGATGCCGACTTCACTAGACACCCCACCATCTCTCGTGACAAGTAGATAAAGGTGTTCTTTTGCAATTTCATCTACGCAATGCAACTCAATGAGGTATTCAAACAACACGTAAATTTTGTTAAATTTCTCGTGTAATTCAATTATGTTAAATTACATGTTAGTAATGTCTTTCATTGTAGAATTATTAAATTATGTTAATAATGTCCTTCATTGTGTATATGCGAAAGTTACCTATGATAGGTAAAGCAAACCCTCTTCGTTTGATTCATAGGCGTGGCGGGGTAAAAACAATAGTTCTATATTGATAAAATTAGTTAAAATATTGTCATTATGTACATAAATGTACTTAGTTCTATTTTCACTGATTCTGATGTTAGATTTTCTGATCTTATGTGTATGTAGGGAATTCAACCCCTCCATTTTGACTTCGAGGGCACGGAATCCTGCATCTCTTCGTCTTCGTACCCACATTAAGATCTGCAGAGCTCTCGATGACTCATTTGAGTGTGAGATGCAAATTCGGTGTGATCGACAACTTGTAATTTTGTGTATTTATGTAAATACTTTCATTCTAGTATGGTCTTAAATACATGTTGAAAACATATATAAATTAAGTTTTGACAAAAAAACATTGTTTGCATTTACAGGCGAGTATTTAGCGAGAAGAGGACTCGAAGCATGGGCTCGGACGATCCAAATTCATCTCATGGATCTCCATCTTCATCTAAGGGAGGGCCTTCTTCGAGCAAGGCCAAGAGAGGGATAGATTTTGATGAGTAGGAAATATATATGTCTTACATGACATTGTTTTTGTATGCCTATGTGCATGGCATTGTATGTACGCCTATATGGCATTTGAACTTGATGGTATATGGCCTATTTGGGCATTTTTGTATTTATTATGCACATTAAAATACTATTTGTAACTTGATAATTTTGTATGAGACCTTACATTTCTCGGAATATTTTCGCATAAAACTAATATGATGTGCACTTGACAATATTTAAGACATTATGGATTATTTTTTCATTTATTGGTGATGTAAATGTACTAGAATTTTCAATGTATAATATGCATCAAACTTTGGAAATCAATATTTATATAATGTATGTATATAAAGAGTTACATAATGAGTAATTATTCATTCAATTCATCAATGTGTATATGTGTATTTACCTTACTTGTGCTTCTTCTTGCTCATGGTCCCTTTGTCTTTGACTGCTCCTATCTTATCATGCACTTACTACATTCTTCTATGCTTTGTAGTCTTCTCCCTATTAAAACACCGAGAGTCATCACAATTTGATGCCTTTCATCTGTTTATATTTTGAGAATGTCTCTCCATATACATCACTTGATGCTTAAGAATGTCTCCAGATGCAATGACATTCTAATTTAGACACTCAATGATTCTTGATTGTCTAATCCTGTCCAATTCATGTTATTACCTTTAAATCTGTAGGCATTTCAAGTTATTTGGAAATCAAATCACACCCTTCATTAGGCTTGATGACTACCCCTATCCTTTTGAAGGTGCTTTTGAAAGCATCCATGGGTTTATCATAGCATAAATTATCAATGAATGGAAGGTCACTAAGCCGTAGGCCAACTGACTCCCATCCAGAACTAAACAAGAAATATTTACTAGGTGATTGATAACTCCCGTGTGTTCTTAGACATACCCCTATCAAATTCATTCTTAAGTCAATCTAGTCATTCAGGGCTCTTAAGGGACTACGCCTAGACGAGGTAGCCCAAAAGCACGGGGAGCATAGGGAATAAAAATGAAGACTCCAATAGCGTTCACTGGCCACCCCAATGTGTTGGCGTAGTTGGTTCGGTCCCACGAGCTTCTGTTTGCAAACTACAACGTCTAGCAGCCCTACACTAACTCAAACTGCACTATTTCACGCCTTTGCAAACAATAAGACAGCAAGAGAAAAAAATGGAGATGGATAAAACTGTGATAGGATTTCATATAGGTCCTTGACATAGAGGTCTCGGATCGGCGAGACATCTCTATGTGTCACGGAGTCCAAGAAATCACCCGTCGAAGATATAGCGTGTTTGGGCCTCAAGGCTCTTAAGGGAGTATGCCCGGACGAGGTAGCCCAAAAGCACGGGGAGTGTAGGGAACCAAAAATAAGACTCCACCAACATTCACCAAGACACCCCGACATGTTGTTGTAGTTGGTTTGGTCCCATGAGCTTTTGTTTGCAAACTACAAAGATCCATCGGCACCCTACACTAACTTTCAGACTGATCGCACTATTTTACGTGTTTGCAAAAATATGAAAGCAAGAGAACCGAGCAGAGATAGAGAAAATCATGAGATTATTTCCTAGAGGGCTGCAACGTAGAGGTCTCAGATATGATGAGATGTCTCTAGGTGCCACGGAGTCTGAGAAATCACCCATCGAAGATATAGCATGTTTTGGCCTCAGGGCTCTTAAGGGACTACACCCGGACGAGGTAGCCCGAAAGCACGAGGGATCATAGGGAACAAAAAAAAATCCTCCACTAGCGTTCACTAGGCCATCTTGACGTGTTGGCGTAGTTGATTCGGTCCCACGAACTTCCGTTTGCAAACTACAGCCTCTAGTAACCCTACACTGGCTCAGACTACACTATTTCATGCCTTTGTAAACAATAGGACAGTGAGAGAACCAAATGGAGATAGAGAAAACCATGAGATTCTTTCATAGAGGGCCCAAACTTGGAGGTCTCATATCGACGCGACGTCTCTACATGCCACGAAGTCCGAGAAATCACCACGAAGATATGGCGTGTTCGGGCCTCAGGGCTCTTAAGGGACTATGCCGGACGAGGTAGCCCGAAAGCACAAGGAGCGTAGGGAACCAAAACAAATCCTTCACTAGCATTTACCAAGATACCCCAACATGTTGGCATAGTGGGTTTGGTCCCACGAGCTTCCGTTTGCAAACTACATCCTCTAAGAGACCCTCTGGCTCGACTCATGCTGCACTATTTTGCGTGTTTGCAAACAATAGGACAGCAAGAGAACCAGATGGAGATGGAGAAAAATGTAAGGAATTTCTTATAGGGCCCCAATGTGGAGTTATCGAGATCTCACGAGATATCTCTAGGTGCCACGAAATATGAGAAATCACCCGTTGAAGATATAGCGTGTTTTGGCCTCAAGACTCTTAAGGGACTATGCCCAGACAAGGTAGCCCGAAAGCACGGGGAGCATAGGGAACCAAAAAAATCCTCCACTAGAGTTCACCAGGCCACCCCGATGTGTTGGCATATTTGGTTCAGTCCCATGAGCTTCCATTTGCAAACTACAGCCCTCGCGCACCTACATTGACTCGAGACTTAACTATTTTGCACGTTTGCAAACAATAGGACAACGAGAGAACCGAATGAAGATTGAGAAAACCGTAAGATTCTTTCATAGAGGGCCTCAACCTAGAGGTCTCGGTTCTAATGAGATGTCTAACTATTTTGCACGTTTGCAAACAATAGGACAACGAGAGAACCGAATGAAGATGGAGAAAATCGCAAGATTCTTTCATGAGGGCCTCGACACTCGGGTCTCGGTTCTAATGAGATGTCTCTATGTGCCATGTACATGGATATTTAAGAGCCCCGATTCCCAAACATGCCATATCGTTGTGGGTGATTTCTGGACTCAAGTGGAACCTAGAGATATCTTGTCGAGATCCGAGACCTTCACATCGGGGCCCTCTACGAAATCCTATCGTGGTTTTATCCATCTCCATTCAGTTCTCTTATTTTCCTATTATTTTCAAATGTGTGAAATAGTGCAGTCTAAGTCAGTGTAGGGTTGTCAGACGCTGTAGTTTGCAAACGGAAGCTCGTGGGACCAAACCAACTACACCAACACGTCGGGGTGGCCAGGTGAACACTAGTGGAGGCTTTGTTTTGGTTCCCTATGCTCCATGTGCTTTCGGGCTACCTTGTCCAGGCGTAGTCCCTTAAGATCCCTGAGACCCAAACATGCCATATCTTCGATGGGTGATTTCTCAAACTTCGTGGCACCTAGAGACATCTCGTCAAATCCGAGACCTCCACGTCTGGGCCCTCTAAAAATCCTATTACAATTTTATTCATATCCATTCAGAATGAGTCAGTGTAAGGTTTTCCATTGCCAATCACCTGAATAATATAGGTGGTTCATACAATATAGGTGGTGAAATGAGAATTTTAATAAGATATTTTTACAATATAGGTGGTGAAATGAGAATTTTTTTGTTGTTCCTTTCTAATATTTAATTTCTCTTAGCTTCACTTGGCTTCGAGAATAATAAATTCTCTACTAACAGTGCTAACCACGTGAAGGTGGAAGCTTTTTTGGCACCACTAACCTACATAAACATGTTAGTAAGCAATTAAATAGAATTTTAAATCATACAAAATTTAAACAAAATCATTTAAGTAAATATTCAAATTAAATTCATGAAGAACATACCTTTGCAAATTCAATCCAATGAACCGTAAGGATCAACTCTATTCTTTATAGTAGTAAGAATTACTTCATGATCTGATTCACGAACCTTCCACAGATTCTTGTTTGATGGCCGACCTCGATATTTGATCAATTTAATATTTGTTGCAAGGACCAAATGTGAATAGTGAAGTATCTTTCGATGTACTTCATAGTCTTTAAACAACCAAATGTTTGATTTTTTGATAGGCTATCATTGAAGCCAAGTTCTAGTGACTACCACTGATCCAGTGGGATACTTAAGGTCTTCACCATCAATGACTGTGGAAGTCAATTTTTTTCCCCTCTACACAACAAGACAAGAAGTAATATGTTCCCTCTTTGTTAAATTCCGTTGCAATAACTGCAAAAACGTGCCCTATGTATCACAAAGTAAAATTGTTCAGTCAATTTAAAAATACATTAAGAGTTGACCATTTAATAATTTATAAATCTAAAACATGGCATGTACATATATGTATGTACCTTGTTGCACTAAATCAGAGACTTGGTCAAAGTCAAGTGATGTTGTCATTTGATCTAAAGACCACGCATGTTGGAATGCTCTTAGAACTTGATGTGTGTCGAGTGGAATTAGAGGTCTACAAGTCCATTCATCTACCCACTGTTGTGACTCACATTCATTCCATGAAAAATCAATGCATGATATGCAAAAACATGTCATTCACCTAGTATAAATTTCCAAGCATTTGTATCTGAACTACGGAATGAGTGCATATCACTTGATCCTGCAACTGTCATATAATCTTCAAATTTTTTCAGATGTTGTTCCTCTATCAACCAAAAATATCTATGAACCATTGATCTCTCTTGAGATTCATGGCCCATATTCTTAACACACCAATCAACAATGTTTTTTGCATCTGTAAATTTAGCACCATCCTTGAACTTTAACTCTTCTCTTGCAAGTGCTCTTTTCACACATGCTCCTGCACCATCATGCTCTCCTTTTCCATGCCCTACCTCAATAAAACTCCAGATATGTTGTACATTTGTTTCTCTGTGCATCTGCTGTGATAAAACATCCGTGCATTCTTGAATTGTGATGTGCAGTTGTCCGACCAAATGTAATGTTGATTAAAACTAATGTTCCTCTCATTCAAGTTCACATAAAACACCTGAAACACCCTTGTACATATTTTGTAGAATGTGTCTAATCATCACTGATGTAGAAATGATACTCTTTTAATATTTTTGATATTTCTCAGTGCTTTCAGGAGAATGCATGAATGTTATATACACGAAAATAGAAACTTGCACTTTGAGTTATAATATTGAGACTGAACCTCCATTTTTGGCTGCAATGTGTAATTCTCTGTGAAGTCAACTACTGAAACAATAGTACCAAGTGGGAATGTGTCCTTGCTTAACTTGAATTGTTCATCCAACCATTGAGCTCTATGTGTGTGCCTTACATACTCATAAAAATTTCCTCTCTGAATTTGACCATATATTCTAATACAGGTAATTGTTTTCTAACAAGCTCACACCTCTTAGATTCTTTTCCATCTTTTAATTGATATGCCACCGATTTATATTTGGTGAAATCAACCAATTCTTTTCCTATTGAATATGTACTCTCCTCGTGGATACAACTTTTCAGATTTGGCAAGCCACCGCATACATTGCATGTTCCATCTAAACATGCTTTGTTATAAAAAAATTCTTGTTGATTTTTCACAAAATATTGTCAGAATAAATTCCCTTGAAGATTTTTGTGGGACATTTATTCCACACTCTTGTAACATGATGTCAGTATGCAAAACATGACGTATTTGACAAAAAACATCATAATGCATTGAAAATTCAACATGATGTCTACAACAACAAGTGGTACGTGAGTGATTGATTTTCACATAAAAGGGTTTGCTCATTTCAAAGAATCTTTGGCTAATGTTAATTTGTGGATTTTCATTCTTAAACTTAGAGAACAATTGTGTTTGAGTCATATCTAAGAAATGTTTTGCACACGATTCATGATTACGAGAACCTATTCTTATTTTTACTGTATCTCTTCTATTCGGTGACACCCTTGTGTTCTCATTCCAAAATTTTACAATTAATTCTTTTAGAATATCATATGTATTCTTGTCTTTTCGTGGAAGTCTGCTAGAGAAAGCCCAATAGTCAATGTTATTAACTAACTCAAGACGTTTACGTCTCTCTATTGCTTTCATTAGTGTTTTTCTGTTTATCTTCAAAGCACTTCTTATTTTTCTAATCAAGCATTTATTAACTATTTTATCACTTACTATATAATTAGTAAGTGCACATTGTGTAGCATTACTATCTTTGGTGCATCTTTTGCCACCTACAGTTTGGTATGCATCATGTATGTTTTCAACAATTGACACATTTTGATCAATAACATTAGATTTTCTTAACCCCAGGGTCTTCATTATAGGTCTCATCTTAATTAATTTCATCAATGAAACAAATAATTGACATCTTTGTGTGTCATTTAAATTCTCAAAGTAATTATCCCAAATTTCACTAGCTTTTCTTCTCGCATTTCTTTCAGACATTTTGTTAGGCATTGGTTTTATAATGTTTTCATCAATTTCAATTAAATGAATTAGTTTTCTTCGCAAAATGGAAGGAGGTGTTCTTAGAGGTGAAGATTCGTTTACAAGGTTACTTTCTTCATTCAGTGTTTTCATACAAATTTCGGGGTTAACATTTGGATTCTCAGGTAAGAGTTCAATAATTGGATTCATATCAATTTCTTCATCCATACCAACACTATCATTCAATTTAATATCATTATTCATTGAAAAATCATTATTCTCTACATTTTCATTATATATTTCATCCCCATTTTCTAATACATTAGCTACATTTGATATAGCGGATGTACCTTTCCCTGCTCAAAGTTTTTACATTCTCTTCAATTTCTTTATTCTCTTCTCTTCCAACTATTCCAGTGTCTTGTTCTTGACTTTCCCCTTGTCCTTAGCTCGACATTTATCACCCATGATTAGAAAAAATCAACTAGTGGGGTAGGGGACAAAATGAACTACTAAAAAATCATGCAAGAATGTAGAGAAAATTGCAAACAAAATAGAATGTTTGCAGAATTCCCAGTGAAAGAGATGAAAGGGACGTTGGGGGCCACAATATATAAAAAAAAGAAAAACACGTACGCGTTTATATTTTCTCTTTTTCCAAGCCATGCCTCAAGGCTTGGGATCCGATTTGGATCCCCAAGCATGAGGCATGGACTCTCTGAACACAAAGAACAAGACATGTTTTTGCAAGAAAATGTAAAAATGCCACTTCCTCTATGATAAATCAAAATAAAACAATTGATCCATTTTTAAAAAATTATACCACGACGTAGAGTAGAGTTTCTTCTTTCTAAAAATATAATTTTTCAAATTTTAACTAATATAAGGTTTCCATATTATTTATTTTCTAAGTATGCCTTTTTATAGCTATTTTTTGAAGTGTAAATATGTCTATCTTTCATGGTGTATATTATTTTTGGGTGATCGAAATTTAAAATAAATTATACTAGCCCAAACTAGGCATAATTCTATACATATTCAAAAAAAAAATTGATAATTTTTTAGATAGTTAGGGGGGGCACGGTCGAAGCTCCGTTATGTTTCAAAACATAAAATTTCTGTACTAGAGAAATCATAAATAAAAAAATATTCACTAAAAAAATCTTTAAAAAATGGAGCCCAAACTAGATGCTCCTAGCTATCTTTCTACCAAAGGGTTTCAAAAATACTAAATGGTGTTCAAAAATGGTGGGGGCACAAAAGTCACTCTATTATGTTTTTAAAAAAAAGCAGGAGCATCTGTTTGTATTTTAGTTGTTTGACCCACTTAAAATTATCCGTTTTCAATAACATTTACTATCTTTGAAACTATACTCAAAATGCTATGATTCATATTTCTACAACATCTTCCAATTTTGAGTGTAACTATTTTGAAAAACTCGTACAAGTTGAAGTTTTTTTTTTTTTTTTTTCGAAAAAATGCATCCACTTAAGACCCCCTTTTGGCCCCCCAACTTGGTGCACTTACCCTTTTGTCTCATTTGCATGGCCATATTACAAAATATTTGGTATAATCCTATACACTTTGTTATTTTTATTAACTAAGATATTTCCAAACAATAGATCTTTCCTCTTCATAGAAAATAGGATAGAAATTTTTTTTAATAAAAACTTTAAATTCCTCCCACTTACTTAGGTGTGGTAGCTTCTTCATAACTAAAGAATGACAATAAATATCAAACCAAGTCAGTACATGTTAAGATAACTTCAACCTTGCAAATTATATTTTGTGACATTCATTAATTTTATGTAAACCAAAGTATACCTCAAGTTGAGCTAGCCAATGGTCTAGCTTTTCTGCATTCACCTCTCCATCATATGGCTAAATTTCAATATTTTCCTCATCCTTGAATGGTGGTGAATATTTTTTGGAAAAGGGTGATTGTTTGATCCTCTCACATTTGGGATAATCCTCCTCATTTTCTTCTTGTGCCTCCATCAAAACACCAATATTTTCCATGCTAGACTCCATGATGAACCCCAACCTATCTATATTCTTCAATAAAAGAGAAACACTTACAACATCCTCCTCCAACTTGTGGAACTGTTCTTCAATTGTTTGGGTCTCCATGTCGTCAAATTTTGTCATGTTTCTCACTCCTTTCTTCCAATTCTTGGTGGATATATCTTCTTGCAATAAAATAAGTCACCTTTCCCACAAGCACTTGATTTTTGGGCATAAAATTGTAACACAACTCACATAAACCACACATTACAAGAAAAAATTAACGAAAGTGTTAGAAAACCTTTTAGGAAAAAATGATAACCAACTCGATACCAATTTGATCCATAAGCCAAGTGGAGATTCCACACTATAATTCATCAACATGGACCCCCATGATCCCTAGATTGTAAAGAGAATGAAAAATAATTCAATTACATGCAAAACGAGTTATGGAGTGTTGAAATGAATGTACAGTGTATTTAAAACATACTAAATGAGAAGTAAGGAAGGTAAATCACAAGTGAACAAAACTCTAGTGGGGAGGCAAATACAATCCCCATTAAATATGTAATTCACAAAAACATATAATTTATTCTCTCTCTCTCTCTCTCTCTCTCTCTCTCTCTCTCTCTCTCTCTCTCTCTCCATGGAAAAAGACTCCAACTTGTTTCTAACAACAATGGTAATCCAAATTCCATAAATATTCTTACATCCTTTCATAATAATTGACACCTAATAGTACTTTGTAAATATTCCCTGCCACAAGAAAATACCAAGAAAGCGTTTTGGAAGATGCATCATTCCCATATGTTACTTATCAATATTTTTCATTGTCACATGACAAAATCACCGCTTTACATCGACTAGCAATTTCACAACTACCTCAAAAATTATGCAACCACCGCTAACAATTGTGCAATCTCCGTTAATGATTGTACGATCATCACTCTATCCCGAAGGGTGGTTTTGTCACCAAAAATGTCCTCTATCTTCCCATGTCCATAACTTTTTCATTCAAACTCGAAATTGGATGCCCTTTTTTTTTTAATTGTGTGTTTTTCAAAAATGAATCCAAATATGTCATTAAAACATATAGGTTTTATTGTGATTTTACAATAAATTTATTTCTATAAGTTAGTATAATGTAAATTATATGAATTGGGCATATCTCGGATCTAATTTTCGAGATCAAGGACGTAGCATGAGATTGGAAGACAAAGGGGAAGTATAGTGGATTTTTTAATGTGTTTTCAAATAATTTTGTTTTGTGGAATGATGGTTTTGTAGAATCTTAAATAAAAATGATACTTGGTTGTTACGGGAAGGTGAGAATTTTGAGAAGACATCAAGAAAAGCAGTCACTTTTGTGAATTTGGTGGAAATCATTAGATTATGTATGGTTTGTGGCAAGTGAATTAATTAAAAAATCATGAAATGATTGTAGGATATGGTGTCAAATGTGGCAACTTGTAAAATTCATTCACGACAAAATAGGAAGAGGTAAGAACCAAAGTGACTAATTCAAAAACCATATGAGAAAGCAATCATCCAAGGATGAAAGCTAAGACAAAAAGGAAGATAATGCTAGTAATGCATGAAATTCATTACTATAATAGATAGAGTTTGGGTGGAAGTAAAGACACATTGAACATAAAGGATAATTTGAGAAGTAGTAAAATGGAGGGAGGAATGTTCATTATACAAAATGACATTGGCATGAAGGCCACAAAGTAAGAAATCCATGTGAGGTGACATCGAGAAGATACAATTGCTAAAAAGGAGCAACAAAGAAAGAGAAAAGAAGGAATTTGGAGGAAGAAAAATAAAAAGAGGTGTAAAAATGGAAACTACTTGAGGAAATGGAAAATAGGATTCCATTGGAGAAATTTCCATACATAGTAAAGGTATGGGGAGAAAATTAATATGTGAATAGGGGAAAACATGATCATTGTTTTCAAACATTAAAGGAGGTCAATGCAAAATGAATTGGTGGAGGAGTAAGAGGTAAGAACATGAGATCGGGAACAACACAATAACTCCTCACATAAATAGGAGTGTTGTGCCTAATGAACTTACCATATTTTATTAATAGAGTGAAGTTAATATGATTGTGCTTAACATGCACACACCAAGGATAGATTCTCATCACAAGATAAATAATTCCCCTCATTGCTGAAAGGCGAGCAAAAGTAGCTCAATATTGAATGAATGAAATAGTATTGCAAATGCATTTATGGATAAGAAGATGTAAGCTAAGATGATGGCATCATTACGGTTGAGTATAATGGAAAGAATACCTTGGAAATTTCTATAAGACGTCCTATAGTCCGAGTAGTGTGAGAGTATAGTCAATGAAAAAATTTCCAAAGGAGGATATATATTCCATATTGTGAGGAATGTTTCACCCAAAAGTGAAAATGTGGTTGAAATGGGGGTATAATTTTGTAGAACATATAGCTTTTGAGATGAATGAGGAGGTAAATTTTTCACATGACCACAAATCAAAGTTCCAATGGGGTAACTACTTTGTGTTTTTGTTATTTGATGCAATTTGAATTCCAACATTAGCCTTGAAGTTTGAGAAGAAAAGGATGCATGGAAATATGAATCTTTAAGAGAAGTAAAGGGCCTATATCTTGGAGGGGGAAGGAATCCATCTGTGCACATAGGAATGCAAGAGGATTGGTTCACCTGAGTTAGATACCTAGTTTGGAATTAGATAATTATGGTTGATGAACCATTTCTACTTGGAAAAAGTGATCGAAAAGATGAGAAAACCTACACCCTGGTTTATTTACGACCTTATGATTTTAGTGAACATTAATGGGAGAGGGAATTAGATATATTTATGATGGTTGAGTACATCGATTAAATATTTGGATAGTGGATACATTGGTGAAATAATTTGTCACAGTGCAGATTATTAGTTTTCACCAATGTCACAAGTTTAAGCCCCTCCTTCTTGTGTATGGGGAGGCTCTCATTATTGAATGTAAACTAACTAAATATGTGGGGTGATTGTTAGGTCGGGATCACACATGAATGTTCCACTAAACCTATGGCAAAATGCTTGTATAAAGTACAAGGGAGGAATTTTTGTGAGAGGAGGTAAATGGGTGTAGGAGAAATAAGGAGAGAGGATTAATGTTTTGAGTAGGAACTATCATATTATCACCGGTAGTAAGCGGAGTAGGTCCACATTCAATTAGAAGAACACAAAAATTTAAGCAATCAATAAGACTAAAAATTAGGGACAAAGTTTTACAAATTCATTAATCAAGGGCACAAAGTTCCTTCTTGGTTATATAAGATCACCATGCTTGCCAAGTTAGAGAGTAGAAAGGATAGAGGAGCATAGACAACGACATAGAGGAAATGTAGATTTTTTATTGATGTAGTAGTGATACCAAACTCAACAACATACATCAATCAAAAAAATTCAACCTTTTGGAATGGATAAGCCATTCTAATATATAGCATTACAAATGTTTTTCATATCCCACACAAGAATTTTCACCTTTCCTCATCACTTGTCCCCTTCCATGTTCCTATGGAATGAAAGTGAGTATTTTCTTATTGATGAAAAAGGACTCTTACAATGTTAAGTTGAAGGTCACTTAAGTGAATAAGAAAAAATAGTGAAAAATTACCTTCTTAATGAAGAATTAGAATATGGAGAGAGAGGAAATAAGAGAGAGAAAGGGGGTTTGACCAAGATGATGAAGATGAAGCATTTTTGATGAATAACCTACTAACTTGAAGCACTATGATCACAATATTCTTCTTCTGTGAGATATGGAAACTATTTTCCAAAATTTCTCATTCATTAATCAAATTAAAATTAGATGAATTCAATGTTGTAATGATTAAAATAATCGAAAGTTTTAACGTACAGTGTCCGGGTCAATAATGACCCGGACTATGCGGGCTGCACGTTGATGGTGACACGAGGGACTAGATCGGAAAACAAGGGAATTATGCAAACTGGGCAAGATCGAATAATGCAACTGGAAGTTGCAAAAGCCTGGAAATGGTGGAGTCAACCTACAAAGTAAATCAAGGAATAGAGACTAGGGAGACAATGAGAAACAGGGGATGAAGGTGGGGATTGGAACCAAGACCCTAGTTGACAATGACCAGGTGTAAATAGGTTGATTTGTTGTAATAGATAGGTTGGGATGAGAGCTTAACAATCGGGGCAAAGAGCAAGCACATTCAAAGACCAAAGATGGATCTCGAAATGGCAGAAGTGAGGGTTGCGAGGCCGAATCGATGGTGACTGATAGGGTCATCGGTGGACTATGACAGGGAAGGATAAATTTAGATGAAGATGAACCAAATTATCAACCTTCAAGAAGGGATTTGCAAAAAGAAGTTGATAATGAAATAGTGAGCTCACGATCTTGGTGATCCGGACCTATAAAAGATTGGATACAAAAATTACAAGATAATCTGATAAAGATGATTAAAGCTATGTAAGGGAATGGAAATCCCATAAAACAAATAATCTTGATTGATGGATGCACGCTATAAGGAAGTCTGGAGGTCTGTTATGGCTTTAGGAACGGAAGATTTTCTCAAAAATTACGAGAGAATTCATTTTCTTTGATTTTCCTCGATAATTAATGGGAAGGAAGAAATCAATTTTATAGGCTCGACAATGACCAAGTGGGTCCCACCGATTCCGGAAAGTTTCCACATTAAGAATATTTTTATGTTTTCAGCGTGATTTTTCTTTGTTTTAAAGGTTGGCCGAATTCTTTAAAGCATTGGGCGGGAATAGGTTGTTTGGGGATGAGGTGTAGGTGAGTTGGTAGTGGATATGGGTTAGAAAAATCATAGGGAAAAGCAGGGATGTAAATTTGGAATCAAACCATTCCAAAATAGGAAATTAATTAATAAGAATATATTAATTAATGTTGATTAATGGATACCAATGGATGAAGGGCATAATTATTTAATTAATTAATTAATTTTGACTAGATAGGATTAAAGGTGATGGGCATTTAATTAATAGGAATGATAAATAATAAAATACATATGCACACAAGTGATGAGAGGATAGATCTTTAAAACCGGTGTCTACATTTTGCCCCCTTTTGTTGAGTTCTTTGCGGTAGCAAGTTATGGGACAAAAATAAAAAGAGTTGGATGAGGATGAAGGATCAATGATACATTCCTCCTCAAATGGGGAAGTGAATGACAACAAGGGAAATTGATGACGTGTTTAAAAAGGTAGATGAAGAATGGCGGGTGGGTAATGAAATATGGGTGAAAGCATAACCAAGGCTAGATGCCCCATGCAAGAAGGATCGCAATAAGGATGGAAAAATATGGCGGTGAATCCAATATCACATTAGTAGGGAACAATTGCAGTCTCAATGGAGACGAACAACAACATTCTACAGGCCAGTGAGTGGGTGAAGATCACTGTAGTATGGATGCATGTCAGGATGACCAACAGATCATGAGAAAGTCATCAAAATATGCACAACTATATGTGAAAAGGTATGAAAAATCCTTCGTACACGAGGAAACGATCGAATGGGCATGCATCCACAAGGGACGAGGATGAAAATTATGGTGCCCAATGGGACACGAAAAAGGCTAAAAAATGTGATGGATGAAAGAGATAAAATTCCCCAAGCGGGGAAGGTATGGTCAGGAAGGTGATAGTGACATATGCCCCAAGTGGGGAAAATAATATAGACACCAAGTAGATTCTCTACGTAAAGTAGGTTAGGATAATCTGAGGTAAAATGCCCGAAGGAAAAGTAAATATGGCCACTAAAGTGGACTTTCAGATTGAAAATAAAATGCCCTAAAAGGGAAAAAGGCCATAGAGGTGGAATTTGAAATGAGAAGGAGAGGATTCAGAATATAAAGACAAAAATCCCTAAGGGTGGAATATAGAATATGGCCACGGATGTGGATTTTGGAAAAAGAACATATACCCAAAAATGGATATAAGTATGGCCCAATGGGACTTTTGGCGATAAAGATAGTTTTAAAATAAAATAAAGTGCAACAGAGAGCACAAATGAGTTGAAGCTACAAATGAGACTACGTTGTGTTAAGGAGTACGTGAGAGGAAACATGCCTCTAACCGCATTCGAGGTAAACACGAAAGGATCCTTGGTGACGTAAGGCACATGCGACCAAATAAAATACTAGAAAATAACCAATGATAGTTAGTCACTTGACAGATCACAAAGAAACGATGGATGAGATGATCTCATAGACCTAATGTTTACATGACAAAAGGGGTTTGAGATGTACTTGTACAAAGGAAAGAGGGCTCTCCAAAAGTGGTGTTCCCTAAACTATGCCCCAACTCGAGAAGGGTAAAGAGAAAGTTGATCAATGCAGGAAGCTTTCTTAGGATGCCGATAAAATGGAAGGTTGATCATTACGTGAATCCTTTAAATGCCATAAGGAGTATCCATCCTTCAATGGTATGTTCTAATTTTTACAATATATAGATGGAAAGAATAAACGATAGCCATCCTTTGAGGGATCGGTATATTTTCTTGATTTTTCTTTTTGATTTCATGTTTTATTTTGGTTTCTTTTTCTCTCTCTTTTTATGCATGAAAAATAGTCCTTTGAGGGATCAGTTTATTTTTTATACTTTTATTCTTGATTTGAGCACCCTTGGTTTTTTATTTTTCATGGGGAGAGTTGAAACTAGCTAAGTAGACCACTTAGGAGGGGAGAAAGAATGTACAAGAAACACCCCTGGACCCTTTGTGTGGTTCCAATTGATAAATAAGAGGGAGATAGATGTGATGATTGCGGAGTTCCCACCAAAGGGGAGAACCTATTCATGAGGAATATGCTACAGGAAGAGCCATGGTGCCCATATTAAAGGTCACATCTAGGAAGTGACGAAAGACCACATAGTTCCAAATCATCACGATGAGAAATGGAAAGGGGGTGAGATAGAGGAATGATCTAAAGACATGACTATGGGTACATAGGTAAATGTGCTAGCAATAGAATGGTCGCAAGTACAATGAGTTGAGTGGTTCCACTTCTAGTTTACCTTCAAGGGAGGATAAACGATAGGCTCCCAACCCATAATTATGTGTGATAATGTATGGTCTGATCCAGTTAGGGACAAAATTTCCACGTTGGCTCCTTTCTAGAGTAGTGATGTTCTAATTTTCTTTGAGGAAAAGGTCACCGACATTAAAGTCTCATTCCTTAAGGTGCTTATTGTAAGCATGTTTAATGCGCTTCTGATAAACATGATGGTATTCAATAGAAAGAAGATGAAGCTCATCTAATATTTCAAGTTACGCTAGATGAGCATGGTGATAATATTCATCGATGATGAAGTCACGCGAGGACACGTGCAAAGATGGGATTTGAACTCCAAGAGGGGGACAGCCTCATATCTGTAAACAAGGGAAAAGGGTGTAGCCCCATTGGAGGTACAAATGCTAGTGCGATATGCCCAAATGGCGAAAGGAAGTTGGAGATGCCAATTACGACCTGCTTGATCAACAGTTTTGGCAAGAATGTTTCTAAGGGTTTTATTAGTGGCTTCAACTTGGAGGTTAGCTTATGTATAGTATGGAGAAGAGAAGATAAGTTGGATGTTGAATGTGTCACATATTTTATTGAGATATTTGTTTTTAAAGGATTTTCTGTTTTTAACAAGAACCTTATGGGGAGCAAAGGGGCGAGATGATGTGTTGGTAGATAAAGTTAATGATAGGACCAAATTTGGTCAAGGTAAGTGGGATTACTTCCACCCACTTGGTAAAATATTTAGTGGCCATGATGATCAAATGATGTTTTTGTGAAGAAAGGGGATTAATAATACCAATAAGATCGAGGCCCCATTATGAAAAGGGCCAAAGGTCCTAAGGTGGCTGCAAAGCTTGAATAGGAATGTGGATGAGATTGGAATGCTCACGAATTTTTTTCACATCTCTTAATGTATTCGTAGCATTCATGATTAAGGGAAGGCCAATAATAGCCAAGATGAAGAATACACTTAGCAATAGCTAAGCCACTAAAGTGTCCACCACAAATACCATCATGGACTTCCTGGATGACTCGAGAGGATTCATGGAGTTTGACACATCGAAGAAGGACACCGTCGAGATCTGTTTATAAAGAATGTTGCTAAGGCTCACATAGTAATGAGTGCATTGAAGGAAGGACATCTTAGCATTTTTGGAGAGACCAGGGGAAGGATGGATTGGGATAGATAATAAAATATTTGAGAGTACCAAAGGTCTAATGAATTAGATTCAATAAGATTAACCCAAGGTAACTCGTAAAAATTTTGGCCACGATGATGAACAACAATAGTAAGTGTAGATTCCTCTATTTTCTATGGGATGAGAGCAGGGAAGAACACCATCGTATCAATGAAATGATTTATCCATTGGGAACATATTGGATAATGTAACATTCCAAAGCTTCAAGAAGAATATGGACAATGTCACGATATTTTTGAAGAGTTTCATTTTTACATTGATACTCACTCTGTAACTTGTTTGATTATGAGCTCATAATCCCCATAGATGTCAAGAATTTGAACACCTAAAAAGAAGGTGGTTTTAAGACCCAAGATGAGGGCCTCATATTCCACCATGTTATTTGTGCACTCAAAACTGAGTTTAAATGTGAGAGGAATAGGAGTTTCCCACGGAGGAATGAGAACGACACCAGCGCCTCCCCCTTGCTTGTCATTTTGAGCCATAAAAAAAAAAGAGTGAATTTGAAAGGATTATATTCATGATGAAATTGATTAATGGATTCAATCAGGAAAATGTTCATGAGATAAATTTTTACTAGGAAGAGGGGATTCTACCAATTGATCAGCAATAGCCTCCCCCTTAATGGATTTTAGAGTAATGAACTCAAGGTCAAACGCTGTCATGAGTAAGAGCCATCAAATAACGTGATCAATGTGATAATGTTTGAACTATAATGTCTTAAGAAGATGAAATCTAGTCACGATGTAATTCCTTTGGTTGAGAAGATAATGTTGAATCTTAGATGTTACAAATAATAAGGCGCAACGCATCCTTTCGATTCAAGTGTAGAAAATCTCATAGTCATGTAGAGTAAGACTAATGTATAAATATCCTTTTCATGACCTTGATCATTATAGTGTGTTGGCATGGCCCCTAGAGCATGATTAGTGGTAGATATATACAAATAAAATGGATCCCACCACATGGAGGTGTGAGCACTGGCGAGAGATAGAAGGTATTGTTTCGAGATCATCAAAAGCTTGTTAAAAATTGTGATCCTAATTGAATTCAATATCCTTCAAGTTAGAAAGTTTTGAAATGAAACGGCAAATAGATTAGAGGCGGCCTTGGAGACTACAAAGTTGCTTAAGATTGGCAGGAGGAGGCATTTCAATGATTGCCTTAATTTTTGTGGGGTCAACTTTAATGCCCCTAATAGAAATGATAAATTTAAGGATCTTACCAATTAAGACTCCAAATACACATTTGGCTAGATCAAGATGATGCAGAAGTGAATGAGAGATGCTCAAAAATGACTTGAGCATAGAAATATGGTTGTGTCGATGTTTATATTTTCCTAAAATATCATCAACGTAGTCTTCAATGGTTTTGTGGATAAGGTCATGAAATATATAAGTCATGGCTTGTTGATAGGTAGTGTCTATATTCTTTAAACCGAAAGGCATGACGTGATAGAAAAAGGTCCCCCAAGGGGTGATGAAAGAGGTTTTGTGTTGATCCTCAGTGCAATAAGGATTTGATTGCAACCAGAGAGAAACCATCTATGAGAGAAAGCATCTCATGACTTATGGTAAGATCTACAAGTTAATCAATTTTTGGGAGAGGGAAATCATCCTTAGGGCGAGACAAGATTGAGATCCATAAATTCTATGAATATATGCATTTTCCCGATGCTTTAGTGACGGGGACAATATTGGAAACCCAATGGGATATTCAATGTGAGTGATGAAATTTGTTGTTAAAAGGCATTACAACTCCTCTTTAACAAGGAGAGCAATGCGAGGATGCATGCGAAAAAAGTTTTTGCTTTCCTGGTTTAGCATTGGGATAAGTGACGATGTTGTGGAAAATGATAGGGGTCAAGACCTGACATGTCTAAATATGACCATGCAAATACTTGGCCATGATGGGAGAGAAACGTGGTAAAATGTTCTATCTTTTGTGGATCAAGTTATTGGCCCACCTTGAGAATACAAGGCTCCTATGGAGTCCCAATATTGACATCAATGGTGGCTTTGTTAAGAAGAGTAGGTGAATCAGATGGTAAGGTCTTCTAAAGATAAGAATCTTCTGCCCCCATGTGGGAAAGGATGACATCGTCATCAACACATTGAAGAACATCAATGGTAGAAGAATCTTAAGAAGGGACTTGGTTTTACTATCACACTAATAGGTGACCGGTCCCAAAGTTATGGTGGAGACTAAAATAAATTTAGAGGTAATGGAGATAGTGTCATATAATTCCATGTCCTCAGAGTCAAGAAATATGGGGATGGTATGTTCATATCCTTAGGAGTCAGATGAGATGGAGAAAGTAAGGATGGTAGGTCCATGTCCTCGAGCATGACAAGTTCCTTGAGGATTGGAAAAGATGGAGGAGGTAAAAAAGGAATGCCCTCATCTTCGAAAGTCAAAAAAGACAAAGGAGGTGGAGGAGGCATATCCATCAATATCTCTGATGGTGGGATGGGATCAAAATATTTCTCCTTATAGCCTAACGCACACTTTTCGTAAGTTTTTTGACATTGATCAGGAATAAGGCCATGTGGGTCATGTTCGTAACACCCAAAACCAAATCCATTCCATGTGCATTGATGGAAGTAGTTATAGGTAAAAGATGGATTTTTGAGAAATCTAAAGTCACCAATATAAATCCTAGCATGTGGAATATCATCAATGTGGGAAGAGGGGGTATCAAAACCACCATAAATAATATTGTTGCGGCGATGCGGGGATAAAAACAAATAATGTCCCCGACATCCGGCTAGTACATAGGTGCTTTATCGAGATCTACCAACATGGTAGGGAGTGGGAATGGTATTAAGCATGAGAAAATGATACTCCCCCATCATAATTTTTTTCACCACATCATCTAGGGAGTCTTTATCAGGGAGTTTGGATGAGAGAATGGCTGAACTAGTGGACGGTGCAAATGAATCATCCTTAGGACGACGAGTCGTCATTCGGTCTGTAAGTCTTGTTACAACCTTAGAAGGGAGGGCATCCCGTGAAGCGTTAAGATCTTTCCCTCATGCTCATATTTAAGGGAGCGATGAAGTATTGATGGGACACAACACATGGCACAGATCCATGGCTATCCAAGGAGAAAATTGTATCTTTCAATGATATAAAAGGTTTGATAAATGAGCTTATCACAAACACATATGGGAAGAACAACCATTCCCAAGGCAGGAGCGATGGCATTGTTAAAGGCACGAAGGACTGCAGGCATCTGAGTGACAATTTCCTATAGAATCTTAAGTTGGTCAAAAGTATGGGAAGGAATGATATTAATTCTTGCCCCACTGTCAATCATGGACCGTCGAATGAATGTTTCATTTATCTAAACCGTAATGAAGATGGGAAGTTTATGTTCTTCCAAAGTGGAATGTTCGTAATTTAAGTTTCATTGAATGATATAGCAGTAAAAGTAGTAAATGACCCTACAAGAGATGCAAAGGGTTGAACTTTGTCATTAGGTGTCAAAATGCTCTTTGGGGCTTTAATAAGATCCTGTCTATGATTTAGAAAGCTTTGGATGAGCACATAGAGCAATATTTTAACTAGGGTCTAATGAATCTTTCTAACGATGCTTTATTTGATAGGCATAGGGGTTGCTAAAATAAAAACCTTTGGTTTTAATGATGCATCCAACTCCTTAGGAGGAGGAATGGTGATGTAGGTTTTGGCTTTTGTTTTAGAGGCGATTTGGGCTCGCATGGGCCTAATCGATTGGTTACCTATATTGTATTGTTGATCAAAGGAGGATCATCACTAGGTGAGTCTTCTCCAAAAGGTAAAATAGTAGATGTCAAACTAGATGTGGAAGGAAGGGACCAACTTGGTTCAAGAGAAAGTCTCCCTTCTTCGATGAGATTTTGAATAATGTCTGAGGTGCTCTATAATGTTCAATATCATGCCCATGAGTACCATGAAAGGCACACATAAGGTTAGGATTGAACCATAGAGGATTTTGTCCTCATGGGTCGAAATCCTTAATAGGGGGAAGCATAATTACGTGAGGTTTACAATAGGTGGTAGAAGATTTATGTGTTTGATCTAATGGGAGTGTTAGAAGATGTCTTTTGAGACTCTTTGGTTGTTTAGGATAAAACCTAAGTTTCTCGATGCTTTGATGATTTGGATTCAATCTTACTATTGATTGGTATTCTGGTATGGGATGATTCGGGTTGGATGGTTTTCCTCTAGGAGGGACCATGGGTTTTGTATGTGAAGAGACCCTATCAAAAGGACCATCTACAATATCTACTAGGGAGTCGAGATGGTGACATAGTCATTGATTTGGGAACATGAAACAACATTTTCTGAGATGATTTGTGGAGGATGGGGATTGATTGGATTGTGTTGATGAGGAGGAGGTGACATCTCGAGATCAAGTCCAGTAAATTTCTTTTAAGCATTCTTCCAATGAAAATTTTGGGGTGAAATAAGGTGGTGCGGATGGAACCACATCAATTAATGCGGGTAGAGCGATAAGAGGGACCGGTATGGTTTTCACGAGATGGTATGACTGGAAAGCGTAGAATGGATATAGGCGAGGTGGTCAAGACTATCGAAATGGATGCAGATAGATGATGAGGTGGATAAGGAATTTTACGAAGGACCACTACTTGAGTGTCGAAATAGGTTGAAATGATTGCTTCATGAATGTCTCTATGGGTATGAATGATATATTTACAAATGGGACTCTGGTAGCTATAGATGTGGGAGTAGATTCTAAATCATACATAGGTATACTAGATGTAGGAAGGATGTCAAATGGAATAGGGGTGGTCAATGATGAAGTTGTAGATGGAACAGGGCTCTTTATCATTAGTGTTTAGGGTGTTTATAGTATTAGCACTAGGTTCTTGGGTTACGGTAGAGGTGGTGGCTTGACTTGTTGATGTATGATTTTGGAATGGTTATTTGAAAATGTCAAGGGGTTGGTTGGGTGAAGCATTCAAATTTTCAACTTGAAGATCACCCTTATCAATGAGTCTTTGGGCCATATCCTTGAAAGTATGACAAATTTCTATAGCATGGCCTCGGACTTGGTGATATTTACAGTAATGGTCTTCACAATACCATGCATGTTTTGGTCTCAACTCATCAATCGGTCGATAGGAGGAAGTTTGAAAAGATTTTTGTCATTAACTTGTCAAATATTGTATTGTATGTCTCCTCGAGGAGTGTAGTTAGGCATTGGTCGAATGACTCTTTGTTGATTCCATGTGCTAGATGCAGATGTTAGAGATGATTTAACAACCATGGCATTGGTGCCGCATTTTTTTTTGTCTGTTGGTGTGGATGATTTAGTAAATTCGTGTTTGGGTTTATTTGATTTGAGTTTTAAATGGCCCTTCTCGAGGGTGCGTGTTTCCATCTTTCGAGACATAGTGAAGGCCTCATCAAAAGTTTGGAAAGATTGGATTTACAATGTAGAGGCTATGTGCTTTGCACATGACTGCAAAAAAAAGTCCAATAAGATTATCCTATGGAAGAGGGAAAGATAATTGATTTATGGTGTTATGCCATCGTGCGAAAAATTATGTGATGGATTCATCCTTGAACTGTCTGATGGTATAGATATCATTAATGGTTTCTTTACACGCAATATTGATTGATAAGTGTTCCAAGAATAGTTGCGTGAGTTATGAAAAGCAAAATATAGTGTATTGAGGTATATTATTATACCAATCCAAGGCAAGACTGGCCAAAGACATGAGGAAGGTATGGATCATCAAATGTTGGTCATGTGTGATAATATAGCATGTGTGCTTGAATGCATGGATATGTTATTGAGGATACTCCTTGCTATTAAATTTAGTGAATTTGAGTAATTCCCAATGTGGAGGATACGGTTTAATGGGCATGAAGCGAGTGAATAGGATCATTACATATTTATTCATATGATAAGGAGACTTTCATCCCTAAAGTTGCAGAGATTCAAGGTTAGCTAACCTATTTACAAGGGCATGAATAGGGTCATTTAAAAGAGTCTATTGGGAGATAAAAGGTGGTGGTTAAATGATAGGTTTTTATTACTTTTTGGATGCGTTAGTGTTTAAAGAATTTGTTAGGGGTAAGCCATGGGCTATAATTGAAAGGATGGTTATTGAAATATCTATTACGAGAGATGTGGAGATGATAGGATGATTGGGATTGGGTAGGTTACTTTGCATGGGGATGTGGATATGAACATGTTGGTGTGGATTACGAAAAGGGTTAGACATTGTATAATGCAAATCACCCGTGATAGGGGGTTGGGAAGCGTTGATTGGCATGTTGGATGTAATAAGGTCATATTGTCTAGGTATGGGATATGATATTTAGATTTGAGTAGGAAACTAAAGGGACAGCGGCCAGAAGAAGCTAGGGGAATATTAGTATTAATGGTTTTGTTGATCACCAAGATTGTGAGGAATCGAGGTGACTATCTAGGTAGTCTGATGAGTCAAGGGATTGGTAGAGGAGGAAGTAAGGTGGGCTAAAAAAATTTCATTAGTTGCAGTAGGTGGCGGTGGCGGATTAGTTTGATAGGGATAGATTTGTTGGAGTGGTGGTCCATCTAGGGGAATCTGGGTTGATCTCTAAAAGATAATCTTGAAGTGTAACTAGATTTGCATCCAGAAGCTCTTGAAACATGGTATCACCGAGAGGGATCTTAGGTGGTCCGAAGGTTTAGATCGGCCGATGGTGGGGTGGCTAGCCTAAACGGGATAGATTGATGGTAAAATAAAGGATTGGTCTCTCCTAAGGTTGTAGTGTGAAAAAGAGGCTCTGGTTGAGAGATATCAAGGAGCGGTTAAGTACTCAAGGGCGAGATGAGTAATATGTTGTAGAGAACATTTGTTGAGACAATGGATCGTTTGAGGTAAAATTTTGTTCTATTCTCCTAGCCATCAAATGAGTGACTACGGGCATGAAAATGGTTTTTACCCAAGCAAGTAAATCAGAAAGTTCTTTTATGTTCTTATCTTACTTAAGAATGTAGAAAAAGAAAAAGGGATGGACGACGAGGTACTGTTATCCCAAATTCGCCCCCCCAGAAAATTTGGTCAAGACAACTCCTGCACATAAGGAAATTATGAAGGAAATGACTCAGACCCGTGAGCTCACATTCTAGGATGAAAAACAAGTTACAGGTGGGCTTGAAAATGAAGGAGTTGTGTCCCAGAGAAGCCAGGAGTAAGAAGGAAAAGAAGCGGTGAAGTTTCAAGGTCTTCGGGCTCAAAACCGTTCAGGAAAGAATCCAGAATCGACTAAGTATGGAAGAGCCAACAGAGTGAGCCACGTATTCTAACGGTGCTTCTCCAAGATGAATCCATAAAGGGAGGCTCAAACAAGCCCAATATCTCCATGTGTTCCAAGTCAAAGAGGGTCGTAGGAGGTTTTCTGAGTTTTGTGTTTTACGAAAAGGGGAAAAGATAAATTACGGACCCGAGCCCGATTTTTTCTCTAATCTGACTACCACATGTCCCATATCAAAGGGGACCCATTTTTCAAGTTGTTTTCCCACCCTCCTATACAGACCCAATACAAACTTCGAAGGGGCATATCTTTCGACTCAGGGCTCGAAATATTGTGAATCTAACACCGTTGGAAGTGTCTCGACGTCCTCTACACCATGAAAGGATTAAAAATCATTTTTAGGCCCTGGTAGGTAAAAATGAAGAAGATTCTTCTAGGCCATTAACGTAGAATCCAATCTCTTCAACTACCAAATCTGATTCGATTCAATCCGTTGGGAAACCAGAAGCGACATATTGTGGGAGAATTTACATAAGGCATTGATATTCAGTGGTTAAGCTTTCAAAGTGGGATACGATGCATATTTCAGGGTGGTTGAAGTAGGATTCAATTTTTTTCCCTCTTCTCTCTCTCTTATTCTTTCTATATATTATAACACTTCTCATTTTGAAAAGGAGAGACATTCTGGGCATAGAGAAAATCTGTCAAATTTGTTTCTTGATGCCATTTTTGAGTAGCGAACCTTCTCCCACGCCTGGTAAATGTATTTGTGCCTCTATTCTAGAAATGTAATGGTCTGTGCACCTTTTAGAGCAATAAAAACATGTTTTTGTGGTGTTCTTCAACCCTTTGCATTGTTTTGTTGTTTCTTCGTGCCTCTCCCTTCCAGATTTGTTTTCCTGTGCATGTATTTCACATTTGCAGGTGCAGGATGTTGTGTTTCATGGATTTTAATGGCGAATTTGAAGATCTGGGTCATGTCACTTTTGTCTAACCTCCCTCATCTCCATTTTCTCTATTTCATTCTCCCTCAACAAAATATCTCGGTCCCTTTTCTCTGTGATATCACCTCTGCAGTGTAGGATTTCTTTATTTTCATGCTCTCTCTCTCCTTGGTCCATTGGAATTATTATATTAGGAGTAGATAGTTGCATTTCCTTCCTTAGAAGTAGTTTAGTGCTAGGATTAGGAAGAGGAACCAACCTTCTTTGGAGGATCATTCCCATTTGCAAGTCCCACAACTTGGGGAATGATCCAATGTTATGTAAATCACACCAAATGACCCTGCCTTAGAAAAGCATATCCATAACTCATTTGGGGGTGTTGTGATTTCGCACTAACAGTACCTATAAAAAGGAAAACTATGGCTAGTTTTGGGTTTGTTATGGTTGGTAAATGTCTGAGGTGGTTTACTATTGGGTGATGAAATTCCAATCAGGAAACTAGGTAAAGGTATATTTTGATGTGTTAATTAATTTGTGAGGTTTAAGGTTGTGTGTGATAAGATGTGAAATCCAGAGTATTAAACCCTATTTAAGCTATGTGGGAAAGCAGGATGCAAAAGATTATTCTTTTTAAGCCCAAAATGAAATGTGATGTTCGATGAGTACACAAACAAGAAGGGAAGGTATAATGCAAAAAGGAGAAAATAGGGAAAAGAGGAATACCTGGATAACGATTTTCCTATTTATCTACACTTCTTGAATGATGAGTGATCCAAGCCATGAACCGAGCAAGCAATAAAGCAAGGCCTCATGCTGCAATGTTAGTGGAAAACAATAAAAATCAAGATATAGAAAAGAAAGGAACCACCTAAAGGGCGGTCCCACAAGGCGTGTGAGGAATGTTGTCCAAAATTTCTCGTTCGTTAATCAAATTAATGCACTAACTACTAAAGAAACTAGTCAAATCAGAAGGATAGAGGGTTTATGTTACCTCATATACTTGATATTAGGTGTGGGTGTTGAATGGTTGATTATTGCTACTACAAATCGGATAAAATTTGCAAATAAGAATGGAAATGATTTGATTAGATAGGATGGGGTTGGGGTTTCCCGACTAAGAGGATCTGTAAGTTTGAACTCCTCGGTGGATGTCAACCCTCTTCATTCAAATAATATTGATATAAATTGACAATAAACTAAAATATGTAGAATATGAAGGAATTACATAATCTAAGTAAAATTGGATTAATTCAATGCAAGAAGAAAGATTAAAAGAACTAAAAATTTTAACGTATTCGGGATTCATGTCACCGAGCACCCAGACTTTTAAACAGAGTAGGTCGACGGTGACGTGAGGGACCGGATTGGGAAAACAAGGGAAATTTATAGGTCGGCGGGATCATAACGTAATTTGGAAGATGCAAAAGCTTAAAATGTTGGAGTCAACCTGCAAGGGAAATCGAAGGAATATAGACCAGAATGAGACAATGAGAAGTAGGGATAAAGGATGGGGATTGGAACCAAGACCCTAGTTGATAGTGACCGGTGTGTAAACAGGTTGATTTGTTGTATCGAGAGCGGTTGGGATGAGAGCTTAACAATGGGACAGACCCCGAGCTAAATATTGGATCAAAACACAACCCCGCATAGGAGAAACCCGAGGAAACACACTCAATCCTACAAATTGGAAGCAAAAAGGTCCAACAATGAAGTGGCGGGGATAAAGAAGAGAAAAGGATCCTGCACAAAAAGAAACGACTTTGTCGGGCCATTTCTACATCTTAAATCCATTCTCCAAATCTAGGCAAGGAAAAACTATGAAATTACGTAGGGTCAGACAATGAGGATCAATGCAACAAGGAGCCAAAAGCAAGAAGGAGGAAGAACAACAAAGATTCAAAGTCCCCGGGCTTGAAATGATTTAGGAAAAGGGACAAAATTGACTAAGTATGAAGGAGGCAGTGGAAGAGGCCACGTGTCCCAACGACGCTTCTCCAAAAGTGAATCCAAAAAGAGAAGCTCAAACTTGCATGGCCCTCCACGTAGCAAATGGTCAAACCGAGTCAAAGGGATCAAAATTTACTAAGTATGAAGGAGGCGATCAAGAGGTCACGTTTCCCAACATCACTTCTCCAAAAGTGAATCCAAAAGAGAAGCTCAAACTTGTGCCAGCCTCCAAAAAATGGTCAAACCGACTAAAAATCGTATATAGAAGTGTAAGCGGAGAGTGCCAAGTGTCAGCTTGGTGCATTTCCAAGAGTTGGCCCAAAGGTGAGACCCAAATGAGCGCAAGCTCACCACGTAGCCCAAAGTCTAAAAGTAAGAAGACTATTGAAAATTCCAGAGATCAATGGAGGCCGACAAGTGTCAACTCGGTGCTCCTCCAAAGGAAAATTTGGGTCGGGTTTGCAAACAAGCGAGGTGCCTCCACGTGTTCTACCAAAGGGGGCAGAGTCAGTTGAATAGTCAATGCACAAATAGGCCAGCGAGAGGCTGCCAAGTGTCTCAATGGTGTTGATTCAAGGGTCAAATAGAGAAAAGGTTTCCAAACAAGCGCCAGAGTGACATGTGTCCCAGAGGAAAGCGGGGCATCGGGAAAAGTTGATTTTTCACCCTTTGCCTCAAAAGGAGTAAAAGTTACAAAATGGCCCACAACTCCACCTGGGGAAAAGTCAACATTTAGACCCGAGTCAAAGCCAAGGCGGGGAGTCGAGGAAAAGGTGAAAATTTTCCTTTCACCCAAAAGGCATAAAGGTAAAAATGGGAGTGCATTTCCCATCCAACCAAAAGGCCACGTGTTTGTGTGGAGCTTTGGGGCTGCGGAACTTTTTAAGTTTTGTGTTTTTCACCCAAAAGGATAAAAGGTGAATTGCGGACCCATGGGCCCAAATTTTGTTCCAATCTAGCTGCCACATGTCCCAATCCAAAAGGGGGACCCATTTTTCAAATTTTTTCCCACCCATTTGTACGGAATCGATTCAAACTTCAAAGGGGCATATCTTTCAACCCAGGGCTCAAAATATTGCAAATCTGACACCGTTGGAAAGATCTCGATCTCTTCTACACCATGGGAGTCTAAAACTTTAATTTTTGGGAAGTTAGGTGGAGGTAAAATGGAGAAACATCTTTGAGCTTTCAATGCAGGATCATCAGTCTCAACAACCAGATCGGATTCGATCTATTTTTGTTGTTTCCTCTTCCTTCAAGGCACCGAACCAAGGATCAATGCAAAAAGATGGATTCGGGGCAGATTTTAGTAGAGGCATTAATAACGGTGGTTGAGCCTCAACCCACATTTTCCCACTTCTCTCTCTCTCTCTTTCTTCTCTCAAGCTGAATCTATAAAGATGGATGTAGGGTTCATTGTAAAGGGTTGGATATTCTTAGTTTTGTAGGCTCCCTTCTCCTTCTAGCAAAAGATTTGTGGGGTTCAAGCCTTCCATTAAAACTATAACATGTCTCTACCATTTGGCTATTTTGTAATGAATCTATATCAATCTTTGGAGCAATAAAATACATTTTTGATCGATCTCAGATCCTTCTTGCTTTTTTTCTTCTATCTGGTCTCTCATTACACGTCTGGCTATCTGTGCTTGTTTACTATATACATTTTTATTGGTTTGTGTCAAAGGTAAACTAAGTATTCATCATTCCTTTGGTGCATCACCTGGTAGTTTAGTTATTTCTCATTTCTGTACTCTTTTATCCCTGTCTCCTTGGCAAGCTTTAGACTAGGTATAGATATAGATCCTCTACAAATCCTTACGTATGCACCTGAACAGAGGGATAAGGAACCAACCTTTAAATCTGAGAGATTTTCCAATTTGTAAGGTCCCACACCTTAGGAAAAGTTCCATGTTATGCAATCACACTAAATGAGCCTACCTTAGAAAAGTAGATCTTTTAGAGCTCATTTTGGGGGTGTTGTGATTCTACACTAACAGTTTTGGCACACCCGATGGGACCAAGAAGTCTCCATCTTATTACAAAGTAGGATTGATGTACACTTGTTGTGATTCTAGATTTTAAGAAGCTTTTAAAAATGTACATCTGGTGACTCCAAAAGAAACAAATCTACTAGTTTCAGCAGTCCAAGTAAATTCATGAGAAGAATACAAACACGGTCAAGAACCAGAGAAGAGGGACTTTTTTCTATTTAGACTTATCCCTGAGAAAGGGAGAAGAAGAAGATTTCAGAGGTCTCTATCCCCACCAAGTAGAGCTTTATCAACACCTCCTCCCGAAGACCATTCATTCAATCAAGAGGAGTGCTCAAGCCAATCAAAATGGCTCAGCCAAATCCTTATGTTAATTTCACTGCAATAGTCCACTTGCCTTGAATGCACAAAATCCAGTTCCTATTGCAGCATTAAAGAGTATCCCATATTTCACTAGGGAGAACCAAACTTCTCTCAGGTGATCATGTCCAAGATATTGCAAATGTCTGACACAATCCATGAGATTCATGAAATGGACATAGCAGTCAAGTTGCTCACCTCTTCACTCAAAGGGAAGGCTTCACAATGGTTCAAGAGTCTTACAAGGCTCCATCTAGAACTGGAACCAGATTGTGCACATCCTTCACAATCAGTTTGGGGAAAAGGTGATAACTTGTCTTTGTTGGAACAACTAACAACAATCAAGAGAGCCCCAAATGAACAGCTGACTGACTTCAACCTCATATTCCAATGAACTTGGGATAGGATTCCAACAACAAGAAAAGCCCACACTGATGAAGGTGCCTTCTTATACTTTCTTAGGGCTTTAAATTCTGATATTTCTCTAATGATTCAGTCAATGGGGGCACTACATTACCTACAGCCTATAGCCTCTCTATAGGGGCTGAAAACCATTTGATTCAAGCTGGAAAAATCACTCCTAGGCCATCCATGCCTCTGTACCCTAAGTTAGGAAGCCCAGATACTAACCAAGCACCCACATTAGCTCCTATACCCACCCCCAGAGTCAAAGCTCAGCTGAAGCTTCCACTTCATCATCTAACACCTCTAAAGAGCTTCAAGAAGTGATGAAGCAACTGCAAAACCTAGGAAATGAACTAGTGACCATCAAAAGGTAGCAAGCACAGAGCTCTAGGCCATATCAGCCTCAGGCTCAATATCAAACTAGACCCCAATACCAACAGAATAGGCCACCACCTCAGACTACAAATCAGAATCAAAATCAAGGACAACCTCAAGTTGCTAGACCTTTTAGGTCTTATGATCCAAATACAACCTCAACATCAAAGGCATTGGTCCCTACATAGAACAATATGGCATAGAATATGATTGGTGTTTTCCATGCAGTCAGCCACATAACCAATCCATGTGTTTTAATGGTGCTCTGAATCAAGCTCTAATGGTGCAAACCAGTATGGTGTCACAAGAGCCTAGTCAAGAAGGAGATCAACAACAAGAAGCTCAACAAAGTGAACCTCCAGGAGAGACCATGCTTGTAAATTGGTAGGCTGAAGACTTCTGTGGGATGAATCAGTTCCCTCCTCAAAGTGTAGTTGCCAATACATGGTCCAAAAAGAGAAGTATTGGAGAGGGCCAACCACTAAACTCAGGTAACCCTCAACCTTCCATCACTCCACAAGGTCCTAGTGTTCCAAGTGCAACTCCCAACATGTAAGCACCAATCCAAGCCACCTTCCAAATCTAGTCAGGCACCGGTTGTAACTAACCCACGTGTAAGAAAGAAATGTGTCTGGGAAAGGGTAGAAAAAAGATAGCTCATTCAATATTATTGAGAAGATGAAAAGGACAAGTGTGAGCATTTCACTATGGGAGTCATTGGCCATTCCAGGGCAGAGGGATCTGTTGCAAACTGCCATGCAAAATTGGTCAAGCTCAAATCAACCCCTAATCAATCAGAGAGAGTGCTTTCCAATGCAGTTCAACCTGAGAAGAACCAAGGAGGACAACAAGGTAAGAACTTGAGACCCCCTCCATTCTATGTCTCATTAATTATTGGGGACAAATTAGTGCACAATTGTATGATTGACTCTGGGGCTAGTAGTTTTGTGATGCCCAAACAAATAGCCGACCAGTTGGGTCTCCAATATGAGGTTATCTCTAGAGGAGTAGTTCAATTAGATGGGACAACAGTAACCACTATGGGAATCATCAAAGATCTGAGCCTCACCCTACATGCCTGCCCCAATGTGACTGTCTTGCAAAATGTGTCCATCATAGATTTTCCACCACATTTTGCTTTGTGTCTGTCTAGGGACTTCACTACCAAAATTGGAGGCTACATGTCTACTGATTGGTCACATATGCTCTTTAGGACAAGGTATGGGGCAAAGGCCACAATCAGATCTGAACCTATTGTTGACTATCACATTGAATCCTATGTACCTAGCCCAATCAATGCTAACTGCTCAACCTTTGATCAAGAAGACCTCCTAAGCACTAATGAAGCAAATACCAAGTTGGAATGTATCCCAGACTTGACTCTAGATGAGTGGGCCAAAAAAGACATGCTTTTGACCCCTATAAAGAAATGGAAGAATCTGAGCTGGGTGTCTACCTTCTACATGAAGAAAATCACCCTCTTCCTACCTTAATCAAGCCAGAACATAAAGATGACAATGAGGTATGGAAATTATTCTTTGATGGTTCAAGGAGTAGACAAGGAGCTGGAGGAGGAGCTATGATTGTGTCTCCCAAAGGTATGAAGTATTATTCAGCCTTTAGATTTCAGTTTTCTTGTTCAAATAATGTTGTTGAATATGAGGCTTTAGTCCAAGGTCTTCATTGGGAAGAAAGCTAGGAATCAAGAATCTACAAGTATTTGGTGATAGTGAATTGGTTGCCAACCAAGTCAGAGGACTAAATGCTATCAAAAATGACCTACTCAAGAACTATAAGAATAGAGTATGGGACCTCATAGAATATTTTGAAGCCTTCAACATTATGTCCATACCTAAAAAAGAAAATGAAACTACTGATAGACTTGCAGCAGTTGGAGCAGCCTTTGATGTGGTGGACAACATCAAAAGAGACAAAGAACAACCACATATCCATGTGGTTGTGAGGCCAATAGTGCCAAATAATAATACATGTTGGCAAGTGTTTGAGAATGATCAGCAGATCATTAAATTTTTGCAAGAAGAAGCTGAATTCTCAACCCATAATCAAAGCAGATTGGGACAACAATATGGAAATCAAATAGTACAACTACATACAAACAAGCTTCCCAAAGGCTTGGTAACACTGAATCTATTTTCAATCCTAATGACCAGCTCAGAAAAGAGAAAGCCAACATACAGATCAAGGGAGAAGATTCAGAGTCAATCCCAGTTGGAGAAGACAAAACACTTCAAATTGGCAAGGTGGCCACCGAGCAAGAAAGGTATGAATTCATACAACTTTTCCAAGAATTCCCTGATGTGTTTGCTTGGAGTTATGAAGACCTAAGAGGGTTCAATCCAAAACTAGCACAACACACAATTGAATTGGACCCAGTTTCTCAACCTATCAGGTAGAAGCAGAGACCAATCAACCCACATATTGAGCCCCTAATGAAAAGGGAGCTGAACAAGCTAATAGAGGCAAGCATCATATTTCCAATAAAACACTCAAGTTGGGTTGCAAATCTAGTCCCAGTCAGAAAGAAAAATGGAGAAATCAGGTTGTGTGTTGACTTCAGGATTTGAACAGAGCCTCTCTTAAGGATCACTACCCACTCCCTTCAATGGAACAGATCTTGCAAGTAGTGTCTGGGTCAGAGAGATTCTCTCTCTTAGATGGCTACTCAGAATACAATCAGATCATGGTGAAAGAAGATGATCAGTTCAAAACTACCTTCACCACCAAATGGGGCACCTATGCATACAAAAAAATGCCATTTGGACTATCTAATGTTGGTGCTACTTTCCAAAGAGCCATGGATATGGCATTCAAAGGGCTAATCAACAAAATAGTGTTGATCTATCTGGATGATATCACTGTGTTCTCCAAGAATGCAACAGACCACCTTTTTCATCTAAGGCAAGTGTTTCAAAGATGCAGAAGATTTGGGGTATCTTTGAACCCTAAAAAATGCATATTCTTGGCCCATGAGGGCAAGCTTTTAGGCCACATTGTGTCTAAGGAAGGTCTGAAATTGATCCAGAAAGAGTTGAAGCAATAAAAGCACTGCCATTACCAAGCCACAAGAAGGCTCTTCAAAGCTTCTTGGGAAGATCAACTTTGTTCGAAGGTTTGTCCCAAACTTTTTGCTCTCTGTTAAGCCAATAACACTGATGTTGAAGAAGAGCTTAGCATTCAGATGGACAACTGAAGGAAAGGCAAGCTTTGAGGCTATCAAAGAGGCTATATCACAGGCCCCAACTCTTGTAAATCCATATTTTTCCAAGGACTTCATATTGTATGCCTTTGGTGGCAATGACACTATCTCTACAATCCTAGTTCAGCAAAACAAAGAAAACTCAGAACAACCAATTGCTTTCTTCAGTCATAAAGTCTAGAAGACTATGAGGTGAGGTATTCCTTCATTGAGAAGCAAGTCCTGCAGTGATCAGGGACTAAAGAAGTTTAAGCATTTAGTGTCAAACAACAAAATCCAACTATTGGTCTCCCATGCAGGAGTCAAAGAATTCCTCCTCAGCAAGGACTTGAATGAGAAACGTGTAGGGTGGATCACCCATGTCATGGAATATGACATTGAGATCAGGTCACCAAGCTGGTCCATGGGAGGGGCTTGTGTGAGCAATTAGCCTCTTCTCTACAAGATGAAACAAACAGTGATAAAGAGGTCATTCTTATCTTACAAGATGATCAAGGAGAAGGGAGAGATGATATACCTACTCCTTGTTGGACCCAAGACATGGTGCACTTCCTTCAAACAGGTCTATGTCCTCATGGGATGAGTAAAGAAAAAAGAAGGCATTTTAGGCTACAGCCATCCCATATGTCCTTATTGATGGTGTCTTGTTCAAAAGAGACATCAATGGTATTCTATTGAGATGCATTGATCGATCAGGTGGGGAGAGTGCTACAAGAATTTCATGTTGAAGCAATTGGAGGCCATTTCACTCCAAGAGTGACAACACTCAAAATCATGAAAGCAAGATATTATTGGCCCAGAGTGTTTAGTGACTGTTTCACATGGATCAAAAGGTGCAAGAGTTGTGCATTCTTCAAAGGAAAAGAGAAGCTAGCACACTTCCATTGCACCCAATCTCAGTAGACCAACCTTTCATGCAATGGGGATTGGACTTCATTGGAGTCATCAACCCAAACTCAAGCCAAGGTCACAAATGGATCCTGACAACAACTAGATTATTTCACTAAGTGGACCGAGGCAGTGGCACTCAAAGAAGCAAATGAGTCTAGTATCCTGGATTTCTATGAAGGGATAGTGACTAGATTTTGGAGTACCAACCACCATCATCTCAAATAATGCATTAGCATTTATAGGTTCCAAGATCACAGGATGGGATGTTAAAAATGGGACTTATTTGAGCACTTCATCAAACTATTACCCTCAAGGTAATGGCCAAGCTGAGTCTACAAACAAAAACCTGTAAAGATCATCAAAAGAACCTTGATGAAAATCAGAGGACCTGGCACACAAAGCTCAAAATGGCCTTATGGGCTGATAGAATAACACCCAAGAGATCTACAGGCAGCTCCCCATTCAAGCTTGTCTATGGGAAAGAAGTAGTGTTGCCCATATCACTTGAATTACCAACTTTGGAGCTTGTGAAGCAACTAGAAATGTCTGAATTTGAACCAATGGAGGCCAGGTACATGGAGGAGCTAATAGAATTAGAAGAAGCTAGAGAATTCTCTCCAAGCATTGGAGAAGAATCAGCTTCATCAAGAAATGCTTTGATAAGAAGGCTAGAGCAAGGACCTTCCAGGAAGGGGACCTGGTTTTGAAATGGGATGCAGATCGAGCAAAACCAGGGAGACATTCTAAGTTCGATGCCATCTGAGTGGCCCCTATATGATAATAAGATGTAAAAGTAGTAATGCTTTCCAATTGTCTACATTGGAGGGTGAAGAGTTATAGATTCCAATGAATGGGATCTATCTTAAGCACTGCTACTAAAAGGGAGGTCCCACCCTATACATATCAGTTTAGTTTCTCTTTCCTCTAAGTGCTTCTACACATCATCTTGTTGTAGTGTAGATTTATTTTCTCCTAAGTGCTTTTGCATGCTCTGCATGTTCCATTTGGAGCATGTATGATTTTCAATTTTGTACATAGTCATGGTGTTGTTTTGTTGCTCTTATGCAGTTCATTCATAAAAATAGATGAAGCCCTATTTTAAAACAATTTTCTACTCTCAAAATTTTCAATTCAAGTTTTTCTTATAAAATCTGAGAATGCAAGTGGTCGGGCTCATGAACTAGAGGCAAAATTAGTATCATCCTATTATTCTTGACTCCATGCCCAATAGATACGACAAGGCAACTTGATCTCTTCATCTAGCAGGAAGATGTTCCCGTGAGTCACCAAATTGTTATCCATATTTCACCCCGAGCTAAATATTGGATCAAACATGACCCCACATAGGAGAAACCCAGGAAACACACTCAATCCTTACAAATTGGAAGAAAAAAGGTCCAACAATGAAGTGGCAGGGGATAAAGAAGAGCAAAGGATCCTGCACAAAAAGAAATGACTCTTGTCGGGCCGTTTCTACATCTTAAATCCATTCTCCAAATCCAGGCAAGGAAAAACTATGAAATTGCAGGGTTAGACAATGAGGATCAATGCAGCAAGGAGCTAGAAGCAAGAAGGAGGAAGAACAACAAAAGATTCAAAGTCCTCGGGCTCGAAATGATTCAGGAAAAGGGACAAAATTGACTAAGTATGAAGGAGGCAATGAAGAAGAGGCCACGTGTCCCAACGACACTTCTCCAAAAGTGAATCCAAAAAGAAAACATCAAACTTGACAAGAAAATGATTAGATCAGAAAAGGGACAAAATTGACTAAGTATGAAGGAGGCAAAGAAAAGGCCACATGTCCCAATGGCGCTTCTCCAAAAGTGAATCCAAAAAGAGAAGCTCAAACTTGCGCTGGCCCTCCACGTGTAGAAAATGGTCAAACCGAGTCAAAGGTGGATAGACAGGCGGCCTCAAAATTGACTAAGTATAGAAGTGTAAGTGGAGAGTGCCAAGTGTCAGCTTGGCACATTTCCAAGAGTTGGCCCAAAGGCGGAGACCCAAATGAGCACAAGCTCACCACGTAGCCCAAAGTCTAAAAGTAAGAAGACTATTGAAAAGTCCAGAGATCAGCGGAGGCCGACAAGTGTCAACTCGGTGCTCCTCCAAAGGAAAACTTTGGGTCGGGTTTGCAAACAAGTGAGGTGCCTCCACGTGTTCTACCAAAGGGGGCAGAGTCAGTTGAATAGTCAATGCACAAATAGGCCAACGAGAGGCTACCAAGTGTCTCAATGGCACTGATTCAAGGGTCAAATAGAGAAAAGGTTTCCAAACAAGTGCCAGAGTGACATGTGTCCCAGAGGAAAGTGGGGCATCGGGAAAAGGTTGATTTTTTGCCCTTTGCCTCAAAAGGGAGTAAAAGTTACAAAATGGCCCGCAACTCCGCCTAGGGAAAAGTCAACATTTAGACCCGAGTCAAAGCCAAGGCGGGGAGTCGGGGAAAAGGTGAAAATTTTCCTTTCACCCAAAAGGCATAAAGGTAAGAATGGGAGCACATTTCCCATCCAACCAAAAGGGGCCACGTGTCCGTGATGCGAGCTTCGGGGCTGCGGGAACTTTTTAAGTTTTGCATTTTTCACCCAAAAGGATAAAAGGTGAATTGTGGACCCATGGGCCCAAATTTTGTTCCAATCTAGCTAGCCACGTGTCCCAATCCAAAAGGGGGACCCATTTTTCAAATTGTTTTCCCCCCATTTGTACAAAATCGATTCAAACTTCAAAGGGGCATATCTTTCAACCCAAGGCTCAAAATATTGCAAATCTGAACACCGTTGGAAAGATCTCAATCTCTTCTACACCATGGGAGTCTGAAACTTTAATTTTTGGGAAGTTAGGTGGAGGTAAAATGGAGAAACATCTTTGAGCTTTCAATGTAGGATCATCAGTCTCAACAACCAGATCGATTCGATCTATTTTTCGTTTCCTCTTCCTTCAAGGTGTCGAACCAAGGATCGATGCAAAAAGATGGATTCAGGGTAGATTTTAGCAGAGGCATTAACAGCGGTGGTTGAGCCTCGACCCACATTTTCCCACTTCTCTCTCTCTCTCTTTTCTCTCAGGATGAATCTATAAAGACGGATGCAGGGTTCATTGTAAAGGGTTGGATATTCTTAGTTTTGTAGGCTCCCTTCTCCTTCTAGAAAATATTTGTGGGGTTCAGGCCTTCCATTAAAATCTGTAACATGTCTCTACCATTTGGCTATTTTGTAATGAACTGTATCAATCTTTGGAGCAATAAAATACATTTGTGATCGATCTCATATCCTTCTTGCTTCTTTTTCTTCTATCTGGTCTCTCATTACACGTCTAGCTATCTGTGCTTGTTTATTGTATACATTTTTATTGGTTTGTGTCAAAGGTAAACTAAGTATTCATCATTCCTTTGGTGCATCACCTAGTAGTTTAGTTATTTCTCATTTCTACTCTTTTATCCCTGTCTCCTTGGCAAGCTTTAGACTAGGTATAGATATAGATCCTCTGCAAATCCTTACGTATGCACCTGAACAGAGGGATAAGGAACCAACCTTTAAATCTGGAGAGATTTTCCAATTTTAAGGTCCCACACCTTAGAAAAGTTCCATGTTATGCAATGCTATGTAAATGCTTGTAAACATTCTGCACCGAAGATTTTCTGCAAAATTGTGAGAAAAGCAATTTTTGTTTGATTTTATAATAATGAATGGGAAGGAAGAAATTAGTTTTATAGGTCGGCGGCAAGACAGGTGAGTCACTTTGCACGATTCTAGGAAATTTTCCCCATTAAGAAGATTTTTTTGTTTTCGGCATGATTTTTCTTTGTTTTAAGGGTTGGGCAAATTCTTTAAAGAATTGGGTGGGAGTTGGTTGTTTGGGGATGAGGTGTAGGTGAGTTGGCAGTGGAGATGGGTTAGAAAAAGTGTAGGGAAAAGAAAGGATGTAAATTTGGAAAAAAACATTCCAAAATAGGAAAATAATTAATAAGAATTAATTAATTAATGTTGATTAATGGATACTAATGGATGACGAGCATGATTAATTAATTAATTTTGACTAGATAGGATTAAAGGTGACGGGGATTTGATTAATAGGAAGGATAAATAATAAAATACATGCTCACACAGTGATGAGAGGATAGATACCGAAATTAGGTGTCTATAAACATTCCAGGGCATCAATAAGTGTTTAGAAACATTTTTATGATATTTTCATCATGATGGGAACATGATGATCTTCTCTAATCACAAGGTAAGAGTTAGGATATGGGTATCACTGCCTTACTCTTATAGGCCTTCACAATTCACCTTCTAACCAAAAATCAACTCCAAGATTCTCAAATATTTTTATGATTGTCTATTACTTACTGAAAGAGGTCTTCATCATGCATATGGAAGGATTTTTCCCTAAATGAGACTTTGTTTCTATGGCCATCTGTTGAACTCAAATGAGGTGATTTCATATGCTTCCTCCTTTAGGGTGTAACACACTACAAGGTGTCAGATGAGTGTTTAATCACACTCCTAAGTGAATTGTAACATATGGAATTGAGATGGTTGCTCATCCTCACAAACATGGTACTTCACGTGGAAATCATCCATTTACCTTTCCTGGTTCTAACATCCTCCTTGAATGGAATCAAATTTATGATGCATATACACCTTCTTACTCATATGCTTCTCATTAGAATAGATGAATTCTTAATCCTACAACCATGATGGTCCCGGGTACCTCGATATCTTTACTATTGCATCTTGACTTGTTCAAGAGATTTTGACACAATGACGAGTCGAATATGATGATCATCAATTTTCTCCTTGAGCTTCAAATTTCACCTTTGTGACAAAGACTTCATCTCTTCGAGGAAAGGAGAAATATTACATTCACATCACACTCAATGGACACATTTCCATTCTAGATTATGAGGATATGATTGGGAATTGGGGATCACTTTTACAAACCCTATTTGATATGGATTTTTGCATCACTTTGAACATGATGACCTTTTTTGAACCTCACAATTCACCTTCTCGACAAATATTTCACCTAAGTGGAAACATACTTAGGATATTTGGATACCATTTCTGTGATGATTAAGATGATTTAAACCATCCACTCCTTGCATCCAAGTGTGTCATGCAAAATTCACCTCGGGCCGATGTTTTGGGAGCCTACGAGGTTTTCTCTCTTGTCTAAACCACGAGACAAATTCCCAACCTTACAATGGTGGTAAAAATCAACACGATAGGAAAATGAGAATTGCTAGAATTTTTGAACTCAATTACAAAACTTTCTATTTTTAGCAGTCCTATCTAGGACTACTATTTTTAGTAAGTTTTCACCATTTTCTCTTTCTGATGTTTCTTGCTCGTTTGGAATGTTGTGGATGCTGAGAATTCACAATTTTTAAAAAATTAATATTTTTAGACATGCACAACCTTTTACACTTACTATTTTTAGAAAGGATACTTTCAGGTGTTGAGTTGCAATGAAAACACTTTCAAAAGTATTTGTTTTGCTTCAAGACTCTCTACTCCAATTTTCAAGTTTTTTCATCCACCGAATCTCCATAGAATAAAAAGGAAAATTTCCGGGATGTAATTTTTAACTGTTGCTGAAAATTGTACATAGCATCCATGGGGTTGCTTTCATGATCATCTTCAAGGAATTTTCAAATGGAGTGCACTGGCAGAGTTTTGCGGAGATTGGGTGCATGGATTGAGAGATATGAGCAAAAGTCAGTTTGCAAACTTAATGTTCTAGAAGGGGTTGTAGCAGCATGAAAAGACATTAATGGAGGTTGGGAGGGAAAACAACAGTAATCTAAAGGTTTAAAATGGATAAGTGTGTGATGGGAGAAGTTGATGAGCCAAAAATGGCCTATTTTATATAAGATTTGGCATTCTTTTTCCTTGCATAAATAAGTGGATCTAAATGTGATTTCTAAACTTATGGTTTATTTAAGACAAAATAGAGAGTATATATATTATGGTTATTTCTTTAGAATTCATTGTTAGCTATTTCTAATTATTATTGGGGAAAAGTTGTCGATTTGTGCATATGTAGTCTTTTTTTTCATAATAATGATTCTAAAAAAATCTCCTTCCATTTTTCTACAAATTTTACCATTTGAAATAAATCTAACTTTTACTTCAGAGTCTATAGGCCTAGCTTCAAAGTATGTAGTTCTAGCTACAGATTCTTGCATAACTTAAACCAGAAAATTCAAATGGATATTCTCATAGATTGTTTACTCATAACAATGAGTTGAACAAAAACCTCCTCTCAATTTTCTACAATTGTCATGATTTTTTAAAAAATGGGTTTTAGTATGGCTTTGGAATCTACCGTTATCGCATCGGAGTTTTCCCATATCACTTTGGAGTATCCTTAGTTCACTTCAAATTATCCTCAATTATCTTCGGAGTTGGATATTAGAGCTTTGGGGATGAATACCAGTTTATAGTGGTGAGCATAACTCCAAGGGTGATATTGTTATCTATTTTTGGAAGTCATTCTAAAAATAGATATTTCTATAAGTGTTTTATTATTTGTAAAATAAAGAAGAATCAATATTCATTTTGATTCTCAACAAGAAAATAATAAGATCAGATTGTTAGTTAGAATTAGATAAGTTCTCTTCATATTTTGTGGAGATTGATGTTTTTTGGATAGATTGCAATCTTAGTTGATAAATATGTATGCCTTAAAATAAGGAGTGGGTTGGAAGCATGCAATTATAAATGCAACATCCCACACCTTTGAATGTAATTGCCATTTTTCTAATCAATTCAATTTTTCATTCCGATCATTTGTAAATAGTGTAGATTAAAATTCTCTTCTGAGGAATGAGTTGGCCACTCATTCCAAGGAAGATGGATCTATATATTTATGTTTGTCTTTTCATTATGTAATATATTTGTTTTATCCTTTTATTTTTATAATGTAATTATCCTTTTGATGTACAATATTTTGTGAGCCTGTAGGTGTTTTATGTGTTTCTTTTTAATTCAATAATTTCCTTTCCTACAAGTGTGTTTCCCTTCCTACAAAGTGTGTTTTAATTTCATGTGTGTTTCAATTCCTACAAGTGTGATTTTTAAATTCATGAAAGGTGTGTTTACATTCCTATAATTATATATTTAGTAGAAGGTACCATCACCAAATATCTTTATCTCCTTTTCCAAATAGCCTTCAAACACCATCCTTGGATTGATATTCTTTAATGTTGAGGATTAACAACCCTCATCAAAAGTTATTCAAATATATGTGTCCTTTTTAATTCACATGTGACCATGACAGCTTGATTGAAATGAAGGAGGTTGCGGTGGAGGAAGGTAGGTCACACTTTTGTGCCCCTTTTGTCACTTAGGGGATAGAGGGGACAATTGAGGTGAAACTTTTTACTTGGGTGAAAGCAGGGGTTAGGAATGAACTTGGAGGGCTGAGATATGGTTTTGTGGTGACGTGGAGCAGGGGTTCATACTTTTTGTCTCATTTTTCCCTTAGGGGATAATGAGGACACCTGAGGTGAAAAATTGTGACTTGAGCATCATCCATTAATATGGAAAGGGGAAAGTGAGAAGTCAAGTTATGCGAACCTAAGGGCAAAAGTGGTGATGATTAAGTGATAAAAATTTGACAAGATGAAGGTAGTCACACTTTTTTATCCCTCTTGATCCCTTTGTTCCTTTATTGATAGTGGATAGAAAAGAGTGAAAAAGTGTGACTTGGCCACTTTTAGAAAGCTAGGATTACTCACGGTGTTCAAATCGGGACACCAGGTGAAATTTTCACCCTAAGAGCATACGAAAGTGTTTTTGGGTAAAAATTATATTATTTTGACTCTGTAGAGATCTAAAATATTGACATGCTTAATTACGACTAATCCATCCCACAAATATCCCAACATCATCCATATAATAATTAATCCAAAGATTAATTATTATTATTAATCCATTTTATCATATTTATCATTTATCTTATCATTCCCTCATTAATCCTTTGTATTCATCCAATATCCCATTTTCATCATTAATCAATTTAATTTCATTATTATATAATATTATCCTATTTTAATCCCTATTAACATTTTCTAGGATTTTAATATTCCTACATCTACCTACCCTACACATCCCTACACCTAGTCTTTCCATATAACCTACCCCTAATCATCATTTATTAACCTAATCTAATCCTAATCCTAATCACATCTTCACACCTCTCAATCTAGAGGATTCTATTTATAGAATCCTCTCTAAACTTCCCTCCATTTAAAAATTCAAATAAACCTTTCAGTCTCTATGGAGACTTCTCTCAAATTATAGAAATCTCCATTCTTCTCATGCATTCTCCACCCTTGATCCAAATCCAACATGGCTTCATCCTAGCCATTGAATCCTCCACCCATTAACTATAAATTGAGCTCTCCTCCTCCATGATAGCTAGCTTGAAACAACTTGGAAATCCATAACAAACCTTTTCCATTTTTATGATCCACTCTATCAATCCAATCTAGCATCATTCATCCTTCATCCTTCATCAAGAAATCATAATCAATCAAAGGGATATGATGTCCAAGTGACTCCAAAATCTAAAGAAACCAAGTTCAATCCAACATCTTGAGCACATCCAAAGCATCAAGGGATCTCTTCATTTGGTAAGTGAAGGTATTGCATTTATTTCTCCCTTCCATCTAGTTTAATCTGAGGTATTGTTGAATAGATTAGATTTAGGAATCAATTACTTTGTTTTTGGTTTCTAATCTTTTTAACATATACATTTTTTTTTCCCACCATGGGGTTTACCCCAAAGTTTTGATTGCTTCTAGTAGCATTTCATATTGTAAAAAAATGTCCAAATTTGAGAAATTTTTTTTGATATTTACCCCTTAAAATTTTAAATTTTTGTGACAGTCTTCCGTTTCAATGCTTTTGACCTGAAACAACGCTTTTGTAAACCCCATGGCACTTTTGTAAATACTTCAACGCTTTTTTCAACCTTTAAAACCCCAAAATTGCCATTTTTGACAAAGTGGCACATTAGCAAACAAAGTGGCACTTTTGAAGATAAAGTGGCGATTTTGCAGATAAAGTGATGCATTTGTAGATAATGTAGTGTTTTTGTGTATTGGAGCATTTGTATCCAAAGTGGCTCTTTTGCAGATAAAGTGGCACATTTGTAGATAAAGTAGCACTTTTTTTTATTGGAGCATTTGCACACAAAGTAGCGTGCTTTGTGGATATAGTGGTGCTTTTGTCTGTATATCAATGCTTTTGTATAGACTTTAAAATTTGATTTCTTCTAACCCTATCTATTTCTGTTTTGGCACTTTTGAGCATATATTGGCACTTTTGTCAAGAAATTAGTGCTTTTGTTACTGTTTCAGTGCTTTTGAGTAGATTAGCGCTTTTGTTCTAAAATAACGTTTTTTTGTTTTGTTTTGGCGCATTTGACCTGAAACAGTGCCTTTGTTATGTCAATTAGTGCTTTTGTTCGGAAAAATTTCACATTGATATTAACCAATCTAATCACACTTTCTAGTGTTTTAGTGACTTTTTACAAGTCTAACATTATGTTTTTGTAGGTTTATTACAACAACAAGGGGAGATTCCGTCCATTTTGACATTTATCTAACCTTTTTGGTTGTTAAAAAAACTACTAACCATTTCATTTTCAGCAACTCATTTTGTCTAAGATATTGGGGTGAAAAATCAAACTACTAACCCTTGTTTTGTAGGACCTCCTCTTGAAGACCCAATCATCAAACTAGTAATCTTTATCATTTCATTTTTATCATCTATTATCTTGCATTTATCATCCTTATGTGTGTTTTTCCTTTGTTTCTTATTCATCCCGAAGGAAAAACCATGTATGCTCTCCTCTCGTGTCCTAGGACGATCTTGAGGATCAAAAGCAGCCAAACTTCCCATTTTTATTTTGCGGGGCAGTGTGATGTGGAAGTGATATACATGCACTTTTCATAGTCCTAGGGGTCTCGTGACCATGGGCTTCACCTCCACACATGTAGACACCGTTAGAAATTAATAGAATCTAATGCGGAATAATTCCTCAAAATTGCAATAATAAGAAGTATGAATAGAAATTACGAAATGAAATATGCAAAACATGAAAACAATATTTAACTTGGTTTACCCAATGTGGGCTACATCCACCAATAACACTTGCTTAGATTTTATTACAAACCAACGGTCTTCACAATTACAATAACGAAATCTTGTTTGGAGCTATGCCCAACAAACCCTCCCAAATTCACACTTGAATTCACACACACTATTCAACTTCACAAAAACACTTATAATAAATCCTATTGTATGTCCATCTATTTATAAGTACATCAATAGGTAGCCAAAGAGGCGGTTTTACAAAACAATGGGTACCAAAAAACCATGGGCCCAAAAATAACCCATAAAGGTTACCCATTACCCATGGGTTAATAAACCACCCATGAAAATTTGCTTTGGGGCTTCGCCCCAACCCTTGACTTTGCTCACCGCTCACGAAAGGTGAACATCGTAAAAATATCCGATGTAACACATGGAAGGTGTACCAAACTCTAACATGAAAACCGGCTCCATAAACATAATAATCTCCCACTTGGAGACTCGATTTCCACCGAGCAAGTTTCTCAACCTTTCACTGTCATCCATGAAGCCAACCAAAGTTGAACATAGCTTTAGCTTATCCCTTGCGACCACCTTGGTCATCATGTCTGCAGGATTCTAACTGGTATGAATCTTCTCCAACTTCAACTTATCTTCCTCCAAAGTTGTCCTGATGAAGTGATATATCAACTGTATATGTTTCATCCTGGAGTGGAAAGCAAAGTTCTTAGCTAGGTGTATAGCACTCTAACTATCACTATGCAGCTTACATTCCTCCTGCTTATGCCCCAACTCCTCAAGTAATTATTGTAACCAAATCATCTCTTTCCCTGCCTCTATGACAGCAACATACTCAGGCCTTCATGGTTAACAAAGCCACCGGCGTACGTCAGTCGTGAAATCCGGCTCACCGATGTCCCACCTACAGTGTAAATATAACTTGTCGTGCTCCTCCTGCTGTCTACATCTCCAACCATGTTTGAATCTACATAACCATGTAAAGTGGTGTCTGATCCACTTTGTAGCACAAAATTGTCCCCATGGTCCCTCTCAAATACCGAAGGATCCACTTTATTGCTTGCCAATGCTCTTTACCTGGATCACTCATAAATCTACTCACAACTCCCACCGCATGGCAAATATCGGCCTAGTGCACAACATAGAATACATCAAATCGCTAACCATTGATGAGTAACGTACCTTGGACATCTGGTTTCTTTCCTACTCTGTCTTGGGACACCGTTCCTTTGATAACTTAAAATGGCTTGCCAAAGGAGTCCCAACCGGGTTTAGCATCCTGCATGTAAAATCTATCCAATACCTTCTTAATGTACTCGCCCGAGATAAAGTCAGCTTCCGTTCCTTCATATCCCGAGTTATCCTCATACCAAGGATTTGTCTGGCTACCCCCAAATCCTTCATATCAAAGGATTCACTTAGTTGTTTCTTGAGTAATTTTATTTCCTGCATGTTTTTACCTACGACCAACATGTCATCAACATACAAACATAGGATAATATAACTTCCATCCTCAAATTTCTTTATATACACACAATGGTCAGAATGACATCTAATATAACCTTGCTCCATCATGAAGCTATCAAACTTCTTATACCATTGACGTGGAGCTTGTTTCAGGCCATACAAGCTCTTCTTCAGTTTGCACACCATCTCCTCTTTACCTTTGACTTTGTATCCTTCTGGTTGTTACATATATAGCTCCTCCTCCAAATCACCATGGAGAAATGTAGTCTTTATATCTAATCTGTTTCTAAGTGCAAGTCTTCTCTTACACTATTCCAAGAATAGTTCGATAGAAGTCATTTTTACTACAAGAGAAAAAATCTCATCAAAATCTATACCTTGTTTAAATGCTGCAAACCCTTGACCACCAACCGGACCTTATATCTTTTCTTTCCTCCTTCTTCATCTTTAACTCTGTACACCCACTTGTTCTGCAATGCTCTTTTGCCTTCCGGTAGCTTCACCAAATCCCAAGTCTGGTTCTCCATGAGAGACTTATGCTCCTCATCCATGGCTTGCTCCCACTTCTTATTGGCATCTACCTGCATTGCTTCATCAAAGCTCTCTGGCTCTCCACTATCAGTGAGTAATAAATAATAAAGAGAAGGAGAAAAACGTTCAGGTTCTTTTCTTACCCTAGAAGACCTCCTCACTGTAGGAGTTTGGGGTTCCTGTTGAGTAGGTTCTTGAACTGATTCATGGGTCACTGTCCCATCCGGAAGATCCTCTACCACTACATATTCTTTCTTGGATTCTTCCCTATTTTCCTACAATTGTTGCTTATACATGACTTTCTCATTAAAGACCACATCCCTAGACCGAATGATTTTCTTGTCCTTAATACTCCAACATTTAAATCCAAAGTCATCACCACCATAACCAATAAAAGTGTATTTTTTTATTTAGCCTCTAGCTTGGTCCTATCATCCTTGTTAATATGAACAAACACCTCACATCCAAAGACTCTAATAAATGAGTAATCGACTTTCTTACCGCACTTTGCCTCCTCAGGTATGCCTCCATCCAAGGCACTTGAGGGTCCTCTGTTTATCAAGTACACAGTTGTGCTCACCGCTTCTACCCAAAAATAAAGAGGCAATCCTTGCATGTATCCTCATGCTCCTAGCACGTTCCATTATTGTTCTATTCATCCTTTCGACACCCCATTTCATTGCGGGGTTCTGGAACCGTCTTTTGCCTGTGTGAATTCCATTCTTAGAACAATAATCATCAAATTCATTGTTGCAATACTCCCATCCATTATCTGACCTGAGACATTTTAACTTAAGACATGTTTCATTCTCTACCAAGGCTTTCCATTTAACAAAAGTATCAAATACATCATATTTGTTTCTAATCCAATAAACCCAAATTTTCCTTGTTGTATCATCAATAAAAGTAACATAATAACTTGAACCCCAAGAGATGATACTTGAGTGGCCCCACACATCGAATGTACCATCTCTAACTTACTCTCTTTCTTCATAGGTCTAACCTTGAGAAACCTTACTCACTTCTGTTTCCCATATATGCAGTTCTCACATAAATCCAAACTCATTTCTGTATATCCAGGAAAATTCTTCTTTATGATGTCCATGCCCTTATGACCCATATGACCGAGCCTATAGTTCCATAATGTTGCATTTGCATCTCAAGCCACAAGATTACAATCATTAGTACTATCAGTGGATAAATACAAGGTTCCAACCTTCTTACCTCTTACCACCACAAGAGCACCCTTGGTAACCTTCCAAGAGTCAGTTGTAAATATCACAGTACAACCATCACTTCCCAATTGCCCCGCTGATATCAAATTTCTCCTTAATGTAGGCACATGTCGACATCCTTCAATAGCCATGTATTCGCATTCCACATCTTAACTGAACAAAATCTTTTCTAACTATATTGTAAGGCTCATAATCACCAAGATAAACATGCCCAAAATCCCCTTGAACATAATCAACAAAATAATGCCTATGTGGAGTAGCATGAAAAGAATCCCCTAAATCTAAAACCCAAGATTTAGTAATATTATGCAAAGAAAGAATCAAAGCATCCTAGCATACATTACACGATGCCACATTTTCTTCCTTGTTTTCTTCTTGTTGTTTCTTCGTATCCTCAAGCTCCCAATAGTCCTTCTTTGTGTGCCCAAACTTTCCACAATTCCAACATACAATCTTGCTCTTGGATTTTGACCTTGCCCGATCTTTTGATTTTCCATGGTTTCCTCTATTCTTCTGTCTCCCTCTAGTTTCCACTATCAAAGCATTCCCAAGTAGAAGTTTCCTGGAGCTTTTTCTTTGCATTTCCTTGCTTAGAATCACCCTACAACATCCTCAAACTTCAACTTCGAGTTAGGCTGGAACCGAGTTGCTTACCGCCATTACCAAGCTATTCCAACTTTCAGGTAAAGAGCATAGAATTTATAAAGCCCTAAATTCTTCATCAAATTCTATTGTAACTCGAAGCTAGCATATTCACAACCATATTGAAATCATTTAAATGATCTGCTCCTGAACTATTCTCATACATCTTCATATTAAACAACTTTTTCATTAAAAATATCTTGTTAGAGGCAGAGGATTTTTCATACAACTTCCGTAATGTATCCATTAGATATTTTGTAGTCTTTTCCTTTGAAACATTAAATAATACCGAAGATGTAAGACACAGCCGAATCGTTCAAGTGCCTTCGATCCAAAAAATCCCATTCTGCATCTGTCATACTCGAGGGTTTGTTCACCTTCTCAGACAACGGAGTATAAAGATCCTTCTAATAAAGGTAATCTTCCATCTGCATCTTCCAAAGACTAAAATTCTGCCCATTGAATTTATCAACCCTTGATCTTCCATCATCTGCCATAGCTCCCACTCAAGCTAAAAAAATTCCCTGCGATTCAACACTTCAACAAACCAAACCAAGCTCTGATACCAATTGTTAGGAATTAATAGAATCTAATGCGGAATAATTCCTCAGAATCACAATAATAAGAAGTATGAATAGAAATTACAGAAATGAAATATGTAAAACACGAAGACAATATTTAACATGGTTCACCCAATGTGGGCTACATCCACCAAGAACACTTGCTCAGATTTTATTACAAGCCAACAGTCTTTACAATTACAATAACCAGACCTTGTTTGGAGCTGCACTCAACAAACCCTCTCGAATTCACACTTGAATTCACACACACTATTCACCTTCACAAAAACACTCATAATAAATCCTATTGTATGTCCATCTATTTATAAGTACATCAATAGGTCGCCAAAGAGAGGTGATTTTACAAAACAATGGGTACCGAAAAACCATGGGCCCAAAAACAACCCATAACGGTTACCCATTACCCATAGGTTAATAAACCACCCATGAAAATTTGCTTCAAGGGCTTCACCCCTAAGCCCCCATCGGGGGCTTCACCCCCCTGAACCCCCTTGACTCGCTCATCGGTGAGCGGGACCGCCGTAAAAATATCTGAGTGTAACACATGAAAGGTGTACCAAACTCTAAGATGAAAACAGGCTCCATAAACATAACAGACACGCCATGTGTTCCGCGAGGTATAAAAACTCTTGGAAAACTATCATTATTGGTTAAGCACTTGTTTTTTTAAAGAGTGGTGTGAAGTGAGGGGATTCCACGTCCCCAATACCTGGCCTTAGATAGCATCCTTGCAACACGTACTTGGGCCCCACGTACATTGCACAATATATCACGGATGCCCCTAGTGAGCTCGTGCATCGTATATTAGGTAACCTCTTGGCTGCATATCAAGCTATAGTGCAAGGAGGCTGCACTCCCCAATATTACTCGTTATCCAGCCCCACATTGACACATAAGTGGAGAGCCAATTAGGGAACCATCGTCTGTGTGTGGTATTGAAAGCGGGCTATAGCTTGATTGCAAAAACCCACTTGACTAGGTAAGATGTGTGTCACATATTTTTATGTGCTTTTGAACACCCTTAACCATCTTATCATGTTAAAATTTTAATCAACCAAACATCTTCATAATTAACTATCCCTAATCGATGATCCTAATCCTAATCCCATCACCATCCTTAATCAACAATCGTAATTGAAATCTAATTCCCCACGCATCCTATCCAACCATGGCCTTTGATCCTCAATCCCCATCCTCCAAACCAACATCCAAACCCTATCTCTTTTCTAAATCCATCAACCAAGTTATCCCATCATCCCCCACCCATCAAAGTTAACCATCTCACTTTGACCACAAAGTCCCACACACCATCCAACACATTAACAAACAAATCTCAAACTTAACATCCTACCTCAACCAATCCCATCCTCATCATCTAAATCAACCATCCCATATCGATCCTAACATCCTAAAAACCATTCAACAACTTAATCAACAAATATCCGATATTCAATCTTTAATCAATCAATCACCCTCTAAACTGTCATCTCTCAAACAACCCCATCCACAATCTTCCCTTCCTAAGATTCCTACCCCTCACCCCATTTACTTCCTCTTTGAGGAAACAAAATCATCCCAATCCACACCCTAACCTAATCAACAAAAACCACTATCCCCACAAGCAAATTTCATTGACTTTGACCACCTCACCAACTTTGACCTAGACCAAGATGACCTCTTATGTGCCCTTGCTAATCTAGCCACCAATCCCAAACCTACACAACCATCCCAAACCCTAACCTCCAAATCCCATATCAATCATCATAACCAACACATTCCTACCATCAAAACTCATGCAAATAATCCACCACCATCCAAAATTCAAAACTTATCATCAAGTCCCATTCACATATCCACAACCATACCAATAATTTCATCCAAAATGTCATCCCCCATATCTCATATTATTCCTCCATCCTTTTCATTTTCATCATCCCAATCTGATCCTATAGGATTTCTCCTAGATAGTCCCATGTCCCCTAATCCACCATCAAATTCAAATTTTAAGCCTATTCCATCCCCTACGCCTAATCCTATTAAAACTATCTCATCCACAATGATTCCTAAGTCGACTCATCCCCTTATACCCCTAATCCTAAACCATCTAATGTGGATCCTACGCCACCCTCATCCACATCTAATCCTATCTCAACCACATCATCACCCGAACCTAACACTATCCTATCATCCAATCCCATTTAATCCGCATCATCCTCAAATCTTAAAACATCTAACATAACTCCTAAATCAACAACTCACAAACCTAACAAATCTAATACCAATCCTCTCTCCACCCTATCTCCTACCCAATCAAATATGATTCATATGCCGCCTTCATCCACTTCATCTCCTAAATAAAATAAATCTAATGTGGTTTCTACACCACACCCATCTCCCAAATCTCCTCCATGCCCAACATCACCCACTTTAGTGTGACCCCTATATCACACCCATCCCCTTCATGTTCATCTATCAATCCCAAACAATCTAATCCTAATCTCAAACCATCTACTCCAACCAAATCTACTTTGGCCTCTACGACCAAATCATCCACTTCGTCCCCGAGCCTATTCCATCCGCTTCATCTTCTAAACTACATCAATCGAATCCAAATCAACCAAAACATCTCATTAACCACCTAATCCTGCACCATTACTTCATACTCCTCCAAACCATTACTTCCTACTCCCCAAAACCATTTAACCTAAACCATTTCACTCCTTTAGGAGAATCCTTGACCACCATCTTCCATCATCTAAAAACCTTCAACATGATCATCCATCCCCCAATAAAATCACACAATCCAAACCTTCCCAAACCATCTTGGTATCAAAAATAGTATTATTCTTACTCCCATTGCATCCATGGACATTTTACCAATCGTTGCAAGCAATTTAGGTCTTATGTCCAACACCTCATTAACAGAGGACTTCTTGTCCTTGTACCTCTTTATCCACCATCTTTCCATCCCAATCTTATCCCTAACCATCACCCATCATCCAAACCCCACTCGAAATCCAAACATCATCAGCCATCCAAATCTCATCGTACATCCAACCATCCCTCACCAACCAAAAACCAAAACAAATCTCACCCCCACACTTTGTTAAATCCGCCTCTTAGCGGATGACAACATTACAACCCCCTAGTCTCATGATGACCACATTTCATCATCTTCCTTGTCCACTTCATATCCTATAGCCAAAAATGTGTTCACTAATATGAAACATCAAGGCAAAGGCTTAGGCATCCATGAATAAGTAATTTGCGAACCCATCTCCCTTCCTCAAAATCCAAGTCATTTTGGCTTAAGGTATAAACCTAGCACTAATAACCTCTTTCTTACTACTCCATCACAACCCATTTCTACCACTCCTATTGTTGATCTTACTATCCCAACCACTTAACCCAATCATAAATCATTTAATCCCCTACAAATACCAAACACCTAAAATTGATTGAGCACATAATTCTTCACCAAATAAGACGGATGTTATTTCCTTCCACTCATCCTCCTTCCATCAAACATCCAAATCCCTTTGCATCTCATTCATTATTATTATCACATCCATTTATATCCTTTTCCAATCCATTCATTTGAACACTTTATCAGCTTGCTCACACATGTTGTAAGCCAATAGTACCTACTACAATTGTGTGACCTTGGTCTATCATTACCTCTAACATTCTAGCACCATTTTCCTCCTAGAGATCCCCACACTTTAACACATTTAATCAACTTGTGGTGAAGACCCTTGGGTGCATCTTTTGAAACTCTAGCCAATGTCATCACCACACTAAGTTCCATCCCCCCACTAAACCACTTATGATTCTTAACCCCTAGAGAGTTTTCAAGAGAGTGGAAGATCTTTGTGCAAAAAAAAATCAAATATTAAAAAAATGAAAATTACATCAAAATTCAAAATATCAAATCAAATCCACCTCAAGACTCTCTTTACGGGTGTTTTTAGCAACTCTACCAGGGCTATGGATGCTTGGCTGGAAATATAAATGTTGTGACGAGAATCAAATGTATGTCCATCGAGGCTATAGACGTATGGTTGGCAGTAGAGTAATGCATGACTTAACCTTACATTCACCTTCCACCAACCTACTTGACTTAATCACTCCCTACACATTGGCTAGTTTGTCTTCACATACTACCCATAAATTATTCACCTCAAGCAAAAGAATTAACCATCACAATTACACACACTTTTATCTCGCAGAGACATACGGATAACATGTTTCCAAGTATTGTTTAGACCTTGTTCACACTTTTGTTTTAGTCGACTCTTTCCTTACAACATGTTTCATTAGTCTCATATTTTTTCATCACTTATATTATTCCATCTGTCACATCCACATCCTCTTGGATTGAACATCTATGTAAGCGTACATGACCCTTTCATTTTCATCACATCCTCCTCATGTCCCTTTCTAATTTTCTTCATCATGACTTGGGAAACCTTACTATGATCCGTTGAGGGCATCATCCATTTTATATATCCCTTACTTACTGTAGACACCAAATTTGGGTCTTACGACTCCTCGTGCACTCGTATCTTGTCCCGCAACCTAACCCTACCTCACCACCTAAACCTTACACACCTAATGATTTATTAATTACCTTATAATTAATAAATCCACATCTCCAAACCCGCCACCTCATCTCGCCACCTCACCGTGACCTAGCCCTAACCCTAAACCAACCTAATTAAGACCTATGACTTGGTCCAGACCCACACCCATGACTCATCACCCCTCACCCGCACCAAAATGAGCCTAATAATGACTTGACCAAGCCCACAACTGATCCCTTGGGAGAAAAGGAGGGAAAAATGGCTATTTTACTAAAAATAGCCACTTTGACCTAACTCGACATCGGTTCCTACTCGACCACCATCGGTTACGTAACCACCATCGGTTCCCTATAAATGACCTCCCCCAACCAAAAAGAAGGGATCTGGAATTCATTTGGCGGAGAGAGAAGTGAAACAAGTAGAAGAGGTTACAGAGAAGAGGATCGAGCCCAAGATCTGAATCGAGCAACTAGATCGCCGTCACACTCGTCCCAAGCATCGGAAAGACCGAGGATAGCTTCGCTTCATCGCTCACTTTCCAATACCGGATCATCCCAACTAAGCCTTCTATCGCCACCACATTCCTTGGACCTGTATCTTCATCAGGAACTAGTAAGTAGTATCTTGTATATTTCTAAACACCATTTCTTGAACTTTTAATTCATAATAATTATAAGCTCACTCCTAGATCTACCACCCGGAAGCACTCTACACCTAACTTTCATTCATCAACCCCGATATTGCCCCAAAGACGCTTTTCTCCATCACCCTACTACCCCCTAATAATTTATTAACCCTATAAACACCATAACCACCTTACAACTGACTTCATTTGAAACCCCTAAATCACTGCCCCTACCGATATCGGTTATCTTCTACCGGTATCAGTGTTATAACCGCAATCGGTTATCGAGTGGCCGGCATCAGTCACTGTGACTTATATCAAAACCAACCTTTCCTTTATTTACCCCCAAACAATCTCATATCCAGTGGGTCTACCCTTGTAGAACTTGATCTAAATGCATCAATAACCGTGACCAAACAAACATCATGACATTTTATTATTGGTAGTTTAGTCTATTACTTTTTAACAAGGTACCTAAATCATGATTTCGCAATAGCTTATTTATTATCATGATCGGGGCAAAGATGTCGATGCCTACTGCATTCTGAGGGCTCCCGGCAAAGATCTACAAACAGCTCTACGCGGGTCCTCTCCATGGGGATCATCAGGGTATCAGTACATACCCTGCGAATCAAGTCCCGCCACTCATCGGCTAGCTCTCTGAAAGGAGAAAAAAATTAGAAACCAAACAAGAGATTAGAAATACAAGAGTAAATAAGAGGAGAGATAGTAACTAAAGTAATCCTAAGTTAACAACAAACATTAAAAGGAGGGAGGGTAACTTACTCGGATCACTAAGCCTCCAGGATAGATCTATAGGATCAGCACCTGCCACGGATTCCGCCGCTAACTGAGGGGCTGCTCCTGTGGCTGGAGCAACGTAACATCCTGTAATGGACTCATCCTCCTCACCATGGCCCTGGGAGAGTGGCTCCTCTGAAACTAGAGTATCTCTCTCTGCACTCTGCTTGGCCCTCGCGCTGCATAATATCCGAGTGTCGTGCCACTCAAGATCACTTTCCTCCTCTGTCTCTTCCCCTGTAAACTCCTCAGACCCGGAGTCTATATCAATAGAGTCATCGCTACTATGGGCAAGACCCGCGGCAATCTGAAGCAAGGGTACCTAAGGAGCACAAGCTCTCCCTCGAGCACGTACTACTCGCCTGGCCGTAATAGGAACGCCAGGTTTCACCAATGTCCAACCTCGGCCTCTAGGCCCCCCTCTGGCCTCTCGGACTGATCTGTATACTGGTGCTACTGGGGGAAGCATACCCACGTATGGTAGGCCAAACTGCTGAGGAACTCGGCCAAAGGGGTGCATCTCCACTCGCCCCACTCTATCAATAAGCTGCCCTGTAGTGGAGCAGGAGATCAAAGTAAGAGCCTCCTCGCCCCATATACCTGCCATAGTCTGATATGGTGTGGCCTCCATGTCGGCAGTAGTCAGAGAAGCAACTGGCTGATGAGGTGCTCGGAGCACCGACATATCTGTCCATCTGGCTGCCCTCACAGCTCCGGATCTGCCACCTCTACACCTCTGCCGTAGGGGATGAAGTGCTCATAGACCCAACTCATGACTAGGGTCGGGTGGCTCAAGGACTACCCCTGTAAACGGACTACCCTGTATAAATCATGGTAGGTGGTCCCAAGTATGTCTAGCTCCCCAGGCATATATCCGGCCATGTCCCTCTATCTGTGTAATAATGGGGGACCAGCAATATAACAATGTATCTCCTCCCTTGTCCCCGATCAGTCTCGAGGCAAGGATCCCCATGATGGCCTGGCGAAGTAAGGGGATGGGCAAACTAGGAATGGATCAAACTCTAACCCCCTTCTTCGACCCCGTGGAGATGACTGCATCTCCCATGTATGTGGCCCACTGTGCTATCTGGGCCCACGAACCTGTTGTCTCAAGGGTGAGACATCTCCCAATAATCGGGACCCCCAGAATGTGATAGACATCCTCCAAAGTAATAGTCCACTCATCGCGACCCCCTGTAATCGGAAGGTGTTCCGATCAGCATCCCAATAGGAGAATAGGTCACAAAGAATGTGACTAGATGGTGTAACATGGGGCACGCGTGAGATGCGTAGTATCCTGGCCCTCTGAAGAGTATCCTCCTCGGCCCGGTGAGAGGGCATCTAATCTGTTGGGAGCCAATCACACTCCTCTCGGCTCCACCGGATATACTCCTCTCTCGCCTGCATACACCCAAAAACAGACAAAACAGAGCAAGTTAACATCCGAATAATACTAGAAAAATCATGAAAACATGTAGAAATGCTAAAAATGCAAAAAAAATCTCAAACAAATGTTCTTTTGGCATTCTGTACAAAACCACCACCCTGAGCAGAGGGGCGGTTTGAACCGCCACCTACTTACGGCGGCGGTCATGACCTGAAAACCCACGCGGTTTTTAAACCTAAAAAGCCCAAAAAACGACAAAACAAGACCATTTTAACTAAAACAAGGCCTACCCAGTAGGCGCCCCCCCTAGATGAACCTTTTAACACTAACATTTTCAAAAATTACCCCCACGACAAAGATTTTAGCATTTCAAAATTAAGGGGGTAAAAGGGATAAATTGAAGAAAACTAACCTGTGATCTCGCAGGTCGATGTTCCACTCGTGGAGGCATGATCACTATCCTGTCACGGACATTTTGACTCTACTCACGCAAGAAACCGTCACCGTGGGTTCCAGAGCTCAAAATCAATCGAATCAACTCACGCAAATGAATAGGAAAATGGGCCCACTTTCATATGTATAAGAACTCGATCGGTTTAAAATGCCCTTTTCACAGGTTTGGAGCGCCGACGGAGGTAAGTTCTTATCCCCGCATAAATGGTACGTTCTCATTTCCTATTATTTTAGCATTTATTTTCCAAACTATTATGTCTATCTGCACTTGAGTTCTCTTTTCGTTTTGCAGGTAACGGGAAATTTGGATGGCACCATTTCAACACACGGACATATTAGGTATAACTTCTAACTTCCCATTTCGGGACCGCCATACTCGGACCCACCATTTTATGCCTCTTCATGGCTAAAACGCTTCTCCGAGGGGGCAATATGTACGTACCCAAAATTGTGAGGTATCTTTGATCGTCTAACAACGTAACAAGTGCCCCAATGATGATACAGGTCTCCTCACAAGGTGTTCGGGATCCGGAAAAGCTCTCTAAACATGCGTTAACATCCCACATGCCCCGCTTAGCCCCTACGTCCTTTGTTTTTCTCTTTTTCTCTTTTCTTGACCTTTTGTTCTTCAGTTACGAAACCGCCGCCTTGCCTAGGCGGTAGTCTCGTGACCGCCACCACTGATCGGGCGGCGGTCCCAGAACCGCCACCCTGCTCGTAGCGGCGGTCTTGTAACCGACACCCTGCTCAGAGCGGCGGTCCTACACGCGTTTTCCAGAAAGCACTTTTAACATGACTCACGTAATTTTAATGTTTTACCAGCTTTCTTTCACCGCCATAAGCTTGCATTTATGATTATGGTTCCCTGGAATAGTGTTTTGTCATTGTTTATAGTTTAAGAGTTCAAATTGGTTTTTACCTTGGGTAAATCCAAACGCTATAAATATATGGCTTGTGCTCAAGCAAATGGCCCCTCAAATTTGCCTCTGAATTTCTCTTTGCAATAGATTTAGTTTTCATCTTGCTTAGAGCTCTTAGTTTCTTTCATTGCATGCCTAGTTAGTATTGTTTTGCTGTTAGGAAGCCACATATCCATCTTGTGCAAGTGTTGTTGATATTTTATCCAATCCATTTGGAGTAGAATAGTTTGTTTTTAATAGGAAGCCATTAAAGTTGCAAGTTTTGTTCTTCAAACAGATAGTTTCGTGTTCGGACGTTTCATGTTGCATGACTCGCAATAAATCCCGCTAGGAATTGCATAAGCCAAGCTCTGTACTCTTGCGCTATCCCTCTCTGCGCGCATTATATTCAGTCTGTATCTTGAGCTGCCTTTGTCCCAATATCTACTTCGTTGATGCTAACATTACACATTTTTCTAGATCCACGTGAATAGGAAGGAACGAGGAGATCACACTCGAGGGAGAAGATCACATACACCATCGATTCGCCACTATTCTGCAAAATCCAGGTTCTAGCTTTCAAAGTTCTAAATTAGAATTATATCAAATAAAGTAGCCAATTACTTTATTCACAATTCTGCTCTCAATGTTTCCAAGGAAGTTGTGGGGATTGATAGTTTCGAGAAACTATGATTCACTCCTCACTTACGAGGTAGGATTGAGAGCCTTGCAAATAGATTAAGTTAATTATTTTATTGTTTAGAATAGATTCACAATTGCACGCATACAAATAGCTACACTCGGCTATTTTGCTTGTTTTAATTTCGTCATTAGATTAATTGTCAAAATTCTAGATATGTTAACAAGCTACTCTTTTAGATTCATTCAAATAGTTCTTCGTAAAAACAAAAATAGAGAAATCATATATGCTATAGATATATTTCACGTAGTTAAATTCACTTTATTGCGCTTTGTTTACATTATTGCTTTTGTATGACAATCACAGGACCTAGGGAGTGCAGATAATACGTATTCGAGCCAATCATGCCTCACCCAATCTCATCACAGCAATAACTGATATAGATCAAAATCTTAGAATCCAAGTCTTCCAAACAACAACAGATCAGCTCTCAGTTGAGGGGATTAAACATAGAAGACGACCAAGCGCACACATTTTGGTCGAATCAACCAAACTACAGATTACCCTAGGTAACATCCATATGACTGTAGAAGGGGTTGAAAGAGAACAAACCTTTGGTTGCGATCCTTTAGTCCCACAGCCAGACGCAGGAGACACTCTTACGGATATAGATACTAGCCTAAGAATTCAGGTTGCAAGAACGCCCGTGAGGTACTCTGAGAAAATTGCACAACTATTAATTTTGAATATAGAGGCTGAAAGCATATGACTATTGGATACTAGGGATCAGGGACTGAATTCGTACATGACCATAGCAGGACCGCAACAACCAAGAGTCTACAGTTATGATCCACAAATCCCGCAACCCAACGATTCCGTAAGTGAATCAGACATAGACACCGGCCTATGCACACTAGTATTCAAATCTACTCCACTTCCACCTATCATCATCACACAGTTATCCTTCTTAGACATAGCAGCTAACAAAGCTAAGGAGTTCTGGACTAGGCCAGAGAATCGTCCATAGAGTAAACTATATTTACCATCCACCATATGACCTTATCTCGGGGATATACACGAAACTATCCCGGGCCATTTTCCACGTATATTGATTGGAGCCTTCGAGCAGTCATCCTTGCCGATCAATCTATCACACCGATTCTGTGTTAGGAGGGCCTTCTTTGCCTTAGATTCGCAATTTCCACTAGTGCGTGTCGAAGACATTAGATTGCCTAACTAGTTTGTCTCGCATCCCATACATATTTCATCCTCACCGGTTGTCTCGGCACGACCTCGAGAGGTCGGGTGCGAGGAAGAGTTACTGTTGATTCCCAAGTTCGCTTGTCACGTTTCTTCGTGCAATGCGCTGATCTTGTCCTCAAAGAGAATCAACATGTAACCAAACTAGAAAAGAGCAAATGTGGGAAATTTGCTCCTAATTGGATTGACCTTACATTATCACTCACACCTATGGATCAGGTACTTATTGTTTAGCTTCACTTAATGGTAAACCCGAGCCTGAACCCCTTAATGCCTTGCATCTCCGACCATTCTACTGTTGAATTTAGTGTTACATCACTTCTTATCTACCTTGCGCTCATCCCTTGAGCTCATTTACCACCTCATACACCTTGTTTCTGTGCATCTCAAAATAGAATCAAGCTCACATGGTTTGATCATCACCTCCTCTTAAAGATGCCTTCCCCTTTTTAGTCTGGTCCATGACTTAAAAGTATCAAAATAACAAGTTCTCAATTATACGATTCTGGGATATTCTTGAGTCAAACTTCCTGCAAAACTAGATACTTCATGCCAAATGGACATCTAGACCTCTAAGCTCTAAACTAGACTGCTCCCTCGAAGGACAGCTATGTGCAAAGCCGCATCTGCTATTATAAACTAGACTGCTCCCTCGAAGGACAGCTATGTGCAAAGCCGCATCATGCTACTATAAGTAGACTGCTCCCTTGAAGGACAGCTATACAAAGTCAACCTCTATCAGAAGCTTCTCGCATTGATCAGCTTTGTGAAGACCTCAAGAAACAACAAAATGCATATCCCATATAGACTTCCCGCATCGATTAGTCTATATCCAGAAAAATAAAAGCAGCATTCAAAAGCACTTTTGAGTCATGGACTCGTCTATTTAGGTTTGGATCTATTTCGTCAGAATAATCACCTTATAACAAGTCCTCTACGCCCCAGCCATACCATCCACCTCACCTCACCATTTTTCAAAACAACAAAAGGGACGTGACGTATAACCGATATATTGTGATTATACAACTCTTTCCACCTATTGACTTCTCGCATATGCAAGGTACCTAGAGATTCAAGCTCATCCTATGATAATACGTGGTTTGTTTAGCTCTTTCCAACTATGGGACATTTTTGCCTCTTTTACCCAAATCTAGGATTATGTGTTGACCTTAATCAGGACACGGTTCCCTAATGCTTGGGTAAGCTAACCCTTGCTTCACCTATACCTTACCAACTCCAACAACCTTACCCTACCAATATCAAAATTTTTACCAACCAACAAATTGCCTAACCACAACCAAATTGCCTAAATTCACCTCTCCCTGGTCCTAAGGGAGAACTACATCGGTCTGAGGCCCCTCCTTGCTTTGTGCAATGGGCTATGTAGGCAGCACTTAGGAGACATGGGGTCTCCCAAGGTTAGCTCGACCATCCCCTACCATAACCTATCATGTGTTGTGTTTTCCTTAAAAATATAAATATTTTCGCGTATTTATATTGATAACACTCACCTTCGCAACCAACCAATCGGCCCGACCCAAGGCCGCAACCAACCAACCGGCCCGACCCAAGGCCGCCACCAATCAATCGGCCTGACCCAAGGCCGCCACCAATCAATCGGCCTGACCCAAGGCCGCAACCAACCAATCGGCCCAACCCAAGGCCGCAACTCACCAATCGCCCCGACCCCAAGGCCGCAACCAACCAATCGGCCCGACCCAAGGCCGCAACTAATCAATCAACCCGACCCAAGGCCGCAACCAACCAATCGGCCCGACCCAAGGCCGCAACCAACCAATCGGCCCGACCCACGGCCGCACCCAACCAATCGGCCCAACCCAAGACCACACCAATTAAGTACCTCGACCGAGGCCCGCAAATTACGATTCTATCCACCCATCATGTAGTTGTTTGTTCAATCAAGCTCACCTGTTCATGTTTTAGCATGACTAAGATACTTGAATTGATCAACCAACCAGCTTTGCTGCTTAGGCGAGACCGTGACGTTTATCTCAACCAAACCAACCATTTGCACGCCGAACATGCCTAAACATTCCAAAGACCTTCCCGTTATATCCCCCCGGAGCTACTTCCTATGCCTTGGATACCAGGATTATATCAGCCTTGTTTGGATAAACTATCGACCTTTGCCTATGAATTGCTTGTTTTCTCTTCAAACCATGTACCCTGGTCGCACTACTGCATTTTAACGTGCATCGGCTTCCTTGAACTTACCCCACCATCTTACCAGCATCTCACCATCATTTACCCTTTATCAACCCTATCCCTAATTTCATGTCACCTCCATTTGTGATAGACTTGAGGGGGATTACCTATACCCTTAACTGGGGCAACCACTTTTTATTATTGTCAGTGCAGCTTTAAAATACAAGCTACACGACAACAAGGGGCAAATGTAGACACCAAATTTGGGTCTTACGACGCCCTGTACCCCGTATCTCGTCCCGCAACCTAACCCTACCTCACCACCTAAACCTTACACACCTAATGATTTATTAATTACCTTATAATTAATAAATCCACATCTCCAAACCCGCCACCTCACCATGACCTAGCCCTAACCCTAAACCAACCTAATTAAGACCTATGACTTGGTCCAGACCCACACCCATGACTCATCACCCCTCACCCGCACCAAAACGAGCCTAATAATGACTTGACCAAGCCCACAACTGATCCCTCGGGAGAAAAGGAGGGAAAGATGGCTATTTTACTAAAAATAGCCACTTTGACCTAACCAACATCGGTTCTACTGACCGCCGTCGCTTATGTAACCGCCCGGTTCCTCAGTAAATGACCTCCCCCAACCAAAAAGAAGGGATCCGGAATTCATTTGGCAGGAGAGAGAGAAGTGAAACAAGTAGAAGAGGTTGCAGAGAAGAGGATCGAGCCCAAGACTATAACTGAGCAACTAGATCACTGTCACACTCATCCAAGCATCGAGAAAGACTGAGGATAGCTTCATCAGCTTGCTTTCCAATACCAGATCATCCCAACTAAGCCTTACTATCGCCACCACATTCCTTGGACCTGTATCTTCATCAGGAACTAGTAAGTAGTATCTTGTATGTTTCTAAACACCATTTCTTGAACTTTTAATTCATAATAATTATAAGCTCACTCCTAGATCTACCACCCGGCAGCACTCTGCACCTAACTTTCATTCATCAACCCCGATATTGCCCCAAAGACAATTTTCTCACTCTCTGAGTTTTCTCCATCACCCTACTACCCCCCCTAATCATTTATTAACCCTATAAACACCATAACCACCTTACAACTGACTTCATTGAAACCCCTAAATCATTGCCCCTACCGATATCGGTTATCTTCTACCAGATCGTTGTTATAACCGCAGATCGGTTATCCAAAGGCGGCATCGGTCACTATGACTTATATCAAAACCAACCTTTCCTTTATTTACCACCAAATAATCTCATATCCAGCTGGGTCTACCCTTGTAACTTGATCTGAATGCATCAATAATCGGTGACCAAACAAACATCATGACATTTTATTATTGGTAGTTTAGTCTCTATTACTTTTTAACAAGGTACCTAAATCATGATTTCGCAATAGCTTATTTATTATCATTTGCATTAATTCGTATTAAAAGGGGAACTGACCACCTTCGAAAGGAAGTCTAATATTTCCTGGGCCCAAGGCAGTTCCCTCACTTATTGTCTAACTAAGATCTGGTGGTCTTGTATTCTTACTTACAGGTAGTCCTTCCCAGACAAAAAGGAGTTCTTCACAATCGATCTGATCTCTCTATGGTACGTGCACACCTTCCCAACACTCAACGTATTCCTCCTAGCCCTAACCCTTATCTCTGCTTTCTCAAGAGAATGAAAGGATAGAAGCAACTCTATTCCGAACGAAATTCTGCATGACGAAACACTTACCATCCTACCCTACACGTGGGTGCGAATCGAACCCATCCATCCATCCACACTGGCCACCCTACTTCACACTTGGGGGAACACCACATCTATCCCTCCCTCCATCCCCCTATACTTGGGGTCATATCTTATCATCTTTTGTATCATGCATCTTATCATATACCACATCCTTCATCTTATCTATATATCTCCCATCTCACATCCCATCTAATCCTAACCTATTAACCCATACCTATCATAAATCACCTATCCAATTTCCCTCAATCCTTCCCTTTCATCCTACCCAAACACACTTTGGGACTTATAAGAGAAATTCACATCCCACCTTACATCCCTTCCCATCCCCCATGAGCTATCCCATCTTGAATCCTTTCATCTTACCTATCCCCATATCCCAAATCCAAAATCAAACATCAAAACATCCATAAATCTAAACTTCCAAAAATCCAAAATCTAAAATCCAAAATCCAATAATCTAAACATCCAAAATCAAAAATCAAAAATTCAAAAAATCCATTAAAAAAATACAAAAATGCAATGTATGTGTTTTTGCTTGTGTGTGTTTGTTTTCTTATTTGCATTTACATGTCGACGCCAATGATAAGAGGGGGAATTTGTTTCTTTTTCTTGTGCATGTACTTCAATGATACGAGGACCATATTTTTATAATAATGTGTCCAATGATATGAGGACAAGGGCATTTAGAAATTCAGTCATCATGGTCTTTATACCTTGGTGCATCTTGTTTTATGCCACATCAATCACAATATGATAATGATGATAACAGTGGGAACTTTATGGTAGCACACCCCTTCTATCATCATCTTTTATCCTTATCATCATCCACACCTAATCATCATCATCATCTAACTATATAACCTCCTCATCCTCCTATCCAATCAATCCTTTATCAATCAATCAATATCCACATCCAAATCTTATCATCTCGCATCCAACATCCAAAATCATCACCCCCTTACCTGGGGCATATTCTAACATCCTCTCATCGAGCTTAAACTCTGGTCATCAAACCCAACTCATATTCTTTCATCCACACATCATCAAATCTTCAAATCCTACCCCCTTGACTGGGGTATCTCAAAATCTAACATCCTATAAACCACCATCCTCAAATCTAAATCTAAACTCCTCAACACCTCCCCCCTTTGTTGAGTTGTGGAGCTCAATTACTTTAGTTTAGTATGCAATGGAAACTTGCTGGAAAATATAGTAACCGCATCGCTTAGGGGAATCGCATCGGTCACCTGTGAACCGCATCGGTCAGTGTGACCGGATCGGTCAGAAGGGAGGAACCAGCAATGGTTAGGTCTAACCAAAGGCGTCGATTACTCTGTAATGCGAGGATGTTTTAATTAACTCTCAAGAATTAGATCTATTTTTAGCATTAAAGTATATCTATTGATTGTAATTGCATGGCTAAGTTCCCTAAGTCTATAAATGACTATATAAGCATAAAGCTAGGGTTTAGAAGTAAGAGATTAACAAGAATTAGAAAGAACTTAGCAAATTTGGTGTGAGAGATAATTCTTGGTGATGAAGCAAAAGCTTGAAGAAAGAAAGTATTGTACATCCCGAGAGGTGTGGAAGTTTGTAAATCTTCATTGTATATCTTGTCAAATCTTTGGATAATAGATTGGCTTGTTTCTTGGTGGATGTAGCCCACACTGGGTGAACCACGTTAAATCTGGTGTTGATTTATGTCTCTTGGTTTGTATATTTCTTCTAGTAGAATATCTGCTTTTATTTACATGTATGCTTAGATCTGATATATTGTCTGTACAACCGGTGTGCTAACCCCAACAACTGGTATCAGAGATTTGTTTGAGGGTTTTGTGTGTTGATATATTTACTCATAGAGGGTTTTCTGATTGAGTGGGAGCTACAACAATGGCAGAAGAAAACAAATACAAGGTAGAGAAATTTGACGGCCAAATTATCAATTATGGAAGATGCAAATTGAGGATTATCTGTATCAAAGAGATTTATATTTACCGTTGGATGAGAAGTCTAGACCTACGAAGATGACTGATGAATAATGGAAGATTCTTGACAGAAAGGCTTTGGGATCTATAAGATTGAGCTTGGCAGCATCCATGGCTTCCAATATTACAAAAGCGGCTTCTACGATAGAGTTAATGAAATCTCTTGCTAATTTATATGAAAAACTAGTGCTTCAAATAAAAAAATTTTGATGAAGAAACTTTTTAGTTCTAAGATGCATGAAGGTGGATCTGCATCTAGTAATTTGAATGATTTCTGATCTATTGTAAATCAATTAAAATCGGTTGCAATACCATTTGATGATGAAGTAAAAGCACTTTTACTCTTATGTTCTTTTCCTGATAGTTGGGATAACTTGGTAATGGTTGTTAGTAATACATCATCTGCTAATAATGTTTTAAAGTTTGATGATGTGGTTAGTATAATCTTGAATGAATAAATTCATAAGAAGAGTACTGAGGAATCATCATCTGGAAATACTTTGAATGTAGAAAGTAGGGGCAAGCAGAATGAGAGATCCAAGAGTAAGAGTAATGGGAAATCAAAGTCAAGGGATAGCAGATTTAAATCAATAAGTAAGGGAATTACTTGTTGGAAATGTGGAAAGAAAGGACATACAAAGAAATATTGTTGGTCAAAGGATAAAGAGAACCAATAACCAGACAAAGGTAAAGAAAAAATCTTGTTGCATCAGAGAGGTAATGCAAAATGCTCTTATTCTTTCTTTAGATAATAGAATTGAATCATGGGTTTTAAATTCTACGAGCTTCTTTCCATGCACCCTAATAAGGGTTATTTTAGAAATTATGTCCATGAAAATTTTGGGCATGTTTATTTGGGTGATGATGAACCTTGATATATTACTGGTAAAGGGGAAGTTCATCTAAAATTGTAGAATGGAAATACATGGGTATTGAAAGATGTGAGGCATGTGTCAAGCCTCAGGAGGAATCTTATTTCTGCATGGCAACTAGGTGAATTTGGTTACATGGTTACTTTTACATGAGACTCTTGGAAAGTCACCAAGGGTGCTTTTGTTGTGGCAAGAGGTAAGAAGGTAGGAATGTTATATTTATCTACCTGTATTATTGATTCCTTTTCTGTATTATCTACTTCATATTCATATGCATACATGTGGCATAGTCGGTTAGGCCATATGAGTCAAAAAGGAATGTAGATCTTAAAGGCTAAGGGTAAGTTATCATATTTGAAAGATTTAGATCTTGATTTTTGTGAGCATTGTCTCTTTGGAAAGCAAAAGGGAGTGAGATTTCTCAAAGTTAGGGCAACTAAGAAGGACCGAAAAATGGAGCTTGTACACTCATATGTGTGGGGACCACTCGGGTAGCTTCTCATGGAGGATCCCAGATTATATTACTTTCATTGATGATGCTACAAAGAAAGGTATGGGTTTATTGTATTAAACGTAAATCGATGTTTTTGACTTTTAAAAGATGGAAAACCCTTGTTGAGAATGAATTAAATTATAAGTTAAAGTGTCTTTGATCTTACAATGGTGGTGAATATTGTAGCAAGGCTTTCAATTATTATTGTTCAATGAATGGGATACGTAGAGAAATAACGCTTCCAAGAACACCACTGGAGAATGGTGTTGCAGAAAGAATGAACAGGACTTTCATGGAACATGCTAGAAGTATAGTGATACATTTTGGATTGCCCTTACAATTTTGGGAAAAAGCAGTTGATACAGTGGCTTATTTGATTAACTGTGGTCCTTCAAGTTCACTAGATGGAGGAATACCGAGAGGAAGCTTGGACCAGAAAAAAGGTAGATATTTCTTTTCTTAAAGTTTTTGGTTCGAAAGCTTTTGTGCATATTAATAAGGAAAATAGAAAAAAGTTGGATGCAAAATCCAAGGGATGCAAAATCCAAGAGATGCACTTTCATTGGTTATGGATCTGGTGATTTCGGTTTCATTTTTGGGATTTAGAGAATTCTAAAATTATTAGGAGTCGTGATGTTGAATGGAATGAAAAGAGAATGTACAGGATCAAATTTTGGTACCCAAAGATGAACTGATTGAGAATTTTGTGAATGAAAATGAACTCTCGGATTTAAAAGAATTACCGATAGGGTTACACAATAATCGGTGTCGGTTGACCCCTGACCGGCATCGATCAAAAGAACTGCGGTATTAGTTACTGAAAGATCCAAACCGCCTCGGTTAGCAGAATCAGCATCGGTTAGAGGTGACCAGTAGTGGTCACTATCATATTTGGATAGGAATGTCCAGGAGGTCCAAATTGAGCCTCCGGTACCCCAAACTCCTGTGAGAAGGTCACAAAGGGTAAGTAAACCTCCAAAAATATTTACACCTTCTCTATTTTATTTATTATTGATTGATAATGGTGAACTAGAGAGCTTTGAAGAATCAATGCAGGATAAGACTCATGTCCAGTGGGAGCATGGCATGGATGAGGAGATGGACTCCTTGGAATAGAACTAGACATGGGATTTGGTTAAGTTTTCAGCATGTAAGAGAACATTGCAAAACAAGTGGGTTTATAGGATCAAGGAAGAAGAGGGTGGACAAAAAGATACAAAAAGGCTTGTAGTAAAGGGATTTACACAGAAAGCAAGTATTGACTTTGGTGAAATATTTTCTCTTGTTGTTAAGATGACTTCTATTCATATTGTATTGAGTTTAGTTGCAGTACATAATTTGTATTTAGAGAAAATAGATGTGAAGATGGCTTTCCTTCATAGTGATTTGGATGAAGATATTTATATGCAGTAGCCACTTGGGTATGAATTCAAGGGTAAGGAGAAATTAGTGTGCAGGTTGAAAAAGAGTCTATATGGGCTCAAACAAGATCCAATGTAATGGTACATGAGATTTGATAGTTTTATGCATGAGTATGGTTACTTAAGATGTGAATCTGACCATTGTGTTTATTTCAAAAGGTTTGAAAATGGGAGCTATATTATTTTGTTACTGTATGTGGATGATATGCTTATTGTAGGATCTAGTATGTAAGACATTGGTGAGCTTAAGAGAAAGCTAGCTCACACATTTGATATGAAGGATTTAGGAGTTGCAAAAATAATCCTTGGCATGCAAATACATAGAGACAGGAAAAACAAGAAATTTTATTTGTCTCAAGAGGATTATATCTACAAGTTGTTAGAAAGGTTCAACATGCAAAATGCAAAAATTGTTAGCACACCTATGGCTGGACACTTCAAATTGAGTAAAGATCAGTGTCCATTATCACATGAGGAGGTCAAATACATGACACGAGTGCCATATGCTTTAGTAGTTGGGAGTCTCATGTATGTTATGGTTTGTACCAGACCAGACATTGCACAGGCAGTGGGATTGGTGAGTAGATATATGGCCAATCCGGTAAAGAGCATTGGAAAGCCAGTCCAATGGATACTCAGGTATTTGAAAGGGACATTTAGCATGTAGTTATGCTATGGAGGTTCAGATATTTCATTATGTGGCTATGTTGATTTGGATATGGCTGAAGAGATATGGATGGTAGAAGGAGCACTACTGGATATATTTTCACAGTAGGTGGGATGACAGTTAGCTAGATTTCAAGATTGCATAAGGTTGTGGCTTTGTCTACTACAGAGGCAGAGTATGTTGCAGCTACAGAGGCTAGCAAGGAGATGATATGGATGAGTAGGTTCATGGAAGAGTTGGGAAAGGAGTAAGGTGATTATAAACTGTTTAATGACAGTCAGTGTAATTCATTTGGAAAATAACTCAACATTTCATTCAAGAACGAAACACATTCAGTTGAGGTATCACTTCATACGGCAGGTATTGGAGGATGGACAGTTGAATATGGAAAAGATTCATATGAGCAAGAACCCTGCAGATATGCTAATGAAGCCATTAGTAAAGGAGAAGTTGGAGCTACACTCCACTTCTATTGGTCTTCGAGTTTGAGACTTGAAGAGGAAGAAACAAAGCTAAGGAAGGATCCAAGAATGATGTTGTATAGGTATGGTGCAGTAATTAATCTCCAAGTGGGAGATTGTTGAGTTGTGGAGCTCAATTACTTCAGTTTAGCATGCAATGGAAACTTGCTGGAAAATACAGTAACCGGCATTGGTTAGGGGAACCGGCATCGGTCACCTAGGACCGGCATCGGTTAGGTAAGGGAGGAAACGACAGGTGATTCATTCTAACCGGCGTCGGTTACCTGTGCGAGGATGTTTTAATTAACTCTTGGGAATTAGATCTATTTTTAGCATTAAAATTATATCTATTGATTGTAATTGTTTGGCTAAGTGCCCCAAGTCTATAAATAACTATATAAGCATAAAGCTAGAGTTTATAAGTAAGAGATTAACAAGAATTAGAAAGAACTTCCAAAAATTTGGTGAGAGAGAGAGAATTCTTGGTGATAAAGAAAATCTTGAAGAAAGAAAGTATTGGACATCGAGAGGTGTGGAAGGTTGTAAATATTCATTGTATATCTTGTCAAAGCTTTGGATAATAGATTGTCTTGTTTCTTGGTGGGCGTAGCCCACACTGGGTGAACCACGTTAAATTTGGTGTTGATTTATGTCTCTTGGTTTGTATATTTCTTCTGGTAGAATATCTTCTTTTATTTGCATGTATGCTTAGATCTAATATATTATCTCGCATAACCGGTGTGCTAACCCCAACACCCTTGACTAGGGCATCCTCAAATCCAATATCCTAAATCTTCACCCTTGACATACATCGTTGACTGGTGGATCTCCTACTCCAAAATCTGATATCTCCTAAACCTCTAATATCCCTCTCCCTTCTCTCTTATTCCTATAATCCTCTCTCCTATTCCTCTACTCCTCTCTCCTAATATTCTAATATTCTAATCCTAATTATTTGAATCCTCAATCTTCTAATCTTATAATCCTAATCCTCAATTCTTCTAATCCTCTCATCCTAATTCTTTGAATCCTCAAATATTCAAATTCTCCCATCCTCTCTCATTCACTAACTTGTGTCTCTCCTCTTTTCAAGTGGTTACCCGAATGATTCCTTCCCCTTTCGGCCCCTTGAGGGGCATCATATCACCATCCTAACATCTTCTTTTCTTTTCTTTGAACTTTCATTGCTCAACAATAACACTTCAAAGAGGTGGAAAATGTAGACATCTAAAATGTCAACATGCTTAATTAAGACTAATCCATCCCGCAAATATCCCAACATCATCCATATAATAATTAATCACAAGATTAACTATGATTATTATTAATCAATTTTATCATATTTACCCTTTATCATTTATCATTTATCTTATCATTCCCTCATTAATCTTTTTTATTTATCCAATACCCATTTTCATCATTAATCATTTTTATTTCATTATTATATCATAGTATCCTATTTGAATCCCTATTAACATTTTCTAGTAATTTCATATTCCTACATCTACCTACCCTACAAATCCTTACACCTAGCCTTTCTATGTAACCTCACCCCTAATCATCATTTATTAACCTAATCTAATCCTAATCCTAATTACATCCTCACACCTCTAAATATAGAGGCTTATATTTCTAGAAGTCTCTCTAAACTTCCTCCATTTAAAAATTCAAATAAACCTTCCACTCTCCATGGAGACTTCTCTCAAATTCTAGAAATCTCCATTCTTCTCATGCATTCTCCACCCTTGATCCAAATCCAACATGGCTTCATCCTAGCCATTGAATCTTCCACCCATTAACTATAAATTGAGCTCTCCTCCTCCATGAGAGATAGTTTGAAACAACTTGGAAATCCATATAAAACCTTTTCCATTTTCATTGTCCAATCAATCCATCAACTCTATCGATCCAATTTAGTATGATTCATCATTCATCCTTCATCAAGAAATCATCAATCAATCAAGGGGAGATGTTGTCCAGGTGACTCCAAAATCTTAAGCAACCAAGTTCAATCCAACATCTTGAGCACATCTAAAGCATCAAGGGAGCTCTTCATTTGGTAAGTGAAGGTATTGCATTTCTTTCTCCCTTCCATCTAGCTCAATCTGAGGTATTGTTGAATAGATTAGATTTAGGAATCAATTGATTTGTTTTTGGTTTCTAAATTTTATCTAATATTTTAACATATAAAGACTCAAAAACACTTTATGGGACCATTAGAACCATTATTAGGATCCAATTCTTCCTGTAATTTAAAAATTAGGACATATTTCATCTTTGATCGAGAGGAGTAGTTGTTTTGTTCTAAACCACCTTAGGAAATATTTGAGTCTTGGAACAAAGTTCTTATGTCTATCTTGTAGAGGATTCCAATATATTTCCATTGATATTTTGTTTTCCTCCTAACTCCTTCCAAAGTTGTTGGAATCATCTCAAGAAGTTAGTTTTCATCGGTGGAGCTTTCATTCCTTACACCTAGAATTACCCAATGTTGAATAGATTGTTCCTTAATCAAATTTATTTCTCAAAAATTTCCTAAATTGCCTTAGATAACTTCAAGTTTATCATAAATCACCCTCATATGCTTTACATTTTCCATATACACTCATGGAGGGTGTTTACTTAGCTACAAAATGACCAACAATGACCTTTTTAGGCCTCCGAGGAAGTTGTCTTTCATCGAATCTCAATGAGTTCACCAATCATATTAGGTACTCTTCCCTGTACATTGAGGCATAATTAAAAAAAAAAATTAGCACCTTCATATAAGCCTGAGTGAGGGTGGAATTAAGGGCAGGTTGTCCAGAGAAAGGATTCACAATGACCGAGAAATAGAATTTTCAATTATGGGCTTTTAGTTGTCATGATCAAAAGTTTCAATTTTTCATGTTACAAAATCTGTATGACAACAACTGAGCCACTGGTTCTATCTTGGGAAAATTGGATTGTAAGGGTAAATGGATAACCTTATGTATCTCATGGGTAGTAGACTAGTGCTTTGTTCATTGGGTTACTGAAGTCACCACACCGAGAAACTATAAAAGCTACAAACACAACCAAGAAATGATCACAACAAACACACAACAGAGAAAGGAAACACACAAAATACCTAAATCACCTATGGTACTTATGGGGGACAACTAGCCTTCACTGTAGCACTGATTCTTACTGAATTTTTACATGTACATGAGTATCATTGAATTCCTTTGTTCTGCATATCCATTGATGAGCTCACTGAAATATGACCCCTTTCTCAATTTATTGATAAAGTTTGCATGATTGTTCTTGCACTTTAGGTTCCACTTATTCAGTTCATTGCCTTTGTTTTTTTACATATTCTTTCCATCTTCTCGAATCTCATTTATTCCCAAGTTCATTCCAATTGTTGATTTTCCTTCATTGCTACGAGAATGTGTCTTGATCATACTAGGCTTGTTATTTCATTCTAAGTATTGTGATCTCTCTGGGAATTTGACCTTTACTTAACATCTTCTTCGTGACCATTATTTCCATGAGTTGATTCTCGACTGATGTTTTAAGATTTTAATGTTATCACTAACCTCTTGATTCTCCATGTTTCTCAATTACCCTAAGAAACTATCGTTCATGCAAATTTTCTCATTTTGATCTACTTTTCTATATGGTGTGGTGTATACATTGCTTCATTTTCTTAGAAAGATGATGAGCACAAGGTTAGGCATGCAATATGGAAATCATCAGGCCATTTTGAGCTTTAAAATATGTCTCCATGATGAAAGCACATTTTCCTTGAGTGGAGTCAACCTTGAAAGATGAAAGCATATTCGTATTCATACATTCCTTGTTAAGAAGGTTTTCAATTTGAACAAAATCAACCTTGGGATAATCAAGCATCACTCCATCTATTGGTTCTTCATTGAGGAGGTCTTCATCTTCTTGAAAGGAGAATGAGCACAAGATTGGGGATGAAACATCAAGATCATCATTTTCCCACTCTTTACCATCATGAACTTAGAATTTCATATCCATGATGAAGTCATCCTCTTCTTGAGTAGAGTCAACTTCAAGAGGCCTAAACATCTTGTTATTCATGCATTCCTTTTTGAAAGAGTCATCCTCTCCCAATGGGAAAGAGAAAGCTTCATATTCACAATCATACTTATTGAATGGGTCTTCATGTTGAACCTTGAGAACATGATTGGAAACATGGGAGTCACCTACCAAAAAAGTTGTTTAATGTCTCTCTTTCTTCTTCTTGATCCACATTGGTCGTTACCTTGGGGTTGATTTTTGTAAGTCAATACTTTCATGACCTCCATCACTATCAAAAAGAGAATCTACATCCATACTCAGTGGGAATAATCCAATATCAATTTCTAGTTCCATTGGATTGTGATACTTTCCAACTAGATCTATCATACCCAAGTAATCTTCCATCAACATGGGCAACTCGGCATGATCATCTAAAGCTATGAAATAGTTGTAATACCTTGAATCTTAAAATAGGATGTCCACCCTTGGCTCATCTAGGCTTTGGACCATGTATTATAGTTTCCTAATAGGAAGGAGCTTCTTCATCTTATCATTGACCGGAATGGGGGTATGTGACCAATCCATCCGTATATCTCCCCCAACATCCCTACTGAAGCTTTAGGTCAAAGCAAAATACCATATGAGGTTGGCATGTCTACTAAAAGTATTTTCATCGTAAGTTTCTTGTCGGGAAAATCTATAAATGCCACTTGAGCATATTTGACATGGTCACTAAGAGGTACTTCTTTGGTTTCCTTGAGTAGCAACGACCAATAGCCGAGTGAGAGAGAGACTAAGAGCTTTAGAAAATTTTGCATGCATGACATTTTCAAAGGCATTGGAGTCGATAATGTAATTATTTAGTTCCTATTCATTGAACAACACGACTAGATAGAAAGGTTTTACTTTCCCAGAGGTGGAGGGTGTGTAAGAAATAAGGTTCTAGAGGAGTGGTATAAGGAGTGAGAGGTAGTTCTTTGGCAGTAGCATTTTTGAAACATGAACTTGAACTACTTCCTTTGATAAACTTGAAAATCCTATCAAACTTCTTGGGATAAGTTCTCAAGTACTCAAAATCAAAAATCTGAATTTTTTCTTTCGTACATAATGGTCAATGATGTCAAAAGGTGAAGAAGTGGTAAGCACATTGAAATTATAACAACCTTGACAAGAGTAGGATTTTCATTCTTACGATCAATAGATGTTAAAACTGATTTTTTCCCATTTTCTCCTATATCCCCGAGGGATATTGGGGATAGTAAGAGTGAAAATGTGTGACTTGGACACTTTTGGAAAGCTTGGATTACTCATCGTGTTCAAATCGGGACACATGGAGTGAAATTTTCACCCCGAGAACATAGGAAAGTGTTTTGAGTCAAACCTTATATGATTTTGACTCAAAATAATTCTATGGGGCTATTAGAACAATTATTAGGATCTAATTCTATGGGGCTATTAGAACAATTATTAGGATCTAATTCTTCCTAAAAAATTAATTTAGGGAATATTTCATCTTTGACCTAGAAGAACAACTAATGTGTTTTGAATTACCTCAAGTAACTCTTTGAGTCTTGGAAAAAAAATCATGTTTCTATATTGTAGAGGATTCTAAGATATTTCCATTAATATTATGTTTTCCTCTTAACTCTTCTGAAGCTCCTGAAATTATCTTAAGAAGTCGGCTTTCACCATTGGAGCTTTCATTCCTTACATCAAAATTACCCGATGTTGGACAAATTGTTCCTGAATCAATTTTATTTCACCAAACTTTCCCAAATTACCATGGAGACCTTCAATGTTCTCTAACATCACCCTCATATGATTTATATTTTCCTTGGACGCTCCCTAAAGGTGTTTTCTTAGCTACATAATGGACAACAATGACCTTTTTAGGCCTCCGAAGGAAGTGGTCTTTCATCGAATCTCAATGAGTTCACTAATCATATTAGGTACTCTTCCTTGCACATTGAGACACACTTAAAAATATTCTTAGCACCTTTCTCTAAGCCTAAGTGAGGTGGAACCGAGGGTAGGTTGGCGAGAAAGGATTCATAATGACCAGGAAATAAAATTTTCAATTATGGTATTTTATTTGTCATGATCAAAAATTTCAATTTTTCATACTAGACCTTTGCATATGACAACCGGATAAACAACAACACACTTTAATTTTATGGACTGGGGAACCAAGGAAAAGAATTTTTATTGCGACTACGAGTCATATGATGATGAAGTCAAGATGAAGGATCCATTAAATGTTAATATGGATGGGATACCCATAGAAGTACCATTTAGGTAAAACCTCACAAGAAAGGCACAATACCGGTTATTATAACCACGATAATGTCTACATCACCACATGGGGTACCAATCATCAAGAGGGTGATGTTTAAAGAAGAGAAGAAGAACGAGCTCACCAACCCGGATAAGTTGCTAAGGTGCACTTAAAGGAAAATTACCTATAAAGCAACGAGGAATAAATTTTGGCCTAACACCAAGGATTAGAAGTGTTGTGGTAGAAACATAAGGAATGCAAAGATCGATAGCACAAAAACCAACTCTAGAAAGGCTAATAGCACTTTGTTGGATTTATTTTTGTTATGCATTTTTAATTTTTGATGCCTTTGTATACTTTGAGGAGTCTAAAAATTAGAAGGGTATTGGGTCAACATTAATTCTATCTACTCTACGTAGACCCTAACTTCATACCCTTATCCATTTTAGGTTTGCAAGTCGCGTTATTTCAAGGAGAAAACAAGTTGTAACACTAATTATAGAAAAAGGAAACAAAGTGAGTGAGAAAAATTAAAGATATTTTTGTAAATTACCGGTCATGATGAGTATTGCACAAGTTTACTAGGATCATTTATATGGTCATGGAAGTGACTAGGACTTTTAATAAGGCCCTAACACTAATCTCAACTAGATCATATTATAATGTCATGCTTGAAAACAACCTAAAAACCCTCGCAATATACCTAAAAACCTAAGAGCATCATCTCACTTCATGTTTGATTGAGTAATTAACTAAACATTTTTGTTGTACTTTATATTTTTAATACTACTTAATTAGAGGTACATTTACATATTTATGTCAATAGGTGTTTTACGATGGCATTTAGGGATGGGGGTAGTGATGGACTATAATATTTATGACTTATTTTTATGAATTTTAATTTGACATTCATTTGATCCTCATAGGCAATTTCAACATTAAATTTGACACTTGTTTCATTGTCACTTAGAAGTTTTTTCATTTTTCTTAGAGAATTCAATCAAAAATTTGTAATATTTTTCTCATACATTGGATTTTGCTGCCCTCTTTACTAGGAAGATCTATTCTAGATTGACTCAAGAATCAACCGAATTGACACAATTTATCACCAATCAATAGTAAAAAATAAATAAAAATAAAAAGAGTTTTTAATCAATCTTGTATGTGAAAATTTTGAAATAAAAACCTTAGATTGATGTCTTTTTATATGTGTGTGTGTGTAATTTATGTATACATTTATAAGATGAAGTTCCATAACCCCAAAAGATTGTTTTTGATAAGGTTCGATCTTATATATGCGGAGTTCGAAGAGGCAAGATGCCTAATAGAGGATCATTGGAAAAGAATGCTAGAGTATCAAGATCCTTGACTTATTTACTCTTTAAAAGAAATTTAATACAACCTTCATTATTCCAACAAAGTTCAATTAAGCTTCACATCTTTAGTGGTAAGGAAATGAGAGTTTACGTGGGAACATGAATATGTTTTAAATTCCAAAAAAACATAACAGATTAATAAAAGTGCAAAAAAATTCATTTCAAATAAGAATTTGTAAGAAAATTTTGAAAAAAAAATATAAAACGCAAGAATTAAAGTGATATATTTATCTTGATAACTCTTGAATAAGATACTGAAGCCATTTATGTCTCTAAAAGTGAAATTAAAGAATTGAATACATGCTTTAAGTAATAAAACAAGTTGAATTGTCTATTTGATAATAGAACTACACATCATCTAACCAACTAAGACTACCATAAACCAAATGGAAGAAACAAAACTTAGCTAAAGGTGGGATCCTAAGTAAGTATGTGGATTCCTATGACATTAGGACTCAACTATCAAAGAACATCGTTATATAGTCAAGGATATGTGAACTATTAGGACTTCAACTATTCCATAAAATTTGACGTCATATGTGCCTTGAGATATGTCATTATTCCCATGAGAAGATCAAATATCTTTACCCTACATTGGTGACAAGTGGCCACCACCGACATCAAATTCCTGAAGTACTTAGGTGCCCATGGCCACATATTCCCCCTCTTAAAAGCATTTTCAAAAACAACTCACCTTCGCACTTATGACTTATTTCATTTTGTGATCTTCACTTTGAGTCCTTCAACCATGTTCCACCTTTCTAAAAGAATAAATTAATGAAAAGAAAGTAGACAAGGAATGGACTCTTAGAAATTTGCATATTTTGATAATTTTATATTTGCTTTAATGTCTTTTTTTATGTTAAATGGATAACAATCATGTGAACACGGTAAAGAAAAATAATAGTTACTTATACAACACGAAAAGTTGTGGACATTTGTAGATAGTGGGTATACATCATGTAAAGATTTTTAAATATGCATATTAAATTAATACATAGTGAAAATAATTGGTGAAACTTAATTGAATAGTTAAAGAAATTGGCATTTAAAGACTTTTAAGTGGTTATTATAATATATTGTAAAGTCTTATAACATTATCATCATTGGAAATAGAGAATCTATTGTTAATTACATATAAAAGATTTATATAATATTATATGACATTATAAGATTTTCTTTCTAAAATTAAGTAAAGAAACACAATGATCTTAGAGATGGATTTTTTTAAATATTATTTTAAAATATTTTTATTAAAATGAATTTGATTTTTTTTAAATTGTTTTATTGTTTTAAAATATTTTTGAAACATAATTCTACATAATTAAATTAAAATTGATATAATCTTTGTAAGATATATATATATATATATATAAGATAATCATAATAATAATTATATAATGAAAAAAATTATATAACAATAATAAACTTGCAAATACTAATAATTTTATATGATATTAAGAGATTTTATAATTATTTAGATTATTTGTAATTAAAAATTGATAATATTGAAAAAATGAATTAAATTAAATTTTAATACAAATATTTTAATAATAAAATAAAATATAAATAATATTAAAAATATAAATTTAAATTGGATATCTTTCTAATTTACTAACCAAATATTATTATAAATAAAAATTAAGTGGTGAATAAGTGTTTTGAACTTGTCAAAAAATTATTATTTGTTTTTGAAATAATAGTTTGTATTTATATTTTAAGTATTTAACCATGATTTTTTTAATCAAAAAAGTATTTTTATTTGACTTTAGTCATTTCTCCTCTTATTTGTATGAAGAAGAAGAGCAACGACAAAACAACGAATGAGACCCTATCCCAAATACAACCAACCCTTCTGGCACGAAACACTAGGAAATGACCCTGATAATTCTCTACTAACCATCATGTTCATTGTTGTTTAACTCTTTAATCATGACTTTTGATTCCACTAACATATAACTAATTCAAAAAAGTGATGAACACGCATATATCTGGGGGGGTGAATCAATATAAGATAATATTTTACTTATTTAAAAACTTAATAACCACAATAACAACAATCACACAAGATCTACCAAGTATAAAACACAAGATTTACGTGGAAACCCTTTAGGGAGAAAACTACGGAGAAAAGACTACTTGGATCTACTGTCCAAATCCAGTCACAAAATAATAAAAGTCTTTACAAAGATTTGTAGGCACCAACCCACTGGAGACACCAATCCCCATCGCTAGCAATTTGTAGGCACCAACCTATTGGAGACACTAATCCCCACTACTAAGCACCAACTTAGCAAGAGACGTCAATCTCTTCTCTTAGGAAGCACCAACCTCCAAATGAACTTCTTCAATGGATGTTAATCAAATAGATCTTCAAAAAAAATTGCCTTGAATTTTAATGGTATGTCTCTATTCCTCTTATACTTAACAATCATTTCTTAATGATTTCTCATTCATTCACTTGCAAAAATTTGCCTTTATCTCTTTATTTCGCACTTCAACAATTCGCCATTTCTCCACACATCCACACTTCAACTGTGTCCTTTTATACCATTTTCATCTCTTGAAAGAGTGTGATTTCTTCCCAAGGGTCAGCCCAATAACATTCTTTTGGATGCAAGACACGAGTTGGCCTTTTCGAACGATGTCTAAATTTCGAGTTTTTCTTGACTTACGCAGACTTGCTCTGTTTTCACCTTGTTTCGTGGCTTTCCATGACCTCCACGGCCTCTTTTGACATTCTCTTTGTTCTGCGACTTTCTTAGACTTTTGCGGCTCCTTTTTACTCCCGCCTTGTGTCATGGCTTTCATAGACCTCTGCGGCTCCTATTTGACTTACGCGGCTTCCCATGACAAAATCCTTCGTTCCGCAACATTCTCACCTCCAAAACCCCACTAGACACTAGAGATAGTCCCTCTTTGTTGTGCGATGCTTCCTCTGTTCTATAGTGTTCTCACCTCCAAAAACCCGCGGGACACTAAAAATGGTCCTCCTTTGTTGCGTGGCATTGACTTGTCTTCCAAACCCATGAACCACTTGACTTGTCTTCCAAATTCGCGAAACACCACACAATGGTCTCCCTTTGTTACACGGTATTGACTTGTCTTTCAAACCCGCAAAACACTACATCATGACTTGCTTTGACATTAATGACAATATTTCCAACAAAAAAATAAACAATATTACACTTTAAATTGAAATTATATATTATAAAATGCAATAGTGGAATTAAAAAGGTTGTTTATTTTAAGTTTTACTTAATAAATAAAAAGTTATATTTAAAAAGGATAGTGTGATCCAAAGGCTCTCGACTTCCAAAATAAATAATAATTAGCCAAGGAGGATATGCATAAAAATTTAGTACCAATAAAATCAAAAGTTGGGGACAAGTTTATAGTTCCATGTTATATTCTTATTAATAAAAAAATTCTTTCAACCAAATGCCAAAACTCAATTATTTTTTAAGATCTAATATAAAAAAATTTAAATAAAAAAATTATTTAAAAAAATTATTGTTAGAAATGAAATTAATATGGATATCTTAAATACATCTATCTTAAATATATTAAGAGACATCAATTTTGAAATATTTATGTAGCTATGTTAGTGTAATATAAATATATCAAAATAATAATAATATAGTAAGTATATTATAATAGATGTATCTATATGAAATACATCAATATATATCAATTTCAAAAATCTTAACTTAAATTTATCACATACCACTTTAATCAATAACTTTGTTAAATTCTCTATCAATTTTCTATTGATTTGTGGCAAATGGAATTATTTGGTTGCGTGATTGTGTGAGTCTCAAAAAAATCTATTAAAAAAGGGGCCAAAATATTACCATATGGCTAAGATATTTTTGTTAATTGACTTCTCCAAGAAAAAGAAAAAGTGACAATCCAATGAAGTCAAATTTACGTATAAATTGTTACATAAGGATTAAATGATTGTCAAATTTAATGTCAAAAATAAAAATGAACTACTCATTCCATTACAACCCTAATTGTCATTATAAACAACGAAATAACCTATTTTAATGTGTTATATTTTTATTCCTTACTATTTTATTTATGTATATAAGTGTGCATCATCTCTTTTATCTCTCCTCCTCTTGAAGGAACATGTAACATAAGAAGAGGCATTTGTACTTTCCTTTGTCATCCACGAATACATACTAATGGCCATCGTCTTGTCTCTTTTTTATCTTAAAAATATATGTGAAATGAGAAGCCATCATGAGAACAGCAGACAATTAAAAACCACAACAAACAGACCATACTTTGAAAAGAGCGTATGACACATGATACAAGAAGGATAACAACGGTAAGAACATCAATTCCAATAAATTGACAATTTGGTTTCCATAGTTGACCTATATCTACTTACAGATGATCGCCTTAAAGAGACTAATTAAAAAGTTTCTGAATTACAGGTGCAGTAACCCTTGAGCTGCACATGGATCACCGAAATCTTCTCCGACAAAAAATAAATTATAGGCCATTAGTCAATAGTAACTAAATTATAGCCCATCAGTCAATAAATCTCACAAAAATAGGAGATATTTAAGTCTATTATGTTCTGTTTCAACTCTTTGGGTCATGTCAGCGTTTATACAATTCCAAACAATCCTTAGAGAGAACAAATGTCTACAGTATATTTGTTTATCTTAAACGTATAGCCACTTGAAATGCAAACAAAACATGGACCATTGAAACCATTCTTCCCTTTAATAACAGGTGCCTGCCCCACATTCAAAATCATTCAAACGAACCTTTTGAACAAATGACTAAAACAATGGGACGAGCATATCTTTTCCCAACTCCTGACCTCTTTTTGGGATGCTCCTAGTTTTTGCATCTAGAAGGATGCAAACTTTTCCCCAAAAAAAACATTGAAATATGTTTTTCTGCCACCACTGGAATCAGAAATTTGTCCAAAAAAATGATAGATGGAATCTAGATCAGAAACCTACCTGACCGCTGTTGTGTTTATTTTTTTTAACTTCAAGTGACTATGTTTCTTTTGAGTTAGGTGGTCCATCTACTCTTCAAAAAGCTTAAGATATTATTGGTGGTGCATGTGTATGTATGCCACTAGCAGCTTCATTTCAAAGAAGCATTTTTTTAAGATTCTGTGATGAAGTATTAATGCAGACCAGAAGAAAGTGACATATACACACACAGGTAGCGGTAAATAGATCAAATAATCAGTAGAGAACCCAAAAAAAAAAGACAGTCATTACACTGTCTGAGAGCTGTGGTTTAGCACTAGATTGGCAATGAAACATTATGCTACCAACTCGGGTCAAATGTTAGGTCTCACTAAATTAAATATCATATTCACCATTAACGGACCATCTAAGCAGGCCATAGTCATTATATATATTCCAGAGCACATGCCATTTGAAAACACATTTGCATGCCATGCCATTCATATAACTCCATGGCACATACTATTTGAACAACCAATTGCAAAAAAATTAATTATAGTACACACACAGGTAGCGGTGGATAGAAACAGACAACATAATCAGTAGAGATCCAAAAAAAACAGGCATTGCATTGACTGAGGGCTGTGGTTCACCAGTAGATTGGAAATGAAACATTATACTACCACGTTGGGTCATAAGTTACCTCACTAACTTTAAAAAAATATATCATCATTAATGGACTATCTAAGCAGGCCATGGTTTTATATATTCCACGGCACACAATATTTCAGAAAAAAGTTTTGCAGGCCGCGGTCATAATATATAATTCCATAGCACAAACTATTTCAAAAAACAATTTGCAATAAACACAAAGTATAATTTTGGAAACAGTTTTGAAATGTGAAATTGGCGTCCAGAGAAGCCAGCAAGAAAGCAGCCTCATTAATCCAACGGTGAATGTTATACAGAAAGGTAATTCAAATTGTGTTGCAATGCTATCTACAATAAATAAATAATTGCAACAAACCAAAATAAGCACATGAAAACCAAGACGAAATGACAGAGAGATTTACACTAAGGGTCAATTAAGATTTGCTCACCAAGAGATGCTTACAAAATGTACACCTCAAGAAAATCATATAGGGAAAACAGTTGTTTGGTTCTGTAACATAATTAAACAGTTAAAAGAAAAGCTGCCTTGAACTATGTACAATCTATTCTCACAATGCAGATTTCCTTGGAAACACCAAACTAACTAGGTTTTGTTTTTCAGTTCTGTTAATGTATGCATTTTTTTTTCCTGTGTTCTGTTTCTCCCTCTTTGAACTTCTGTTCATCTTGTCCTAAACGTGAGGATAGGACTATTGTCACATAGGACTAGGCCCTCACGAACTGTCCTATGATGATTCATTTCATTTCCTGTAATTCCTTTGTGTGCTCAACACTCAACACTAAATTTCCACAACCTCAAATGCATTCCTTAATTTTGAGGATTAGGCTTTCCTGCAAAAAGGCTTCTGGTATAAGTTATGTGAAAGACGCTGCCAAAATAGTTAGCAAAAAAGCACGCTTTCATTCACATGTTGTGTTCGACAAAAAATGTGAAATCTGAATGCTCGACTCTGAGCTGCTTCAACCAGGAATCAGCAGAGCTCAATAGAGATACCATCCTTTGTTGATCACTACTTTCTGCAGATGTCCACAGACTTCCCTTCATTTTGTATGTTGCCAGTCCAAAAGGAGGAAGAGAAACACTGTGGGAATCCTTGGTTTTATCTTTTGCAAGCTGGTTGTCACAAGACAACTCTTTATCACCATCACCTATTTCATTCTCTGCATTCCACAATGTACAGTTTCAGATTAGGATCCTAATTTATCCTGATATCAGGAACCAACTTCCTGAGGAATGACCAGATATCCAAAATGAGAAGAGATAAGTATATTTGCAAGAACCTTATGCAAGCTAATTTAATCTCTATAGCCATCCAGTTGTAGAGTTTCCTTTACAGACCTTGGAATGAGAGTGACAGTGTGTGATAAGTTAAGAAGCATGCTGACAAATCTTTAATGGTTCTTCCTGATGGGATATGATAAATAGGATACCTGAAATCCAGATCAATAAGGTTATTAGTTACAGAAGTAAATTCAGAATAAGCGGAAGAAGGAAATTTTGATTAAACACCTCTGGGGTAGCTGTGTATGAATTTCAAAAACCCAACCTTTTGAGTCCTTCTAGGGAGCAGACATTTACAAAGATCTCCCCTAAAGAAAGGTTGGGAATGAAGGTTCAAAACATAGGGATTTTCAAACTCCTACACGAAACTCCAAAAGTATTTCATTATAATTAAAAATGTCATACAAGCCTGAAAGATAAAAAATGAGATTATCTTAACGTATGCAAATGACCAAAATATGTCCATGGAATACAAAAGTGTAGACAGACAACACATCAATAAGAGGAGTACCATAAGCCTCCCTGATTAGGAGCGGAAAATCGGTTTTACCAAAAGAGGTTTATCTATGTAATTGAACAGAAAGAACACAAAATTCAGTATGACCTTGGATTGATTCTAAAAACTTACCAGGCAACTGCCATCCAGCTTGCTGGAGAAAGATCTACACTTCTCAAGGACATTAGCTCTGGATAACCTCGTGCAAAATCATTGATCTGAAGGCAAATGTCAACTAATAAATTAGAATTTATCTCTGCAATCAAGGGTCTGCAAGAACAAACTGTCAAATACAGAGAATTCCAAACAGTAGGGGTCAACTTCAGGACTCTGTCATTCATTTAGTTTGATAAGAATTGAGGGCGACCCTTACACCAGGCTTTTTGTGTCTTATTCTCCCTAGAAACCACATGAATGAATTTGCCTCTGTTAGGCGACGAGAAAGGATAGAACACGGTTGTTTCCAGACTAATTAACTATAATAAGAATATTAAGGTTTACCTTGTCAATCAGAGGCACTCTTGCATAAGGTTTTGATTTCTCGAAGTACTCAAAATAAAGGCTGCCAAGCCTGTCTCTGTCACGTAAATGCCATGAATTTTCACGATCAAACCCTGAATCTTCATAAACAGCATCCTAGGTCCCTTCAGATCTGTCGCTGGTATTGCTTAAAGAGCTGGATAATTTATCATTATCACTGCAATCACTCCAGGAATCAGTGCTGAGATACTTGAGTTCAGAGTCGCTTCCGTCACTTTCTTCTCTAGGAATCCTGTCGTAGCACAACAATATGTTTTCATTTATAAACCTAGATGCCAGGAAAACAACCATCTTTCACATTATGAATCAGAAAAGTCGCATTGAAATTCCTTCAGCAAATTTGGGACTTAGCTTTTTTTTGCCGAAAACAGAGAGATGTTTAGATAAATTCCTGGGAAAACCCTATCATTAAATTACCGTACTGCAAAATTACAGAGTGAAACATAAAGTTTGCAATAAATTATTTTCTCATGCAAACATTCAGATCGCTTGGGATAAAAGTTCTTGCCAATGATAGCAAAGACGGTATTAAACTTTCTGTTTCGTAAAGTTTCATGTGTATTTTGCAAAATAACGTGAAACTTTGCTGTTCCGCAAAATTTATCTGTATGTACAGAGAGATCGTTTCGGCTATAATTTTATCAGTGATAGCAAAAACAGTATTAAACTTACTGTTCCGCAAAGTTTCACAATGTTACTGAAATTAAAGCTAAAATTTCCTCGTTTTATCTAACAAATGTTTTACTAAATAAACGAAAAAAAAACCATTCAAGTTTTGCTTTACATGTTTTTTTTGAAATTTTTTTCTGAAAAAGCTATCAATTAAGGAAAAACTTTTATCTTGCTATTCTGCACAATTTTGTAATCAAACAGAAATGTGCACTGAAAAAGTTATCAATTGAGGAAAACCCAATTCTTATCTGCACAATTTCGTAATCAGCCAGAAAATTTTCTGTAATATTTCTTCACACACAAATAAAGAGGCGAATTTAGAGAAAGAAAATTGCAGTAAAACTCGACAGTACCAAAACCTTTTATCTACTTAAAATATGAACTTCGAAAATCATAAATTTGCAATTCAGTTTTTATTTTTGTAAAAACCTGAAGCTTGAGCAGGATTTGATGGTATAGATTTGCAGCCCAGAGAGGTATGGAACGTAGTACTGCACAACGGCTTCTTTGTTATTCAAATTGATCGGCACACCAGCTCCATAAGCGCTCCATTCATCATAGCACTTCCACAGGTCTGCCAGGGTATAATACTCCACCGAATCTGCGTCCGAAGGCTGCCAAAATTTGTTCGAAGCGAGCTCTTTCAAGCAACTCTACAGAAACAAATTCACCAAACAAATCAGACAATGAAAACACATCTTGCCTTTCAAAATTTACGAACAACCTGAACTGAAATTTTACCAAAACACAACCTTAATTTTCTGATAGCAACAGCGTCTCCCCCATTTGCTAACAAAGGAGGAGAACAAACTGCAAGATTCAATTAGTGTTTTGCAACAAACTCAGTGAAATCTAGAAAAAGTATCATAAATTGCCATAATGCTTATAAGTACATCCATTCCCAGGCCTAAATATTGATAGCAACCGTAACTCAAATTTTACTTAAATCCACAGCCTTAGCTTGTATTTTATTAAAATTTGTAGAAATTACTACTTGTAATTTAAAGTTCACCCCAAATGTCAGGGAGGAGGGAGACAAACTGAGCAACTCCATCTGGAAACTTTTTCAATGAAATTAAAGTACAACCCAAAATTATGCTTGCTAAACAATCCAACATTAGTACAGATTAAAAAGGGCCTACAATTTCTCGATCAATGTTATACCTTTGGCAGATAATTAGCCTGCACATTTGGAGTAACTGCTTCCAGAAAACCTTCCAAATTAGAATGGAGCGGTAACGCGGAGCAACTCATATCGTATCCCCTACAATATCCTTCCGCCATAGACTTATGCGCAGCAGATTCTCTGAGAATTTACCAGACAATACACAGCAATGTCGCTCTGTGCTATACTCTGCCTTTCACTGGCTTTCTATTTGAGCAAGACTTATCACGAGAAATCTGAAAACCTTATCCAAGAAAATCAAAATGACATTTTCTATTCTGAACCGGAGATTCAGTACATTCAAGACTAAACAAATCAGCGCAAATTTCAGCGACAGAGCAATAAATGCTGAACAGCTCCCAGAAAAATCCCGATCCTTCGTATTCTCCTCAAACTGTGACATAATTCCCCATTTTCTATATATCAGCAATCGGCCTCAATAAACTTGCAATTTAAGTCGAAACAACCGCTAAAACAAGTAAAGCTTGCTCTGCAATAAAGCTACCTTATCCTTCGCACCACTCCACTGTTTTGAGTGAAAACTGGTTCATATTTTGACGAATTCCACCAGGAAAAAACGCGTACAGACTACTTTCGGGTAAGCTAACCTGAAAATGCGATAAAAATGACCTCCTTTCGCCCTGAAATGACTCCCTTGCTTCGATTGCTTGTTCCAACGCTATAATGGGCGACGCGGTTGACACATTTGACAAGGCTTAAGCTCAGCCGGATCTCAAACAGCTATTACTTACAACATAATCGGTCGTGACGCACGTGTAAATTAATATCCATTTGGAAAAAACCCGGCGACCGGAGAGTCCCAGACGACGACTCTGACTGCCGGAAAGTTCGAAAGCCGGGGGCATTTATTGCCAGATTTGGAATAACAAATCATTTTGGTCAATTTTTATTGCACGAAAATCTCATGGCTCGGGTTTCCCTTGGAAAATGAGGGTGTCTTTTTGCATGACACGAGGCAAAGCTGTACCCGGCTCCGTAATGGATAAACATGACTCGCAATTAGGGGTGTGTTTAATTGAGGGGAAATGACTAGTATTTTGAATAACATGTGGCGTGTTACAGGGGGAAATGCAGTGCAACATTTAATGTGGAAAAGTGGCGTTACTTTTGTTCGTTTAGATTGTATGTGGCAATATAAGGTAGATACGAAATTAATATCCACCAATATTGATTACTACATGGGGAAGCTTTCACTTGGCTAATGTTTGTCACATACTCTAAAATTGTTTGGTTGTTGTGTTGTTAAGTAGTGGAGAGGGCCGTATAGTAACTTAGGGGTGTGTAAATATATATGGGTATTTCATCGGCACAAATATATATATATATATATATATATATATATATATATATATATATATATATATATCAAGTGTAGTATATAATCATTGTGTTATTTAGTAGTTTTGTTTCATGTGTTTATTTGGAGGGAAAAATAGTTTTTAGTATGGAAAAAATTGGTACAAAGTGTTTGAAAGAGGGACCAATGACCGAGAGCGCGTTGTGTCACATTGTTATTGGCTCTTACAAAGTGTCATAAATCAAAAAGTGAACAATTATTGGCACTTTTTTCAGTAGCCTATGGTGAAACCAAATGTACATGTTTTGGGGCATGCACAACTATGGTAATGTGACATTAAAGAATAGAGGTTTTTCCTCTTGAGTATATTAAAGAGGAAGAGAAGGTAATAACATTAGGATTGATACTTAAATATGTTTACAAATAGTTGAATGGTTTTGTATTTATATGTTTATTGGTTTAACCACAATGCAATAGAAATGCCAAAAGAGATGTGTTTAAAAGCTAAACTTGAAGGAGTGAAACATTGTAGGAGGAAGAGGGATGGTAAAGAAGGGGATTGAGGGAGGAGAAGTCCAAGGGTGGGAAAAATGTTGGGGGAACGTATGTGAAACTCTTCTTTCTTTTGATAAGACACATATGAACCATGTGTCATTTTTATCAATGCTTTGAAGGAGAAAGGGGTGTGACCATGCATAGATCATTGAGACAATGTATCCTAGAGTTATCTTAGAAAGCAAGCTCATTTCGATCAAACTCGTAATGTCGTAGTTGTTATCTGCAATGACAACCCTTGTGTTTTGTGGATGGTTGGAGAATACAACAAAATAGGGGAATTTGTTTGCACATGTTGTGGGATACTTTAGAGATAGGGACATGTCGAGGGTATTCAACATTCCATGTTGGCTCGGTATATCCTTGATAGGTGATTGGTTACGTCATCATTGGGAATGATTGACTAATTACCAAAAGGGGTTGGTATAAGATGGGAAAACCTATATATAAGAAAAGACCAAAAAGGAAAGCAAAGGGGGCAACCAAAGCTCAAAGCATCAATGAGAAGACGTAACCACATATTTTGAGAGAAAGCATAAAGTTTTCGGTGGTGGGTTTCAACCACTCTCATTTGGACTTGATAGGATTTTGAGGGTATGCATGTATAGGGTACATAAATGTCGAAGACAACAATATTGTTTAGCGCTAGCAAGAGAGAAGGGAGTTATTTGCACTTGGAGCATAAGTAAGTGTAACTTTGATTGAACGACGATATATGAATTCCTTGTTCTAGGAATGCCTTAAACAATCAATTTCAAAGGTGGAAGTTGTTATTAGCATATAAAGTGTTAAAGTACAATATCTAAAATGAGTTGTAGCTTATGTGACACAGACTTGTAATTGGAGAGGCAGATGAATAAGATATGTCATTCGCCCATCTAAACAAAACAAGTGGATTCATACAAGATTTAATAAGCAAGACATAACATGAAACACACAATCCTCGAGAGAATGCATTTAAAATTCATTCCAATGTGGGGCCTTAAACCATATGACATCTTTTTAAATAATGTTGTCTAGTTAAAATCTAGATGATAGGAATGTTTTTTTAGTTTTCTTGGTTACGTGAGAACACAAGAGATGATAAAGACCTTGTAGTTGCGGTTTCCATACTTCCATCCGAATAATGTGAGTGGATTCATAAGGGATCTAACATGTGAAGCCATGGAGAAACCCTTTCGCGAGGAAAATACCAAAAAGGAAAGAAAAAGGGGTCATCAAGCTTAAAACATCAATTAAAAGATGTAGCACATGTTTTGAGAGAATTGGCCTTTAATTGCTTTCATTTGGACTTATAGGATTTATAGGTCATGCATTTGTGGGAAGTTCATAAATGTTGAATACAACAACACAATTTGGTGTTAGTAAGGGCAAAGGGGAGTTATTCGCAATTGGAGCGTAGTAAGTGCACATGTGATAGGAATGATGACATACAAATTTTTATTCAAGGCTTGCCTCGAATGATCGATTTCAAAGGTGGAAGTTGTTCTAACATATGAAGTATTGAATAATAACATACAAAGTAAGTTATAGCTAAGGTGATAAAGGACTTGTAGTTGGAGAGTTAAATGAACAAGAGTTATCATTCACCCGTATAAACAATGTTAGTGGATTCAAAGGGTTCGAAACGTGAAGTCATACCATGTAAACACATAATCCTCGAGACAATACATTTACAAGTCATTCTAATGTGGGTCCTTAAACCATACAACATGTTTTATTACGATATTGTCTAACTAGAATTAGACATTAGGAATGCTTTGTTGGTTTCTTTGGTTACGTGAGAACATAATAGGTGATAAAGGAATTGTAGTCATAGTTTCCAGATGTCCATCCAAATAACACGAATGGATTTGTAGGGTATCCAACATGTGAAGCCATGGGAGATGGTCAATGCAATTGAAATCCCACAACACCTCAAATCCATCCACAATCACTCAAAGACCATTTAGACATTTAATCCTCGAGAGAATATATTTGCGAGAAAAAAAAATTCAAAATTTACTGAAAAGTACAATTACAATTTTTTTAACACACAACCTTCCATCACTCTTGTTACTTTCTCATTCCTCTGTTAAGCTCGTGCATTTGTTCATCTTCCTCCCGGATGGGCTTTTATATATGAATGTAAACCACCATCAAGAGATAAAAGAATAAGAGGATTTAAAAGAAGTATTTTTATTGTTCTTCGATTTGAAGCTATTTAGTAGTACTCTCATTTATGGCACAATAGTTCATGAGGGATTGCTTGACCGGAAAATGGTAAATGGAAAAGGTGTAAACTACACCTCTGAATGAAGGGTGTGTGGAAAACGTTATTTTCCTATATATATTAATGGTCTTTATCATGCATACCATCATTCTTCCTTCCATCAATAAATGATAAATTTTGAGCCACTATTAATGTGGTTATTCACGATACCAATTGTAATTTAGATCGGGACCTAATATCTTATAGAGTAATAAGTGTTAAAGATTGGTAACCAAAGTTTTAGGATTAGAAAAATGAGGACATTGGAGAGCGAACTGGTTTTTCCTCCTCCGCCATAGGGGTGGCTATCAAGTCCTCTCGAACATTCTCTGAATCACTTAGTGGGGATGCTTCCCTTTAACAGTCTATTCCGTCCTCTACTTACAAAATACACCTAGGTTTCGAGTTTTCTTTAGAGACCAGGTGTTGCAGAGTGTACAAGAAAAGTGAAGTGATAGCCAAATTCTCACGGTAGATGGTTCTCGATGTCGACATTCAATCTTGGTGTGAACGCATAATAGGCGAGTGTTTTGAGAATACAGCTTTTGGCTAAGGGGTTCTTCCCGATTATTTTCGAGTAAAAATCAAGCCCAGAAACCTTGCAAAGATTGTGATGGGTATCTTCTTGACTCGGGGTTATTTCTTCGTCCATGGGTCCCAAACTTTGATCCCTCCAACTCTAGTATAGACGACACTCTTTATCCGGGTATTGTCCGCACCCAAATTTACACATGCTACATTATCGGAAAATGGTTACAAAAGGTCCCCAATGATGATTCATGTATTTTCCAAAGGTGTTCAAGCTCCTAAACCTCCTTGTAGCTTATATTTGTAGCCTAGTTTGCCTTACTTAACCACTTCTTCCTTTTCACAGCTTCTGCTTCATTTTGCCTTAGTTTTGGCCTTTAGTTGCAAAACCGCCGCCTTGCAAGGCGGTGGTTCTATAATCACCGCTCTGCGCACAGGTGGTGGCGGTCCTGTGCATTTTTTCCAGAATCTTCACCCAAGAATTGATGTGTGATTTCTTCACTTAAGTTCACTTTTTAAGCACGTTTCTCACCCATTTTAGCTGATTTCAAGCTTGAGTGACTTGTGGCAATCTCCTCTTCTACTTGTGATTTTGTGATTGACTTGTTAACTACCTCTTCATGTGTTGATGTGGCACCCCATGGCTACTAAGTGTGTTAGTGCACAACCCAACCAACCTTCTATAAAATCATCACTTGTTCTCAAGCAAATGGCCAGAGATCATTTTGTGTATTCTTGCATTGTTGAGTTACCACATTCTTGCTGGAAATTGCATAGCCAAGCTCTGTTCACTTGTTTTATCTCTCTTTCCCCTGCATTGATGCCACGCTGCCATCAAGCTATCATTGTTCCAACGCCTTCTCACTGTTGCTTCTACTCCATTCCCAATCCTTTGGAATCACATGAACACTGGAGATTGAAAAGACAAGCTGAGGGGACAAAGCATAACACAACCGATTTTCCACCGCTCTGTACTTCTAGGTTGGGGTTGATGTTATTTTTCTTCATTTCTTCACATTATTGTTTCTGAATCATATGCACACACATATATCAAATAGAGTAGAAAAAGCTAGTTTCTTCATTACAAATAGTTTAATCAATTTCAAAGAAACTTTACATATTCCATAGGAGTTTTTACTGATAGATTATTCCTTCCCTATCCCTATGGGTTTGGAGGTAATTATATCCGGAGATAATAAATTTGTCATATATTGTGATTTCCCTTAAATTCTCATAGATTCTATGAGGCAAGTTATAGTTGAAGAAAATCTTTTGAAGCATTCAATCTTCCCATGTATCTGAGATAGGATGGGATTTAACAAATCCACAATTACTTATTGGAAAATCTTTCATTTAGATAGAGTAGATTAGAGAAGCTTCAATTGTTTAAAATATATTAGATTTCTTCTACACGATAAGAAACTACATCTGATTTTTTGTGTTGTTTTATTTCATTTATATCTTGAAAATACCAAAAGAATAGAATAGTTTTGATTCAATTAAATTAGTTGTCATTTGCTTAATTAAGTTAGATCACCGCAATATATGACCATCAACAATCCACAACAAGAACACACATATGGAAGTGATCCATGGGTATCATAACCAAATGGTCCCGAGTTAATTACATATATAGACACGGGACTTCGTATTCTTGTCCTCAGAACACCGACACGATACGCCAAGAAGATTCAAAAATTAAACATCACGACCGATAAAACCTATGAATATTGGACTTCCCATGACAACAAATTTTAAGAGCACACATGACCATACAGAGATCTCAACAACCAAGAACATACGGTAGTGATCCTAGGGTCCCCCAACCAAACACTTGAGCTTCTCATAAATATTGACACAAGCCTGCGCACATTGGTTTTCCACACATCGTCATTACCACCTAACATCATATCACAATTAAACACCCTAAACATTGAAGTCGATAAAGCTTATGATTTTTGGACCGCTCCCGCCAATCAAATTTAGATCTCATGAAACCATGCCTGCTGTCTCGCTCGTTCCCATGACCTTGTCGGCATATTTATAAGGCCCCTCGGTTTTCCATGAATCCCACAACCGGTAGAAAGGATCTCCATGGAGCTTGATATTGAGTGGAGTCTCTATGTAGCCATTCTTTCAGATCCATCCATCAGTCCCACTCGGTCGAAGGGCCTTCTTTTACCTTAACAAGAAGATCCCAATATTACGTGCTGAGGACATCGCTTTTGTCTTGATGACTTGTTTATCCCATTTGCCCACATTTTTGTTTACATACCACATTTTGCTATCATTTTTCCATCCACACATTTCCACATTGGTTGCCTCAAAGACAAACTCAAGGGGTCTAGTGTCATTCAAAGGTCACGTGTCGACTTTCATCCATACAGTACATTTGTATTCACTTATAGTTGAGTATTCGAGTCCCAGATTATTTCCAAAATATGTAGCTACTGGGTAGAGTCACCCAATCGATCCTAAACCCCTAGATGGAATGTTGGTCACCTTTGTTAGAATTTATATTTTAGTGGACGCTAATAAATCCCTTCACAACATCATCAAAATATCTTCCCCTTCGGTATTTGACTATAACCCGTGGAATCCGAGAAACTAATTTTTCATTGCTTCAAATGTAAATAAATGGGCCATCCGAAAAGGATTATCAACATAAACAACAAAATTCTTCGAAGGAAAATGGGTACTTCTATCACAAAAAAGTAGCACCCTAAGATTTTGAAATGCAGATCTCTATTTTTTGTTAATGTGGGTACCACCTCTTAAGTTATGGGACTTGCATGCTTAAGGTGGACCTTTGAGAAGTTCAGCTTCCTCTTCCTAAATTTAATGCTAAACTACTCCTAGAATGGAAAATGTAGCTAACTAAACCTATCCTAACCATGCCAAGGGACCAGGGAGAGAGAAGGTTAGAAAGATGCATGAAATGAAATCCTACATTAAGGGGCGATGACAACACTAGGAAAAGGGGGTGTGCTAAATAATCTTCCCAAGCTTCCAATGGAGAAGGATGAATCGGAGAGGGTGGACATGCACCACAGACCAAATCACATACACTTCACCATCCCAAGTAAACACAACAACTTCTAAATTCTGCAATGAACATAAAAATATGCACAAAACTTGCAAGCATGATGAGAGGCAAGAGAAAGCAACAAAATAATGTAGAGGATAGACAAGTATCACAGAACACCAATTTTATTACTCCAAAATTATGCACAGTACATCATTGTAGCAAGAGAAGGCAAGAAATGTCATTACAAATCTTCAGAAGGAAGGCTTGAAGCCCCAAATTCACAACATCCCAAATGCTATGGAGAAGAGGGGAGCATGGGAGGAAAAATGACCAACAACCTTACAATAATGCATCCCCTTTATAATTTATAGAGATAGTTGTGAGAAGAGAGAGAAAGTAGAAGACCCAAATGCATGCCTTGCTTGACACTCAAACCCAAATACTAATGTGAAGGTAGAATGGGTGGCTTGCAGGACCCATATCTCTCATACCCTTGGCTACGGAAGAAGGAATTGGCCTACATGTTGCATTAATGGTGGTAGATAGTTGTTACTATACATGAAAGTGCAGAAAAATAATGAATTTTTGGCTACCATTTCTTCACCAAAGCTGATATCTAAAGATGATGGTGCATAAAGGGCTCTGATATCTTTCCGAAAAGTCCATGTTTGCACGAAACGAAGCTCCCATCTGAAATTTATGGCATTTTTAAGTTTCACAATTATGTGGGAAAACCAGGGGCCATTACTTCTACTTCTCCTTCTCTGCGAGAAAATGACCCCCAATTACTACCCCAGTTCATCGACTTTCCCAACTACTTTACTTCACTTATTTTGTGAAGTAAAGTAATTTTAATTCACCGATTACTTTACTTCGTTTACCTTTCTTCTCTGTGGTGTGTTGGAGTTACATTACTATCACCTCACCCTTAGTTCTGTGGCTTTTCCACATTGCTTTACTTTCCTTATTTTAGGGAAGTAAAGTAACTACAATTTCCTGCTTACTTCACTTTTGCATTTTCCCTTCTTTTTGGGAAATAAGGTGTGCATTACTACCTTGGGTGGTGAGCCAACTTTCCATTTAGCTTGGTGCATAGCTCATTTGCATTGCCCTCCTCGCAGCCCGCCCTTTCATTATCATGCAAGCTAAACAACATTACTTTGACTTGCATGTAAATGAGCTCCTGCCTAAGATTCAAGTCTTAGCTATACCGATCACCATTGCATTTTACTTTCCCAACTCAAGCTTTCACACACTTGCCTCTCATGTGGTGATTACATTTATCTTTACTTCATTTGCGGCGTTTTGCAATGCAAAATCTTCATGTCTATGTTCACCGCTTTGCATAGCCTCTACTCGGTATATATTGTGCTCTTTTGCATTGCTTTGCTTTGTTAATGGGGCTCCTCCACAAGACTTAAGTATTTGGCCTTTACTTTACCACTTTACACATGGTAGCTTGCCATCCCTTTTGTCCACAATTTCAAATTACTTTAATTCGCTAATGGTGAAATTGACCCCCAACTCAAAGTAAAGGCCCCTAAATTTTTTTGCAATGAACTAATGACACTGAGTTTTTGTCACCAAGCTCTAGGATTTGTCCCAATGTAGAGGCCTCCATTTCTTTGCAATTCTCACTCACCAAGCTCAACTTTGTGACCATGGCCCTTTGATTTGCATCGCTTGTCGATGCCCCACATGGCCGAGCTTAGGGAGCTCGGCCCCGAATCGTTAGCCCACCTGTTCTTGGCTCCTCTGTGAACTCGGCCGATAAGTGACCTTTCCATCGCCAACTCCCAACCTTACCTCCTCTACATTGGCTCATGCAATGATTCACCGAGATTTTAAGCCTTGCCTTGGTTCATTTCACTATACGAGCACGACTCGCCAAGCCATATGGCTCCAACTCTGCCATGACCCCCTTAGATTCAACATTGTCATGACTTGATGATGTATGTCGATTTCTTCATGGTATGTAGGCCTTCTACCCCAATTCTATGTCATGTTTTCCTTGTGATTTCCTCTCCATTGAACTCATTGCCATGTCGAGCCAATCTGCACCATCATTTCTCCCACGTCTTGTTTCCTCCATGAACTTCCCTGCGAAGCTTTTCTAAGTATGTGGGTTCAAATCGTCATGCTTATGTAACTTTTCCTTAGCCAAGCTATTCCATTTTGCGACATTGCATTCAACTCCATCGGTCTCGACTACCATACAACCACCAAGCCACTCCATGTTAACTCACCATGGCGAGTTTCTCCACATTGAGCCCTTGATCACCCCCACCCACCGCAACTTGACCAACTCACCGAGATACTAAGCAAGCTCCTTCCAATACACAGATTACAATGTCTCGCCGAAGCTATTTTTGACTCGCCCACTAGCTCACCTAAGTTGGTTGGGCCCCTATATAAAATTTGACCACATTTGATCCCAAAACACCCTATTTTCCTATTTTTGCATTTTTGGGGATTTTTATACATGGAGGATCATGAAAATGACCATGAGCTTATAGGAGGCCAATTTTTTAGTTTTTCCTATCTTGTTCATCTACAGTGGCTCACGCGAGGGTTCTCTTCATCTATCAAACTGAGTTATTAAGGTTTAAAACCCAAGAGGAAAAAATCCTCTTATGATCTCAACACTCCCAAAATCACTGAATTTGTTCCAAAATCATTGAATCACCGTAGTTTAGGTGAATGCTCTTGGGGCTTTGGCGAGTGCTCCAAATCAAGGCCTCCTTATTTTCTATTTTCACCCTGGGGTGAAAATGGATAACAATTTGGTGACTCACGAGGCCATCTTCATGTTTAATGGAGTAGACTAGTTGCCTTGAAGCATCCATTGGGCATGGATTCCTCTATAACAATCATGATCCTATCTTAAAACCTTTGAATTATGGCCCCACAACCTATTAGGAACACTATTGCACCTATGTTGATTTGATTACGCTTGCATTTCCCAAAATTTATAAGAAAATCTTAAGATTTGCATGAGTGGAAAATTGTTTTGATTTTGAAAATTTCTTTTCTTCTCCATCTCTACAAACCTGATATGTGGGATTGCATGATAGGCACCTGGAGCTGTCCCAACATCTGATTCTTGCCAACATGAAGCACGAACAACTGATTTGTTGACAAGATAAAGCACTATAGGACTTGTATGCATATGTTGATTTGGGATGTATCATGGGACTACAGCAAAACTGATATTATTTTCTTTCTTAGGCTACTTGGAACATTGTTGGAATTAGGGGTTGCTCGAATAAACTGCTAGATGATTTTCTAATTTTTGCAAAGGACGCTAGAAGCTTAATCATATCGCTCTAAAGGGACAAAGGAATGAAAACACTAAAATTTGTCCCTTATCCAATTTTTAGTTGCTCTGCATTTGAAAGTTCTTGAGGATTGCAACTACTTCATGTAACTATGAGCCTCTTACTGCAACAACTTAATGGGACATAATGCACTAAACGCTTAGAGTAACAATAAATAAAATTATATATAAAAGAGAAATATCATACATGCCTCAAATAAGACATGCAGAGTGTGCACAAACACTTCTTCCACTTAAAACAAACCTACTCCTACCCTACACTAACTGAAGAAATGGGAAACTCAAACAAATTCTCGACACTAGTGTTAGGTTGTGGAGCTGAATTGCTTCACGAGATAGCTTATGTTTACACCTTCTTTGGAAAACATAAGTAATCGTCATCGGTTAGGAGGAACCGCCATTGGTTAGGCTAACCGACATTGGTTACCTGTGCAAGAGTGTTTTATTTAACTCTCGGGAATTAGATCAATTTTTATTAAAAGCTGATTTAAAGGATGTAATTGCATGGCTAAGTGCCCTAAGTTTATATATGCCTATATAAGCATGAAAGCTAGGGTTTAGAAGTAGAATTAAGAGAAGGATTGAATTAGATCCTTGATTCTCCTAGATTGAGAGGATGAAGAAGAAGAAGAAGAAGAAGAAAAGAAAGAACAAGTTACATGAAGACAGAGTCTCCATGGAGAGGAGATGGACAAAAGGAAATAACAGGCACATTTGAATGATGAGAAGAGGGTAACATCTTCTACTATATTTCCTTTGTATAGTTATTGTCTCATTGTAATGGCTTACATAGTATGTAAAGCACATAGAGTTTCTTCTTGTAGATCCACATGTTGGTGAGATCTTGTACTATAGATCTATGTAGATCTAGTCTTGTATTATAGATCCATGAGATCATATTGTATTGTTGATCCATGTAGATCTAGATATTGTAGAGGAGGTTGTCTTCATGTTTGCACAAGTTATGCATGTAGTGATGGAGAGACATACTTACTTCTTGGTGCACAATCATGGTTGCACATTCGTAGACTCATGCAAGAGGTCTTATTTGCTGATCCACAAAGAACTTGGTAGCGATTCGGAGAGATGCGAGTTCCTAGTTATGTGAGATTTGTCGATGGCGTTTGGAGGTACAGTTGTAGTGCACTCATGGAGATCCGTTTAGAGATCTGGATAAGAGGAGATAATTTTGGAGAGATGTAATGTACTCTTGTATGGAAGAGTTGGTTTGTACTCTTGTTGTATTATATATATGAGATCTCTATCTTTGGTGGATGTAGCCCACATTGGGTGAACCATGGTACATGTTGTGTTATGTGTGTGTACTTTGTCTTGATTTGGATTATTCTAGTTTATACTTCCACTGTTGTAGATTATGGGGAATTGTTTAGATCATGTATGCATGATTTTGATTGTTATTGAATTATAAAAATATTCCACAATTCTGAATTCCCAATGACTGGTATCAGAGCTTGGTTAGCTTGGTTATTTCAGAGCAAGGGTTTGCTTCATGGTTTTTTTAGTGGTTTGACTAACATGTATGAGAGCAGGGTTTGTTTTTCCTGATGAGAAGATCATAGGAAGAGATTTAATCTCAAGTGGGAGCTGGAAGAGTAAGGTTTCTAGAAATTACAGTGACCGGCGTTGATTAAGTGGCAACCGGCATCGGCAGGGTGACCGTGGTCGATTCTGGTGACCATGGTTGGTTACTGGGAAACCTAGTTTTAAACAGAAAATCATAGATCTGAAGAAATGGAAATATGCATGGAATGTATCTTATTTTTGAGGTGTCCCAGTTCTTGGAGGCATACACATGTTGGTCGATTGTAGATCGGGTATTGAGGTATGGTTTTATCTTGGTATTGCAGTGCTTATATTATTTTGGTTGCACATGCATGTTTGGGATTATAGATCTAGATTTGAGAATGAGAGAAAAGGAGCAAGTTATGCATCCTTTGGTTCAATTAGATGCATGTGATTCGTTAGAGAAGCTGAATATAGTAGCACATAACAAAGACGGGGTTTCCATTAGAGAAACATGTTCTTTAGTTGAAGATGTGGTTGAGTATATTGGTGCTGGTAAGGTGATGTATTTCATCTTGGTGTAATATTTATTGCATGTATTTTTTTTTAAAGTTTTTGTGCAAGATTTGGGTGCTTCTTAAAATGACTAGCTCAACACAACTATCAGCTTTAGTTGGAGTAGGCACTGGTTTTGTGACCTATGCTAATTTTTTCCGTTTGTGTTAGTTAGCTCAAAGAAGCACCATTTCGGTTATCAGGGGAACCGACATCGGTCACAGAGGGTAATCGTACTGGTCAACAAACCATATTCGGTCTCTATGACAACGAGTTTACACATGGTTTCTTATAGTAGAAGAGGGCATGGATGGTTCAATGGTCTTGTTTTGGAGGATCATGTTTCTTGCACAATGTGTACAGTAGAAACAATGTTGATCACTTCAATGTTTGGATCAGAAAGAGGATGGATTTGGCTTGGTTAGTCTAGTGAGACTTTGGGTCAGGTATCTCTATATGGTTCATGTTTTATTTCTTTCTTTTGGAGCAACTGATATTATGTTTGGATAGTGTGCACAGATTTACACCATGTTTTTGGTGTTGTTTGACTTTTATTTCCCAGTTGTGTGGAATCTTGAGGACAAGGATATCTAGTCTAAGGATGAGATCCTCAATGAAAATTCATGGTTAGACACAGTTGCAGGTAACGAAAGATGTTGAGTACATAGGATGAAAAGAATTTGATTCACCTACTTCACAAGAAGTCCAAACTTCTGTGATGTAGGAGTATTCTTTGATAAGAAGGGAATCATTTTATATTTTCTTTCATCTGGTTTTATTTCTCATTGACATATTAGATTTTGAGCTTGGTGTTAGAGGTAATGCAAGGGATTTCATGTTTAGTGGGAGCAATCCATGGTTGTTGGCATTACAGGATTGGATACATGATGCACATGCAGAGTGAGAGGAGATTGCTACTATTCAGAGTGGCAGAGGCACTAGTTGGTTTTGGAGGGAAGTCATAGATTTGCAGGTATATTGAGTTTATTACTTTGTGATGTCACTTTTGTTTTATTTTGTGGTGCATGGATATCCCTATGGGATTACAATTGATGGTTAGATTCAGCTGGGTGAAGATGATAGAGCAAATTTTCATATTTTTAAGGGTTAAAAGAGAAAATCTGCTAGTTACAGAGACCGGTGTCGGTTAGGATGAACCGTGGTTGGTCATCTGGTAACCGTGGTCGGTTAGGAAGTGACTGGTGTCGGCAGGGGAAACCGTGGTCGGTTTGGTTACAGGTTTGATAACAGTGTTTATTTACCATTTTTAGATGGTGCCCTTGTTTTTCTTTCATCTTGGTTTGGTTTGTGCAGTATGTTGATGACATGTTTGTTGGTATTTGCACTTGGTATTAGTTACATGGTTTAGCATGGTTGTTTGTTATTGACATTGATGAGCACATGATTCATATATTGCTTTGGAGTTAGTCGGTGAGAGACTTGGCGCTTCTGAGAGCCCGATGATATGGATGGATGTATAGGTGAGTTTATACATGTGGATAGATTCAATTTTGTGAGTCTATGATGATGCAAATGTTTGATTTGCACATGGATGCCTATGAGCATGGTTCAGATTGCCTTGAGCATGAGTAGGGGATGTTTGTATTTCCTCTTGATTACTATGTTACTCCTTGATAGATATGTTATCTATAGATGAATTTCTTGACATGCTAGTTATTTATGCAGGGTTGGATTTGCAGATTGCAGTGTTTGGATTTCTTTGAATTATGCAGGTGTTTGTGGATTGATCACCCACTGTTGCATGTAGAACTCATTTAGGGCTGTTTTTACTCGAGATCTTATTTTGCTTTCGCATATTCCAGTTTGATTTGTCTTTGGACAGTTGCATTGGTGGTTGCATGAAGACATGGATAGATGGATGGAGAACATGGTTGGTTTTACAAGTATGGATATGGTTGCAGTTGAAGCTCAGTACTTCAATTTGAGTGGGATCTCTTGCAAGTGTGTTAGTCATGATGGCTTGGTTGCATGAGAGGCTTGGTGTTATGATTTAGTGGGAGCTTGATGTATGGATAGCTCGGTTATCACGAATCAGTAGTAGCTTTGTACAGGTCTTTGGTAAGTCATTTTTTTATCTTCTTGGTTTGAGAAGATGGTTTGATCTTCCTAGTTTTATTTTTGAGAGAATTGTTGAAGGAAAATAGTAGATGGTATTCACGGTGTGTAGAGGATGGTGATGTATAGGTACAGGTACAAAGGTTCAGCAATTTATCTCCAAGTGGGAGATTGTTAGGTTGTGGAGCTGAATTACTTCAAAGATAGCTTGTTTTACACCTTGTTGGAAAACACAGTAACCATCATCAGTTAGGAGGAACCAACATATGTCACCTATGAGCGGCATCGGTCGAAAAAGGGAGGAACCTTCATCGGTTAGGGCTAACCAACATCGGTTACCTATGCGGGAGTGTTTTATTTAACTCTCGGGAATTAGATCTATTTTTAGCATTAAAGTTGATTTAAAGGATGTAATTGCATGGCTAAGTGCCCTAAGTTTATATATGCCTATATAAGCATAAAAGCTAGGGTTTAGAAGTATAATTAAGAGAAGGATTGAATTAGATCCTTGATTCTCCTAGATTGAGAGGATGATGAGAAGAAGAAGAAGAGAAAGAAAGAATAGGTTACATGAAGACAGAGTCTCCATGGAGAGGAGCTAGATAGAAGGAAATAATAGGTACATCTGAATGGTGAGAAGAGGGTAACATCTTCTACTATATTTCCTTTGTATAGTTATTATCTCATTATAATGGCTTACATAGTATGCAAAGCACATAGAGTTTCTTCTTGTAGATCCACATGTTGGTGAGATCTTGTATTATAGATCTATGTAGATCTAGTCTTGTATTGTAGATCCATGAGATCATATTGTATTGTTGATCCATGTAGATCTAGATATTGTAGAGGAGGTTGTCTTCATGTTTGCATAGGTTATGCATGCAGTGATGGAGAGACATACTTACTTCTTGGTGCATAGTCATGGTTGCACATTGGTAGACCCATGCGAGAGGTCTTGTTTGCAGATCCACAAAGAACTTGGTAGCAGTTCAGAGATGCAATAGTTCCTAGTTATGTGAGATCTGCTGGTGGTGTTTGGAGGCACAGTTATAGTGCACTCATGGAGATCCATTTAGAGATCTAGAGGAGAGGAGATACTCTTGGAGACATGCATTATACTCTTGTATGGAAGAGTTAGTTTGTAATCTTGTTGTATTATATATATCGATCCCTATCTTTGGTGGATGTAGCCCACATTGGGTGAACCACGGTACATGTTTTGTTATGTGTGTGTACTTTGTCTTGACTTGGATTATTCTAGTTTATAATTCCACTTTCTTTGTAGATTCTAGGGAATTGTTTAGATCCCGTATACATGATTTTGATTATTATTGAATCATAGCAATATTCGATAAATTCTAAATTCCCAACATAGCAATGTGAAATAGCTTCCTTTCTCAACATGTTGGACCATGCAACTAATTTATAAATGAGCATGGTCATGTTCGAAGTGAAAATTGACCATAGGTTGATTCTTCACCCACCAAAATAAAGTATTAACATCAAATAAAGAAGATACCTCCTCAATTTGCTCACTTTGTTTTGTTCTTGGAGGCTTTTGTGTTGACCTTTAGTGCTTTGAGACTCATCCTAATGCTCGAAAGTAAGCATGACTAGTTATGGCTAATCCTTTGGCTCCAATGAAGCCAAGTACCTAATTGGGAAAAATATGATCAATTTGGATTTTCCTGTTATTATGAACTCCAACTTCAACAAGGAATTTTTCTTGCAAGCCTTCCCGAAAAGGTGATTGTTTGTCTCGATCTTTTTTTTACTCATCTATAGACAACTAAATTTATGCCTTGTTGAATGTTATGAAATCGATGTCATCCTTGCTTCTTTCTCCTTCCTTAACCACATGAAAATCCTCCTCAACACGAACTCACTGTGATTTCTTGCAACATCTAATGGGGTCACTTGTATATCCTTGCAATCATCTCAGTAACTTTGCTTGCTTGGGAGTTCCTCCTCCTTCATTTGAAGTCCAAATTGCTCCTAAATGATCTCTTCTAATATGAAGTTTGATAAATCAAACTCTTCAATCTGATGCTCATGAGGATTTGTTGTGGACAATAATACCTTCTTGGATGTCCTCCTTCGTCATGGACTCGTCAACCAAATCAGATTCCACAAATGAAAGTAAAAAATTCTCAATGATATTGTTTTCATTCAATGCCTCCAAATCTGACCTATTCTCTTCCATCTGCTCCTTTTCAACTAGATTCGAGTTGATTCTTTCTCCTCCTCATTAATTGATTTTGTAGTTTGCGCGGTGGATCAACAACATGTGAAAATATAGTGTCATCATGCATACTAAATTCTAAGAAAATGGATTGTTGATCACCACTTCCTTCGTCTTTTTCTACTTCCGCTACAATCTCAATCTTAGCCATGACTGGTTCTTCAACCTTGACCTCCTCTGAAGGCTTAATCATCAAGGGAATTCTATCAATTCTCGAATCTTAAAGCCAAATTTCTTATCATTTCTTCTCTATTGGGATCCTCTTCTTGTTGTTCCTCTTGATTGAATTTTTGAGTTTCTTCCTCACATGGATTTAAGAATGTAAGTGGAGGGGTGGGTTGGGATTCAACTGGTTTTGCTATTTTTTGAGGTGGTGGGAGTGGTTTTACATTTTTCTCTTATGGAGGGGAATTGGGCTTATAAGGGAAAAGGGAAGAGAATTCGAGATGAGGTGGTAGATTAGAAGATGGAAAAATGGATTCCACACTAGGTGTCGGATGCAACGAACTTGAATCATGACACTCGCTGAAATGATGTAGTTGGGGAAGGAGAAAAGGAAACACTATGAGGTATTGGTTGAGTTACCCATTGACAAGGTTGTCTTGCACTAAGCTCATAAGCCTCTATCTCCTCAACCCATTTTGTAAGTTGTGGAAGCATTTCAACCATGAAGTCATGCTTTGGTTGAGTGTTGTAGTATCTCAACATAGGGCCAACCCATGGAAAACATGTCCTAAAACAAATCTTGAATTCCTTCATCTAATCCGTAGCCCTTGACGACACCAGCTTAGCCTCCATGCTTTGAATTTTCTCCTATAAACCCATGTTCTCCATAGAATTTGTTGTCACCATATGCATAACCATGTTCTTGATAAGCACCATAACCAAACTGATTTTGATATTCCTCATAGGGATAGGCATACCGATTCTAGACCCGATCATGAAATTGATTTGGAGGACTTGAGAAATGCATTGTAGGTGGATTGTATTATTGTTACAAGTTTGAATTCCATGCGGGGAATTAATTCATGATTACACAACTTCACGGAAAGGAAGAAAGTGAAAGATATGTAGAGAAAATGGATGGAAATTGATGGAAAGAAGGTCTACACCTCGAGAGGGTGACTTGTTTGGGTCTTTGGAGCCTTGACTATTTAAGTCTTCCAATTTCTGCAGCTTGAAGTAATCAACTTACTTCTTCTTGTTGTTCTTATTGGAGTTATTGAATTGCATTACTTCCCTTTGTTCATTAGTGTTATGAGGCATGATTACTTCAACTTCCTTTTTTCTATCGGTTTTTAGAAGCTGCATTACTTCTTCTTCTTATTAGTGCTTGGAAATACAATTACTTAAGTCTTTCAACTTGAAGTAATTAGATTACTTGAAGTAGTGCAACTTGGAGGTGCAACTACTTAAGTCTTTCACTTTGAAGTAATGTAACAACTTGAAGTAGTGAAACTTGGAGGTGCAACTACTTAAGTCTCTATCTTTAAAGTAACAAGATAACTTGAAGTAAACTTACTTGAAGTAATGGAGTTTAGAATTACGATTACTTAAGTCTTTCCATTTGAAGTAGTCAACTTACTTCATTTTCTTTTTTATCGTGTTCCAAGGTGCAATTACTTGCTCCTTATATGTGTTGTTTGGACTACTGATTACTTAGCAGTAATGCAAGATGAGATCATTAACTACTTCCTCTTTACTTACTTTTCTTCTTTTGGTGTTCTAGCACCTCTTTACTTTAACTACTCTTTGTTGCAAGGCTTCCAAAACTGCAACTTTTTGCGAGAACATATCAACTCAAAAAAATAGAAATTATTCAACTACACTCCAACGAAAGATCGACTTCGATTATTTTCCCATCAAGCATGTCGAAATCTGTTATCACAAAAAGTAACACCCTAAGATTTGGTAATGTAGATCTTTACTTTTTGCTAACATGGGTACCACCTCTCAAGTTATGGGACTTTCTTACTTGAGGTTGACCTCTGGAGAAGGTCGTCTTCTTCTTCCTAAATCTAATACTAAACTACTCCTAGAAGGGAAAATATAGCTAACGAAACCTATCCTAACCAAGAAAAAGGACCAAGGAGAGAGAGAAGGTTAGAAAGATGCATGAAATGAAATCCTATCCTAAGGGGTGGTGATAGCACAAAAAAGAGGGTGTGCTAGACAATCTTCCCATCCTTCTAATGGAGAAGGATGAATCGAGAGGGTGGACATGCACCATAGACCAAATCACATACACTTCACCATCTAAAGTAAACACAAAAACTACTAAATTCTACAATGAATACAAGAATATGCACAAAACCTACAAGCATGATGAGAGGCAAGAGAAAGCAACAAAATAATGTAGATGATAGACAAGTATCATAGAACACCAATTTTATTACTCCAAAAGTATGCACAGTACATCATTGTAGCAAGAGAAGGTAAGAAATGCCATTATAGAGCTTTAGAAGGAACGCTTAAAGCTCCAAATTTACAAAATCCCAACCGTGGCGAAGAGGAGGCATGGGGAGGAAAAATGACCAACAACCTTACAATAATGCACCCCTTTACAATTTATAGAGAAAGTTATGGGAAGAGATAGAAAGTAGAAGACCTAAATGCATGCCTTTCTTGACACTCAAACCCAAATACTAATGTGAAGGTAGCATGGGTGGCTTGTAGGACCCATATCTCACGTAACATTTCACCGTAGAAGAAGAAATTGGTCTCTATACTTGCATTAATGGTGGTAGATAGTTACATCTATCCATGAAAGTACAACAGAAGCAATGTAATTTTTGTTCACCTTTCCTTCACCAAATCTTAAATTTGTAGATTCTAGTGCATAGAGGGCTCCGAGTGCTTTCTGGAAAGTCAAATTTTGTGCGAAACGGGGCTCCCAGCTGAGAGTTATGGAGTTTTGAAGTTTCACAGTTTTGCGGGAAACCAGGGGCCATTACTACTACTTCTCCTTCCCTGCAGGAAAATGACCCCTAATTACTGCCCCAAGTCATCGAAATTTTCCAACTACTTTATTTCACCTATTTTATGAATTAAAGTAATTTAAATTCATTGATTACTTTACTTTGTTTACCTTTCTTCTCTGCAATTTCCTAGAGTTGCATTACTATCACCTCACGCTTAGTTTTGTGGATTTTCCACATTGTTTTACTTTCCTTTTTTTAAGGAAGTAAAGTAGCTACAATTTACCACTTACTTCACTTTTGCATTTTCCATTCTTTACATGAAACAACGTGTGCATTACTACCTTGGGTGGTGAGCCAACTCACCACCCAGCTCAGTGCATAGCTCATTTGCATTGCCCTCCTCACAACTCGCCCTTTCATTGGGCTCAACAAGATTACTTTAACTTGCGTGTAAATGATATCATTCCTAAGATTCAAGTCTTAGCTATATCGATCACCATTGCATTTGAATTTCCCAACTCGATTTCACATAACTCACCTCTATCAATGATTCTATTTATCTTTACTTCGTTTGTGACTTTTTGCGGTCAAAGCAAAGTCTTCATATCAAAGTTCACTACTTTGCACTACCCTCTACTCGGTATGTATTGATCTCTTTTACATTGATTTTCTTTGTTAACGGGGCTCATCCACAAGACTCGAGTCTTTGGCCTTCACTTTACCACTTTGCACATGGTAACTCGTCATCGCTTTTGTCGGCAATTTCAAATTACTTTACTTGACTAAGGGTGAAACCGACCCCCTAACTCAAAGTGAAGGCCCCTAAATTTTCTGCAATGAACTAATGGATCACTCGAGTTTTTTTTTTTTTTTTTCCTCCGAGCTTTAGGATTTTCCCAATCTTTGAGGCCTCCATTTATTTGCCACGATCATTCACCGAGTTCAAATTTGTGACCCCGACCCTTTGATTTGCATCATCTGCTGATGCCCCGAATGGCTAAGCTCGGGAGCTTGAACTTTGACTTCGCCAACCTGCTTCTTTTTAGTTCCTCTCGCAAACTCGGTGACGAGATCACCTTTCCATCACCAAATATCAACCTTAACTCTTTTGTGTTGGCTAGCAATGTCTCACTAAGCCCTTAAGGCTTGACCTGGTTCATTTCACTTTAATGCGAGCACGGCTAACGCGCCAAGCCATATAGCTCCAACTCTTCCATGACCCCCTAAGATTCAACATTTTAGTGACTCAAAAATTTATGTTGAGTTCCTCATGTTATGCCAACCTTCTACCCCAATTCTACGTCGCTTTTCCTAGTGAGTTCCTCGCCATTTAGCTCGTTCCCACGTCAAGCCAACTGCACCATCATTTCTCCCACACTTGTTTCCTCTACTAAATTTCCCACGGAGCTTTTCCTAGTGTGTGAGTTTGGCTCACCATACCATCATGCAACTCGGCCTCATCCGAGCTATTCCATTTCATGGTAATACATTCAAATCCCTCGGGCTCAACTATCATATATAATGAAATATCCCTTATGGGATACCACTTAAAAATGCACAAAATATTGAAAATTTGCAGCCAAATAAAATATAGATTTTTATAGTAAGGACAACAAACTAAAGAAAATTAATATCTCTTAAATATCCACTCGAATTACTTGAAAATTTAAAGAGGGCTTGCTAATATTATAAAGGACATAATAAAACTATTTTTGGAATTTTACAGAAATTAAAATGCTGCTAGAAAAATCATAGCGTGCCCTAGACAGCTGGAAAACTTCAGAGGCTCGTAACTCTGCAAATACAAGAGAAAAAAATGAGACTTTGGAAATAACATTAAAAAATATAGGAAATGATATTTCAACCTACAAATCTGAAAATGGCCAATTGGAAAAACCTCCAAATAAAGGCTGCAAGTCGCCCAACTTGGAAAGGGGTTGGAAATTGATGAAGATGCCTTTAAAGTGATGCTAAGCCCTGCCCAAATGGATTTCGTAAATCTGATCTGGACACCCTCTGATTATCTTCCCCAAATGCCCCCAAAACCCTCAAAATGCGTCCTCTAAAACCTTTGATAAGATCTCTGTAACACCTGAAAGCAGCTCCAAAATGACAAGCTAGGGTAGATCTCTCACTGCCGAAGCATGCCTTGCTAGCTAGGGATGGATCTCTCACCACCGAAGCTAGGGTCCCTGTGGGATTTCACTCCACAAGATGTAGATTTGCAAACAATAGTTGCATGTGAAAGAGGATAAAATGTATGTAAAAGTCCCTTTTTCTTTCTCCCCTAGCTCCTTATATACTTCCCCAAGGCAAAAGAGCCCCAATAAGCCCCAGTTGCATTTTTCCCTTGGAAGGGTCAATAAAATAAAATCAACTTAAGTTACTTTACCCATTTTTAGTTTCCATGGTCCAAAAGTGACCCTCAATGCAAAATCAGAATATTACGTGTCATGTGGCCCCTTCCTAAGGACACAAATTAATATCTAGTCCCTCCAAAACACTTTATGCTTATGTCAATGAAGAAATATAAAAAAATGGACTAGATATTCATACCCAAAATCTCCCCGCGTCCCTAGCCCCTAGGGTATGACCAAGGCCTGGACTTGAATTGGCCCTTAAGCCTTAGGCGTAGGAAAAGGGGACATTACATATAACCACCAAGCCACTACATGACAACTCGTCTGGTGAGTTCCTCTCGCACCTAGCCCTTGATCACCCCCATCATCCGCCGTAACTCAACTCGCTCGCCGAGCTACTCGGCAAGATCCTTCCAATATACAACTCACAATGTCTCACCAAAGATCTTTTTGACTCAGGAACTAGCTTGGCCGAAAGGCTGGTTGGGCCCTTATATGAAATTTGACCACATTTGACCCAAAAACACCCCATTTTCCTATTTTTACTTTTTGGGCATTTTTAGACATGGAAGATCATGAAAATGACCATGAGCTTATAGGAGGCCAATTTTTTAGTTTTTCCTATCTTAGTCACCTACGGGGCTCATCGGGGCTTCTCTTGACTTTCAAATTGAGCTATTAAGGTTTAAAACTCGGAAGAGGAAAAATTCTCTTATGATCTCAACACTCCCAAAATCACAAAATCTATTCTCGAAAATCACCGAATCAACTCCGCAATTCACTTGAATGCTCTTGAGGCTTTGGAAAGTGTTCCAACTCAAGGCCTCCTTGTTGTCCATTTTCACCTTAGGGGTAGAAATGGATAATAGGTACTCAATAAGAACACTTAAAAAATGGGACCGTTAAATATAGATCCTCTAAAATGCCCGATGGTTTTAGCACTCCTTTTAGAATGTGGTCTCCTCTTGGCCATCCTTGTCTCCACGTTCCCTCCTTGCTAGCTCCAAACAAGTCATTTATGATTCTAACCTTTTTCTTAGCTTGCTTCAAGAGAGGATGGATGTGGGATATGGTGATTCTATTAAAACCCTCAATAGGTGGGTAATGGAAAATAAATCTCTCCTCCCGGACCAATTTTGTTATGGAGAAGAAGGAAATTCGAAGGTTAAAAGGAACATCCTCTCATCCCCTCTCATTCTTCTCTATCTCTAGCCATTACTCCTCATCTAGGAAATCCTTGGCATGTGGTTCTTCAAGTAAGCCTAACAAAGATATCTTTTCAGGAGGATTCTCATATCGAAGTAGCAACCGGTAAGAAAAATCTTATAGGCACTTTCTTCAAAACTAAGGGCCAAGAGGCATATGAGATCCCTGCCTCATCATGAAGATCATCTCATGGAATATTAGGGGAACTCATGCCCCTAACTAATAATGTTTGTTCAAGCATTGTGTGATGGAGCAAGAAGGGGATGTCTTCTTGATCTAAGAAACTAAGATGCTTAGTTTTGAAGTGGAGTCACAATGGTTCAAAAAATGGGATGGGTGGAAAGGTTTCTTTATAGACTTTCTCGGTGCTTATGGGGTTTGGGGATTTTTAGAAATCCTCTAAAGATGATATGTCCCTTCTCTATAAGGATTCCAATATGATTCGATGTAAGGTTCAAGTTATTCATTCTAATTTTAGTTTCTATATTTGTAATGTCTATGATCCGAATAGGATTTTTTTAGTGGTGAATATTCGTAATTTGGTGAAAATTCCATTTTAGGAAAATTTGAAATGATTTTTTTTTCAAAACAGGTCAGTGTCTTGTTCACCTAAAATTTCCAATATAATTTTTTTAAGGGTCGGCTTTGCCTACCATTGAAAACTAATCCTATATAAACCTAGGTAATTCATTGGGTAGTATACTAGTAACTTACTACTAGCTTACTGAGGTACCGACATATCAAGTATTGTGAACTTGTAGGGTAGGTTGTTGACACACGACATGAGGTTTTTGCCACACAACAATAAGTTATTGACACACGATAAGAGGTTGTTGTTGCATGAAAAATCTATGTTGTTGATGCATGACAAGAGGTCGCGTATGCACAATGGAAGATTTACATTTTACATTCGTGTGACAATAACCTTTTTGTCACATGACTTGAAAATGAAAGCTTCTTTCGGGTGAAAATGTTACACACAAACCCCAGAAAATTCACTTGTTTCACGAAAGTGGTTATGGGGATATTCACTGGGATTTTCCACCTTTGATTTCCCATAGGTCTCTTAAAATGAACCCTAGATCCGAGCAAGAGTATAGCTAAATGCCTTTTTGGGAGGTTATCAAAAGGAAATTTCCTCCTTCCACGACTCTTGAATCTTATTGATGGGGATTTTAATGCCATAATTATAGATACGGATAAGTCTCGGTGAGATTGTCAAGAATCCTCAATATCATCGGGAATTCCAAGATTTTATTAATTGAGCATCCTTGTTCGATATTGAACCCAAAAGTGGGTGACATACTTGGACTAACAGAGACAGATAGGATTCAACACTATCGTAGAAAGATTAGATAGATTTCTCTCGAATGTGAAATGGTTACATCATAACATACTCCTAAACAGCTTCTATTCTTCTCATCTTTGACTCGACCATTTCCTATTGCTTTGGAATTCTCGGTGGACATGGCTCCCAAGAATTATCCTTTCAAATTTGAAGTTATGGTTGCATGATCCCGAGTCTTAAAAATGCATTCAAAACTAGTGGAATTGCTTTGATGTATAGGCGAAATGAATTTTCATTCTTTAAAAAAACTCTCTTCTTAAGATCAAACTAAAGTCTTGGAATATTTATCATTTCAAAAATATTTTGTTGAAAAATCTCGGTGGAATCGAGCTTAAATCTTTGAACTCTTTCATTTTTTCCAACAATATAGGCCAAGATGAATACTGAGACTTGAAAAATCATTCATGGTTGACCTAGGGAACTTTTCCTTCGAGAAGAAATATATTGGAAATAGAAATCTCGTGAAGCATGGCTTAAGGATGGGGACAAAAATTCTAGATTGTTCCACGCCTTGGTAAAATCTAAATGCAAAGTCTAATTATATCTCTAAAATTATCTTTATAGATGGAAGGAATGCACACACTAGAACATGATCTGTGATGTTGTTGTTTCCTATTTCTCGAGTCTCCTTAGTAGAGAGTCTCACTCTGACCTTGTCAACCAACATTACCTTCTCCAAGATTGCATTCCTCTCATTGATGATTCTTCTAATGCATCCCTGTTAGTACCCTTTTCTATGGAGGAATTATTTTAAGTGGTTTTTACCATGGAGTGGGAGAAGGATCCTGGGCACGATGGTATCTAAGAAGTCTTTTTCAATATTTCGAGGAGTTGTTGATACTAGCGTGTGGAATGTTGTTGAAGTATATAGGATTTTGAAGAAAATCCTTGGTGATCTAAATCATACTTTCATTTACTTATTCCACAAAAAGGAACAAATCTCTACCTTTGAGGACTTCAGACCATTCTCACTTTGTAGTACTTCCTATAAATTTATATCCAAAGCCATTTCCTTAGAGTGAAACCCCTTCTAGACTGATTAGTATCTAAGGAGAAAAGTGGTTTCATTCCAGGGCACAACATCATTGATGGTATCATGTTAACTCATAAACTCATGCACTCTCTCGGCAGCAATAAACAACTTGGCATGCTAATCAAACTTGACTACATCAAATATTACGATAAAATCAATTGGGAGTTTGTTATCTTCTCCCTTCTCAAAATGGGATTTTGCAAAGATTTTTTGCAGTTTCATTTTCAATTGCATTTCCACTCGACTTCTCCATTCGTTAATGGTTCTGTGGATTTTTTTGAAAATAATCATGGTATTCGTGAAGGGGACCCAATTTCTTCCTACCTATTCCTCATGGTTACGAAATCTCTAAGTAGGTCCATTAAATTTGCTAAAGCCTAGGGTGATATTTTTGGTTTGGTGGTTGCGGATAATTCAAAACCTCTATATCGTCATTAGTTCACTTATGATACCTTTCTATTTTTAGTTTCTTCTCAAGTCAAAGTTATATCTTTTCGATCTGTTTTGGATACCTATGCTAATGTTGTTGGTCAAGTTACTAATTTACATAAGTCGGTGATCTTATTTTTTAATATTTCCCCTCACTTACAGAGATGCATTCATATTTTTCTCATTTTTCTCATTTTTGGTATCCATATTTTTGTGGGGCATGGTCACTCTTCCCTGTGGGATCCCCTGGTCTCCTTCATTGAGAAGCGCTTATGCTCGTGGAAGGGAAAATAGATCTGTTTTGTTGATAACCTTTGTATAATTTTTTCTGCTCTTAGTGTTATGCCCATCTATATGTTTTCGGTTTCTAGGTGCGCGCATATGGTGCTTATGAAAATTAAAAATCTCCTATGATCCTTCTTATGGTAGGGATCTTCAAGATAAAAGTGCACCTGGTTAAATGGAATGTTGTCAAATCTCCTAAATCCCTTGGTGGCACAAATATTGTGGACCTCGGTCTTCAAAACATTGTTATGGGAGCTAAACACATTTGGAATTTGTTACACAACCTATGTAGTATTCTCAACCAAATATATATCAATAAGTACTTGGGAAATGAATCTATACATGTCATTCTCTTTGCCATTGATCTTCCCAAGGGCTCCCATATGTGGAACTTTTTCTCCTCCTGCCGCCCTATCTTCTCCAACCTTGTTTCTTGGAAAATTGGCAATGGAAATTCTATCTCGGATGATTTCTAGAATAGCTACACCCCTCTTTGTGAGATTTTGAAACTCACTCCTGTTTGTGCTCTCATGCGGGTTTCATGGGGCGATAAAGTCAAGGAGTGCGAATTTCAAATAAATGATGGTTCTCCCTCTCTTCTTTGGAAAACAATCAATAATATGAATTAATATAATGCTTCTACATTCAATTTAAAATATGAATTGAACAAGAGAGACGTTTCTTTCCTTCGGCATAGGATCTTGTTTTGTGGATGAGTTCCAAATTTGGTCAATATTATGCTAAATTTGGTTATCTAGAGTTGTGCCACCGTGAGTTAATTGGTTCTTCTTCCTCATGGATTGGTTCTTTAGGATTTTGCATGCCTCCCTAAGGTATGCACCTTTTGTTAGTTTGTCTCTAAAGGTAAAATTCATACCCGGATTAGAGGAAAAAATGGCGGGTTCTGAGCCCTCACGACATGTTCTTTGTTATAAAGAGAAAGAGGAAGATAATCATATTTTGCTTCATTTTCCCTTCACTTTGTAGTGGTAGTATTGGATTTTCAATAGATTGAATCTTTCTTGGTTTCTTGGTGAAACCATCTCCAATACCATTTATTCTTGGCCTAAGTCAGTGTCATCTCTTCCCAGGCTCAAAATGGATCTATTGTCCTATCCTATTGTTGTGACACTTGTGGTGGGAACATAATCTCTAGATATTCAAAGAGGAATACTCTGAGATTCCTAACTTCCGTAATAATATGTAAGTTGTCATATCAGAAAATGTCATTTCGAATTCTAAAGTTCTCTCTAAGTTTTCTAGTATGGATGTGGAGATTCGACATTCCTAGCCTCTCATTCGTATCCCTTCTCCTAGAGCTATTATCAAGTGACGTATCTCCAAAAAGGAAATATTTATTCAAAGGAAAAAATTGAAATGGATCCCACCCCTCGAATTTGTAAACTTAACTTCGATGGGGCATCTAAAGGTAATTTGATCATATTAGGGGCCGACATTGTACTATTTGGGATGATAAGAGATATTTGATCAAAGCTAGATCTTTCAGGATCTCGTTTAGTTCTAGTAACATGACAAAGGCTAAGGATCTCCTCTTGAATGGAAAGATGCCCATTGATGTTGGTTGTTCCAATCTCAATATTAAAGTGGACTTATACGTACTCAAAATTGTAGGGTATTGTGATCACCGGAATGATACCACACATGCCCCAATGATGATACAGTCACCTCGCAGGTGTTCGGGATCCGAGAGAAGCTCACGAAGTATATGTTAGCATCCAAAATGATTTATCCAAGTTCCTTGTGCTTTGTTTTATCCATCGCCTCCTTTTTAAACGTGTTTTGACCTTGATGAATGAAACCGCCACCCTTCCAGGGCAACGGTCCTTTACGCATTCTCCAAAGACGTTCCTTTGATTACGACTTGCGTAATTTTTCAACATTTACCAGCTTTTCTCAACCGCCTTAGCTTGTATTAATGTTTTATGTTCCTTGGAATAGTGTTTCTTCATTGTTTAATGGTAAAAGAGTTCTAATAGGAATCACCTTTGGGTGAATGTGAAATCTATAAATAACTAGCTTGTTTTCAAGAAAATGGCCCCTCAACTTCTCATTTCCATTATTTAGTCTTTCAATTTCTTGCTTAGAATTCATTTTGTTTTCATGTTTGCATCCATGCTAGTTTTTCCTTTCTTTGTTAGAAGCCATTCGATCTTCTTGCTTCAGTCTTGTTCATTGTTGTTCATACAAATTAGTTTAGAGCAGAGTAGTGTCATTTGTAGATTGAATCCATTAGAGTTGTAGGTTGTGTTCTTCACAGAAGGTAGATTCTAGAATCTCTCGGTACACTTGTGTTGTATTCCCGCAATAAATCCCGCTAGGAATTGCATACGCCAAGCTCTGTCACTTGCGTTGTCCCTCTCCTACTCGCATTATATTTGGTCTATATCCAAAGTTGCCACTGTTCAAATACCTTCTTCTGTTGATGCTAGCATATACACGCTCTTCTGAATTCACGTGAACACGAAGGAACGAGGAGATCATTCTGAGGGGACAAAATCATACACTACTGGATTTGCCACTGTTATGCAAATTCCAGGTTTTATTTGTCAAAGTTCTAGTTAAAACATATCAAATAGAGTAGTGAATTATTTCATTTCAGTTAAATTTCACTTTCGATATTGCCGAGGAAGCTATGGGGATTGATAGTTTCTCAAAAACTATGATTCATTCCTCACTTCTGAGGTAGGATCGAGAGTCTTTTAATTAAGTTAATCAACTTTTTAGTTATTTAAGATAAACTCACAACTGCACAGGCAAGTAGCTACACCACGCTACCTTGCTTGTTTTAATTTTGTTATTAGATTAGTTGTCATTTTCTGGATATATTAGATTAGTTTCTCTTTTAATTCTATTAAAAATACAAAAAATAGAGGAATATATATATGTTGTAGATATATCTTGCATAATTAATTTATTTCGTTTCAGTTAGGTTTATATTGATCTTGTATGATAATCACGGGACCTAGGAGCTCGGGAATACATTTTTGAGCCAATCATGCCTCAACCAATTCTTGTTTAGCATTAACTGACATAGACCAAAATCTCAGAATTCAGGTCTTCCAAACAACAATAGACCTACATGAAATCAACACACAGCTAAGAGGATTAAACATAGAAGACAACAAAACGCAAATGTTTTGGTCAAATCAGCCAAATTATAGACTACCTTAATAGATATCCGTATGACCGTAGTAAGGACCAAAAGAGAGAAAACATTCGCTTTGATCCATAGGTCCCACAACCCAACGGGCCTACAAATCAATCAAGTATTGACACCAACTTTGCGAACGCCGGTGTTTAGGTCCTCTCCACTTCCACCGACATTATCACACAACTATCATTATTAAATGTAATACTAATCAAGCTCAAGATTTCTGGACTAGACCAGAGAATCGTCCATAAAGCACCAAAAGATCCATTACACATTTAGCCATTCCATTTTCATGACCTTGTCGAGAGATATATACTGAAGCATCCATAGGTCATCTTCCGCGTATCCCACAACTCATAGATCGATCATGGTAGAGCCTCGATATTGATTGGAGCCTTTGAGCATCTATCCTTGCCGAACAATCTATCACACTGATTCGAGGCTAGGAGGGCCTTCTTTGCCTTAGATTCACAGATCCCATTATTGCATGTTGAAGACATAAGATTACCTAACTAGTTTATCTACATCCCACGTATATTCCATCCCCACCTAAGGTGTCTTGGCATGACCTCGAGGGGCCGGGTGCACGGAATACTTGTAGATTCTCATGCTTGCTAGTCACTTTTCCATTGTACAAAATTGGTGAACCCGACATGAACTTCAACCTTCTGATTTAGAGTTGGATTTCTACTTGTTCTTCCAATTAATATACTTTTCATCTTTTCCACCGTCTTTAACCTCACATCACTTCACCAAAAAAATTGGTGAACCCGACGTAAAGGGAAAAATTGCTTCACTTTCACACTCTTCTTTTTAGTTTTATCCACCTTCACTTCTTCCCATTACTTTGCGGGTATTTATATACCCCCAAAATATGTCGGGATATGATGTATATGGCATACCTCTCCTAAGTCTTGAAGCATACTACGATCAATTAAATAGACAACCATCACCCTCGCTCTCAGCATGGGGTGACAACTATTCAACTAACCAATTTTCAACACAAACTCTGCCTCAAAGGACTAGATATAGTTCTTCTTTCCAAATAGAGGAGTTAGATCAGCTCACTCAAATGTAACAACCAGAGCCTTCAGGCTCAAACAACATGACACTCACTAGAGAATCTGGTTCATCTCCTCGGGTGTTGCTTAGACCACAAATTAGTAGATAGTCAGATCCATATCTATTTTTAGATGACGAATACTTAACACGTTATGCTAGGAGTGAACAACGCTCTCAAAATATGTACCCACCTATAGGAGGTTTGTAAACACAATCCGAGGTCTCGTTCCAAGAAACACCCCATTCCTCCACCTATAGGAAATACCCTCGATGAAACTTGGTAGGGCACCAATCAATTCATAGCGAGCAGGTACCATATGCCTATACAACCTCAAGATATACAACAACATCCACTAAGGCAAAATGTCATGTCTTCACCAAACGAGGTCATCTCAGCCTTAGTTGAGAAGGTTAGAGGGTTGGAAGTTTCTCAAGCAAATCAAAATTCACAGTTCATGCAAGCAGGAACTTCCAATCCTCCACATCATCCTAGCCAAGTAGACCTCCTCACAGGAATAGGTACGTTGGGCATGCCTCCTCATTATTTACAACAAACGCCAACTAGAACTGCGTTTTCTAACACCACTCTAGTTGAGAATATAATACCTCCCGGCTTAGTACAAAACAACCCATTCCTGAGAAATGCTCCTCCATACTTAAACATGTATTCCAAATCACCACAGGGAGATATGTTCTCTTCTCCCAGCATGTTCACTCAAACATAGGGATTTCCTTATGCCCCTGTAAATACATATGCTACGCCATATCAATAACCCATTCCACCTCCACCCCCTCAGCAAGCACCATCAATGGTCGAAACCTATGCGATAGGGACTTATTCAGAATATTTGAAAGAACCTTTAGACTTCACTATACGAAGCGTCATGCTTCCAAGACCTCTCCCCGATCTACCCAAGTACAAAGGGGAGGGAGACCCGAATGCACATATTAAGGCCTATGCCATAGCCATTCGAGAACTACTCCCTTGGGATGGAGTTGTTAAAATATTCCCCAAAAATTTAGAGGGTATCACCCTCAATTGGTATTACAGAATACTTGAAGCCTCAATACATTCATTTAAACAACTTGTTTCAGAGTTCATCAAGGCGTTCAACATGAACAAATTGTTGAGAACAAGAATCAGGGAATTTTTGCATATTAAACAAGAACACAATGAATCTGTTGCTCATTTCATCTAAAGATGGCGTACAGTCCTCTATTCTTCAACAAGCGCTCCAAACATGGATCAGATGGAACTATGTGATTTATTCCTTCATTCTCTCAACAGAGAGATAAAGGAAGAAGTCCAGAAGTTCCCATTAAGAACTTATGATGAAGTGCTCGAGAGTGCTCTCCGAATAGATCAAGCTGCAATAGATAGCGATCGCAAGACATATGGAAAAAATGGGAGGTTAATCATCCCCAACCAAAACACTACGACCTATCCTACTACCACAAACACCAATCAAGGACCTAAAATCCTTAACAAAATCATGCGGGTGACAACAGATGGAGTGATCGACCAAACTAAAAGAGCAAACATTGTAAATGTTCCACCACCGCGATTAACAATCAACGAAACAACAATTTTACCCCAACAATTAATGCGTGGATTTTAATCATCCCCAACGACAACAATAACAACAATGGCAAATCCGAAGCATGGGTTCAAGTCAAAACTCAACTGGATATCAAAACCAAAACCAAAGGCAACAAACACAAAACTTTAATCCTAATAGTCAACAGTTTTAATCAGAGTTTTGGACCACAACACGTGCCAAACCAACAACCTAGGAGTTAAAATCCCAACTCGTATTGTGGTTTCCATAAAATTCGAGGCCATGACACTAGGACTTGCCGCGATTACAATAATTTCATGCAACATTTGCCGAAGAACAAAGAGAACTATTCATAGATATGTTCTTAACAGATTCTAGTGACACCTATGCCAAATACTTTCACAAGGGTAGTTTCCCCTCAAAACGCACCTCTTAATATCTTCAATGATCCACTTCCAAATCACAATAACAATAAATTAAATCCAAATGGGACGAACAAAGGTGTAATGACAGATATAATGATCATGAAGCCTCAACTTCACTAAATCCACTTGTCACACACAAAGAATTAGGAAATCAAACACGAACCAAAATAGTTGGTCTAGTGGAGTTAGATATCGAGCTGCACGTAGAATCCATAACAAGAGCACAAAAATATTCTTCTCAACAAAATCCAATCTATCCACTAGAGCCAGATAACATTCAAAAAATGTTGGTAAAACCCATAGGTGCTTATGATTTAATTAATGACTTAACAAAGACCTTCTCTCACATCTCCTTTTTGGACTTGTTGAAAACTCTCCTGCCCATAGGGCTGCTCTTTTAGAAGCACTAGGTCTAGGTCATTTAATTAACATCACTCCACCTCCCAAAACACAAGTAAACCATATAGACTTCGATATCCACCCTCCAGGGCAGCCAGATAGGGATACCAAGTTTATATTCGACATAAAAAAATGCCAACAGATGCTGAAATTACACGTAGAGGTGATCCGGCCTTGCATTTACAAGTGTGGGTTTACAATAATTACGTTAAACATGCAATGGTTGACGATGGGGCAACAGTTAACATTGTCCCCTTCTCTTTCCTTCAAAATCTAGGATATGGAGAAACAAACTGTTCCACAACAAGAAATACACTAAGAGGTTATGATAGCCTTAAGGCTACTTCAATTAGGACTATAATATTACCAGTCACCTTAGGACCCAAGACAATCCTCACCAAGTTTTATATCATAGATCAAGAAACCAACTATAATATGATCCTCAGTCGACCATGGATACATCGCATGAAAGCAATCCCTTCTACGTTATTCTAGGAAATAAGATTCTTACACCTAGGAAAGATATTTGTAGCAAAAGGTGACCCAAAACCATTCGACATACACCTAGCAAACCTGAAGAAAAGACCAGGCATTCACTCTGAGTTTGAACTCCCAACAAACCAACTTAACAAACCAATCGACTCAAAACCGGAAGAAAAATTAATACCTACAACAGAACTAGAAATTATGAACCTAGTCAAGGGCATCCCAGCCCTCAAGGATGAAGCTAACGTTGTAGAAATAGTGTCATTAGGAACTACTACAAAAATTATCAAATTACTGGAACAAGATCTACCAATTTTCCTACCATTTGATTCCACAGGTATGGGATGTACCCTAGAATTGGTTCTCTTCCAACAGAGGAACTTTGCATGGTAGAAGTAACCAAAACAGAAGAAACAGATGCAAAGAATGTCCCAACATCCATTTTTCCTAGTAAATATTGGACTCTCCACTTCGATGGAGCTAGATGTTGCTATGGAGTTGGGGCAGGTGTGATCTTTACCTCCTCTGAGGGAAAGATCCTACCTTTTGCTTTTAAGTTAAACTTTGAATGTACAAACAATGGCGCGAGTAAAAAAGCCCTCCTCCTTGGCCTCACCATAGCCAAAAGGATCGATATTAATGACATCGAGTGTTAGGAGACTCGCAATTAGTTACAAACCAAGTCTCATAAGTATATGAGACTAGAGTTGAGCACTTACAACTCTATAAAACAATGGTATTAGATCTAAGCAAAGGATTTGACTTCATATCCATTGAGGCAATCCCACGAGAACAAAACCTTCTCATAGATTCAATAGCAACCTCAGCTTCACGTTTTACCCCAAGTAATGAGTTGGAAGATACAAGTTTCAAGGTATCACTTCGTGCTGAACCATTGGTAAAGAAAATATCAACGAACCCTCTTCTAACACATGCAGCTGAGAATGAGTCTTCTATCTTACATCATGTTGATAGTGATAAAGTCACTCTCAAATATCTAAATGCCTATGTAGAGCTACACCTTGCTCACCGTATAGTTGATATTTCCCTAATACCACACTCCTCTTCCTACTTTGGAAATCCCACGGTAGAATCTGCTCCATGGAAGGATCTCGATATCTACCGAGATAGAAAACGGAGAAAGCTTGGAACTACCTCCAGCCCCACCTGAATTTGAAGAAGGTAATGCTTCTTTGATAGAAGAAACCATTGACATAAACATTGGAACGAAGGAAGAACCAAGAATTTTGAAGTTGGGATCCTCATTAACTCTAGAAGAAATAGAAATACACACCCAAATCCTTAAAAAACATCAAAAGGATTTTACATTTAATTATAAAGAAATGATGGGTATCACACCACAAGTTGCGGTACATAATCTCGTCACTAAACCAGATGTGAAGCCAATTAAACAGAAGTCAAGACCAATGAAGCCAAAAGTGGCTCTCATGGTAAAAGAGGAAGTAGTAAAACTTCTCCAAGTAGGATTCATCAAGCCCATTGACTATTCACAATGGGTGTCTAATATCGTTCCCATCCTAAAAAGAATGGGAAGATACGCATTTGTATAGATTTTGGGATATTAACAAAGCTTGTCCCAAGGATGATTTCCCATTACCATCCATTGACATTATCATTGATGCAACAAATGGATTTGAACTGTTGTCCCTCATGGATGGGTTCTTAGGGTACAATCAGATTAAAATATCTGAACAAGATCAAGCCAAAACCACATTTATAACTCCTTGGGGAACTTATTGTTATGTTGTCATGCCATTTGGTCTTAAAAACACCGCGCTACATATCGCAGTGCAATGACTTATATATTCCATGATCTTATCCATAAAATTGTGGAATCATATGTGGATGACTTGTTGGCCAAGGCCAAGAAATGCATGATCATCCGGAAGTGCTCCATATCATCCTCTCACGACTAATTGAGTATGGTGTCACATTAAACCCAGAGAAGTGCGTGTTCGGTGTAACAGGAGGCAAAATTCTAGGATACATTATGTATTCACGAGGGATTGATGTTGATTCGCTAAAATACAAAGGCTATTCTCGAAATGATCCCACCTTCGGATGAGTCTGGAATCAGGTCATTTCTTGGGAAACTTAGTGCAATCCAAAGGTTCATCCCAAATTTAAGCTTTTCCATTCATCCAATCAACAATCTACTCAAGAAATATTATAGCGTCAATTGGATTGAAGATTACAACGAGGCCTTCGAAGCAGTTAAGCAATTCTTGTTGTCACCACCCACACTAATGCCTCCCAAGCTAGACCGCCCTTTGATCCTATACTCATGAGCCACTCATGTCTCACTGCCCGCATGCTTTGGCTCAAGAAGACGATGACAAACAAGAACGCGCGATGTATTTCATTAGTCAACATTACTCGATTATGAAACACGTTACACACAGCAGAGAGAGAGAATGCCTTGCCATAATTTTTGCAAAAAAACATTTGATACATTACATGTTAAACCAGAAACAAGGGTGATTGTAAAGCGGACCATTTATGAACATTTCTCACACAAGGATCTTTATCTAAAAAGGTTGGCCATTTCATAACCCTAATGGGAGAATTTGAGTTAACATTTGTAAACCAAAAGTCCATTAAAGGACAAATGATTATAGAATGGTTAGCTGACAATCCACTAGATGGAGGTGAGCTGGTAGATCTAGACTTTCCCGATGAATGTGTATACTTTGTCAAAATCAGACCCCCCATTTCTACATGTCCCTGGTATACTAATATCATCAATTTTATCATGGACCATACATACTCGGAAAGTGCCACGTCACAACAAAGAAGGCGGTTATGCATTATTACCGCTAAATATGTTGTTTTAGACCAAGTACTCTATCGTAGAGCATTCGACAAAGATGCTTCTAAGATGCATCGACATAGAAGAATCCAAGAGGATTCTTCATGAATCCCACAGTGGGATATGTGGGGCCACTTCATGGTCATGCCACCACTCACAAAATACATCAAATGGGCTATTTTTGGCCCATTCGCGAACATGACATAGTGGAATTTGTGCGTAAGTGCCACAAATGCCAATAATTCTCCCACGAGATTCACATGCCAAATCAATCCCTGGAACCACTAAATACGACTCCATGGCCCTTCTCCATGTGAGGTCTAGACTTGATAGGGAAATTCTCTCCTCATCAACCGATGGCCATAATTTTATAATCACAACCACAAAATATTTTACCAAATGGGTGGAGGCCATGCCTCTCACCACCGTACCAGGTTCGATGATTGCCAAATTCATTTTGAACCAAATTATCTGCAGGTATGGTGTCCCACAAGTCATTATCTCAGATAATGGCATGTCCTTTAAGAACGACAAGGTTCGTGAGCTATGTAGCAAGTTCAAGATAAACCATCACACAACCTCTCTTTACTACCCTCAAGCCAATGGGCAAGCTGAAGCGACAAACAAAACGTTGAAAGCTATTCTCCTCAAAACAATCAAGGAGAACAAGCGAGATTGGCATTTAAAACTATATCCGGCCTTGTGGGCCCATCGAACCTCAATAAGAACACCAACAAGAGCAACTCCTTTCTCACTGGTATTCGGGCAGAAGCAGTTCTCCCGCTTGAGGTTGAAATACCTAGTCTCTGCATCTCATTACAAGGGATTATGGATGAATAAGCTTATGGGGAGGCACACCTCTCCCAACTAGAAAGCCTAGACGAGGCCAAGTTAAACGCCGAATAATGGCATAGAGCCTATGCTGACCGGATGTGTCGCAGATAATAAAAAGGTCTATGAGAGAGAAATATATGAAGGAGGTCTAGTTCTAAGACTAGACAGCCAGGATCGATAAGAAAACCAGTGAAGGAAGAAAGTTCTGGCCCAAATGGTTGGGCCCATACCAAGTCATGAAGGACTACAAAAATGGTGCGTATCTCTTGTGCACACTAGAAGGTGAGGAATTTGGTGAAACTGTCAATTCCTTGCACCTTAAGCGGTTTTATGCATAAAACATCAAATTCATTGCTAGTACATTATAGCTACTTACATTGCATTAGTCTTTTAGCTGCTTCATTATGTCCATTTCGTAAAAATGATAGTCCAGGAGCTTACTCTTAAAACAATTTGTTACAAATTTCTAAGGATATTGGCAAAGATATTCATATCACATCTCTTCAAACATCATCAAATATTTTCAAATCTTCTCATCAATTTCGACAGACAAACATTGACGAAAACCATACCAAGACCTGCATACTTGGCTTTGCTCTTTCTTTCTACTAGGTGAAGTTTTCCTTGCCCACGGTCTATTCTGGAAGCTTCTTGGTGTCACATCTATCCCTCTTAAAATCTCTTGGAACGAAAGGATATCCCAAAGTCATAGATCAGAAATGTCAAAATCAAATGAAATCAAAAGCACCAAGCAAACAAAATATTTTATTTTACACACTTCTTTGCCCCATCAACCTTCGGTGATAAGCCCACATCTCTTACTGGTGATGTGAGGTTGGGAAAGGAAAGAAGTTCCCTTACTTGCCTGTATCTTGCCTTTGGTGACAAACCCATGCTTCTTACTAGTGGCGTGAGGTAGGGTGTGGGGGGCCAAATCACAAACTAACAAATCTTGGTATGCTAAAAACACAAGTCAAATTCTGTTAAGAGAAAGCAAATATCCAAACATCCAAAATCCAAAGAGATCAAATCATCAAAACCAGATTTTGTCAACCAAGTTGCCATTTATGAAACTAAGTCTAGATAAACTGAAAAGTAAGTGGCCTTCTAAGCTTGGTAGTAGTTTTGAGTAGGGTGGGTGTGTAGGTCCAAATTTGGTTCTTGTTCTTGGTTTGTCTGTCTCTCATCATTCCATTGAATCAAACTCATACAACTTGTGCCCTTCCTAATTCTTAGCGTTGAGCCCTCGCATCTTACTAGTTGCATGGATTTGGGATTGGGGCAAGTTCATCTCTTTATCACTATTCATTCATCACGTTTTGCCAATATAAGAAGGAATTACAAACATTGCCCAAAGAGTTCAAAAGTTCAGTACTACCATATGTTAGTATCATCTCATATTAGCACTAATCAAAAAACATATAGAGTAAAACATTCTATTTACTATCATTTGTTGTGCATTGCATACATTCTGGAAACATGAAAAGCAAATATTCTAAAAAAATCTAAAAACACATTTAGAAAATGAGTCACAAAATTCAAGATACCAAGAGTCTAGATCCAAAGATATATATATATATATATACAAATCAGGTTTCGTATATAATGCCATCATGCACTAGGCATGGTCAAAACACTCAATGAGCCCGAAAAGTACAAAAATACTGCATAAAAACCTAACAAGGTCCCTACAAAAAGATCCAAGTGGCCTCTCAATCCCTGTGAGATCCCTCGGGAAGGTGCATGAACACGTCTAAGACTCGCTACGCTGGCACTCTGAGTGCACCGAGGGCTTGCGGTCCCGAGCAGTGGCGTAGTCTCGCTATGAGAATGGCTCCTCCTCATCGGCGCGCTACAGCCCTATACCCGACTACCTCGACACAAAAGGAAGTCATGATCTTGGCCGTACATGCTAGACAGGGGCAAAAACATCGGTATGCCTACCACCTACTAAAGGCTCCCCTATATCCACGAGATAGCTCAAGATGAGTCTTCTCCCCTGGGAGCAACAGGGTGTAAATACATACCCGACGAATCAAGTCTCGCCACTCATCAACAAAGATATCTACAAGCAAAGGAGAAAAAAATTAGAAAATAATCAAAAGGTGAAACCAAGAATGAACAAAAGAGAGATAACGCAACTAAGGTAATTATAGCTAAAACAAATGTCAAAAGAAGAGTGATAACTCACTCGGATCTCCGGGCCTCCAAGAAGGATCTCTGGGATCCGCACCTACCATAGATGCCGCCACTGACTAGTGTCCCCCTCCTACGTCTGGGGCAACATCGAATCCTACCATGGATTCATCCTCTCCACCTAGGTCCTAAGAAAGCAACTCCTCTGAGACTAGAGTCACCCTCTCCGTGCTCTACTCTACCCTCTCGGCCTGTAGGATCTCCTGAGTGTCATGCCACTCGGGATCGCTATCCTCTCCCCTACCCAACTCACTGATCTCCATGTCCTTGGTCTCCTCCTCTGTCTCTCCCTCTGTGAACTCCTCAAACTCGGAGTCTATATCAATGGGATCATCACTGCTATGGGCAGGACCGACGGCAATCCGAAGTAAAGGTGCCTGAGAAGTAGTGGCTCTCTCTCAAGCACGTACCACCCTCCTGGCTGTAATAGGGATGCCAGGAGTAACAACAGTCCAACCCCGGCCTCTAGGACCTCCCCTAACCTCTCGAACTGATCTAAAAACTGGCACCACTGGGGAAGCATATCAATATAAGCAAGGCCAAACTATTGAGGCACTCGATTGAAGGGGTGTATCTCTACCTTCCCCATCCTGTCCATGATCTACCCTGTAATAGAGTAGGAAACCAGGGTGCGTACCTCCTCACCCCACAACCTTGCCATGGCATGATAAGGTGTGGCCTCCATATCCGTAGTGGTCAATGAAGCCACCAGCTAATGCGGTGCCCTAAACACCATCATCCCTGTCAATGTAGTTGCCTCAAGGCCCTGGGATCCGTTGCATGTACACCCCCGCCATAAGGGATAATGCACTCATAGACCTAGCTCATAACTAAGGTCGGATGGCTCAACGACTGTCCCTATAATCGAACCACCCTGTATAAGTCATGATAGGTGGACCCAAGTATATCAGCTCCCTGCATAATCGACCATGTGCCTCAATCTGTGCGATGATGGGGGCCCAACAGTAGAGCAAAGTATCCCCTCCCTTGTCCCTGATCAATCTCGAAGCAAGGATGCCCATAATGTCCTGGTGGATCAGAGGGATGGGAAAGCCGGGAATAGAATGGACCTTCACCCCCTTCTTCAAACCAATGGAGACAACTGCATCTCCCATATAGGTGGCCCACTGAGTCACCTGAGCTCTGGATACTACTATATCAAATGAAAGTCTCCTCCCAATAATTGGGACTCCCAAAATGTGGTAGACATCCTCTAGGGTGATGGTCCACTCACCCCTAACACCTGGAAATTAGAAGGTGTTCCGATCTGCATCCCAGTAAGAAAATAAGTCACATAGTATGTGACTGGCAGGTGCAACGTGGGGGACCCGTGCGATCCTCAATATACCTGCCCTCTGGAGAGTATCCTGCTCAGCCTGAGAGAGTGCATCTAACACTGCTGGAAGCCAATCACACTCCCTCTCTCGGCTCCATCTAATGTACTCTTCCTTCTTCTGCAAAACACCCAAAAACACGTAAAAAGAAGCAAGTTAGTGTCAAGATTGCATTGGAAAAATCATTAAAGCAAGTAGGAATACTAAAAATGCAAAAATAAATTCAAAATAGTGTTGTTTTAACACTCTGTAGAGGACCGCTGCCCTAAGTTGGTGGCGGTTCCATAACTACCACCTTAAAGGTGGTGGTTCCATAACCGCTGCCTGCTCAGGGCAGCGGTCCTATCCCGTGACTACAAACGGGTCTCATGCCTTAAAAATGCAAAAATTGACCATTTTAGCTAAAACGAAAGCCTACCCATTAGGCGTCCCCCCTAAGAGACACATTTAAAACTAACATTTCTAAAAATAACCCCCCCACAACAAATATTTCATCATTTTAACATTTTGGGTGCAAAAACGTTAAATCAAGAAGAACTAACCTGAGATCTTGTGGGTCGAGGTTTTGCTCGTGGAGGCATGACCACTATCTAACTAGACTCTCATCGAAAACCGTCACCGTGGGTCCCAAAGCTCAAAAACTATCAAATCGACACACGCAAATGAATAGGAAAATAAGCGTGTTATATATATATGGTGTTTTGACTCATTTTGAATGCCCCTTTCACAAGTTTAGAGTCGACGGAGGTAAGTTCTTATCCCCACGTAAATGGTAAGTCCTCATTTCATACTAATTTAGTATTTATTTTTCGATTTATTTTATCTATCTGCACTTGAGTCCTCTTTCCATTTTGCAGGTAGCGGGAATTTGGATGGTGTCACTTCGACACACGGGCGTGTTAGGTATAATTTCTAGATTCCCATTTTGGGACCACCATACTGCACCCACCACCGTTTTATGCCTCTTCATGGTTAAAACGCTTCTCCGAGGGGCAATATGTACGTACTCCAAAATTGTAGGGTATTGTATACTACCACCTAATGATACCACACATGCCCCAATGATGATACAGGTCACCTCGCAAGGTGTTTGGGATCCAGAGAAGCTCACAAAGTATATGTTAGCATCCCAAATGCTTTATCCAAGTTCCTTGTGCTTTGTTTTATCCCTCACCCCCTTTTTAAATGCGTGTTGACCTTTAGTAATGTAACCACCACCTGCTGGGGGGCGGCGGTCCTTTATGCATTCTCCATCACATTCCTTTGATTGCGACTTGTGTAATTTTTCAACATTTACCAGCGTTTCTCAATTGCCTTAGCCCATATTAATGTTTTATGTTCCCTGAAAGTGTTTCTTCATTGTTTAATGGTAAAAGAGTTCTAATAGGAATCACCTTTGGGTGAATGTGAAATCTATAAATAGCTAACTTGTTTTCAAGAAAATGGCCCCTCAACTTCTCATTTCCATTGTTTAGTCTTTCAATTTCTTGCTTAGAATTCATTTTGTTTTCATGTTTGCATCCATGCTAGTTTTTCCTTTGCTTTGTTAGAAGCCATTCGATCTTCTTGCTTCAGTCTTGTTCATTGTTGTTCATACAAATTAGTTTAGAGTAGAGTAGTGTCATTTGTAGATTGAATCCATTAGAGTTGTAGGTTGTGTTCTTCACAGAAGGTAGATTCTAGAATCTCTCAATACACTTGTGTTGTATTCCCGCAATAAATCCCGCTAGGAATTGCATACGCCAAGCTCTGTCACTTGCGTTGTCCCTCTCCTACTCGCATTATATTTGGTCTATATCCAAAGCTGCCATTGTTCAAATACCTTCTTCTGTTGATGCTAGCATATACACGCTCTTCTGGATTCACGTGAACACGAAGGAACGAGGAGATCATTCTGAGGGGACAAAATCATACACTACTGGATTTTCCATTGTTATGCAAATTCCATGTTTTATCTGTCAAAGTTCTAGTTAAAACATATCAAATAGAGTAGTGAATTATTTCATTTCAGTTAAATTTCACTTTTGATATTGCCGAGAAGTCAGTGTGGGGATTGATAATTTCTCGAAACTATGATTCATTCCTCACTTCGAGGTAGGATCGAGAGTCTTTTAATTAAGTTAATCAAATTTTTAGTTATTTAAGATAAACTCACAATTTATGCAGTGCAAAGTAGCTACACCACGCTACCTTGCTTGTTTTAATTTTGTTATTAGATTAGTTGTCATTTTATGGATATATTAGATTAGTTTCTCTTTTAATTCTATTAAAAATTCTATCAAAAATACAAAAATAGAGGAATATATATATGTTGTAGATATATCTTGCATAATTAATTTATTTTGTTTCAATTAGGTTTATATTGATCTTGTATGACAATCACGGGACCTAGGGAGCCCAGGGAATACGTTTTGAGCCAATCGTGCCTCAACCAAATCTTGTTGTAGCATTAACTAACATAGACCAAAATCTCCGAATTCAAGTCTTCTGAACAACAACAGACCTACAAGAAATCAACACACAACCAAGAGGATTAAACATAGAAGACAAAAAGTGGAAACATTCTCAAATTAGCCAAATTAGAGACTGCCTTGATAGATATCCGTATGACTGTAGAAGGACCTGAAAGAGAGAAAACATTCGGTTGTGATCCACAGGTCCCACAACCCAACGGGCCTATAAATCAATCAAGTATTGACACCAACTTGCAAACGCTGGTGTTTAGGTCCTCTCCACTTCCACCAGACATTATCACACAACTATCATTATTAAACGTAGCAGCTAATCAAGCTAAAGATTTCTGGACTAGACTAGAGAATCGTCCATAAAGCACCAAAAGATCCATTACACATTTAGCCATTCCATTTTCATGACCTTGTCAGGAGATATATACGAAGCATCCATAGGTCATCTTCCACGTATCCCACAACCCATAGATCGGATCACGGTAGAGCTTGATATTGATTGGAGCCTTCGAGCAGCTATCCTTGCTGAACGATCTATCACACCGATTTAGGTTAGGAGGGCCTTCTTTTCCTTAGATTCATGCAGATCCCATTATTACATGTTGAAGACATAAGATTACCTAACTAGTTTATCTGCATCCCACATATATTCCATCCCCACCGGCTATCTTGGCATGACCTCAAGAGGTCGGTGCGAGGAAGAGTTACTTGTAGATTCCCATGCTCACTGGTCACTTTTCCATCGTACAGGACTCTAAGGTTATCATTCTAGCAAAGAAAGGGTAAAGTTATGGCTTGACATCTAAATAATTTTATCAATAAAATCATTCATTGACTATCATTTTTAGAGGAATGGTATATCTAACATACTTTTTGAGAATCTAATATTGTGACGAACACTCTTACTAATTATGGTGTGTTTTAGTTTTATGATGCCCTCATTTATAACAATGACGATCATTAGGATTTCCTCAATGCCATTATCCTTCATGATAGATCAAGAATCCCTTCACACAAGATCTAGTCCTTTTGAAATGTGTGGTAAATCCTTTTATTGGGTTAGGTGTTTGCACCCTTTTCATTCTATTTTCTTTGTTTTTTACGTAGGATGGATCTTCCCCATATCCTTCTCTTCACCTCCATAGAGAAAGTGAGAAATTATATTCTTCTCTTTTGTCTCTCATTGTCGTCTTCGTAAGGTTTTCTCGTGGGTTCTCCTCGGTCATGAATTTCATTGAACATATAATCGGACCAAATTATCTTCAAAGTTCAAGTCACGCTCGTGTCAACTCGAAATCACGGGAGTATTTGTTTCTCACCTTCTTCTTAACATTGATAAATAAGTTGCGTCATCCACTACTAATCACTTCATCCTTCCTCAACATAGGTGTGGGTTGGAGGATTCTTTAGATCAGTGTGTCTAGCTTCTACCTATTTTTCTATTGAATATTTTGTGTCTTCCATGTGGGTAGATCGACTTGAAAGGAGGAATAAGCTCCTTTTGCAGTTTGTTGTATTGGTTTATACTATTTTCCATTCTAAAGGAACCGAGCCCTCTCGGGTTCCTCCTCTTAATCTCACCACAATGGTAGAGCCAATTGGTCCTCCCCTATCCGGATTCAAATGTTTCATGTGTCGGTAGGATCTGCCTAATCCTTTCTTATAAGAATTACTAATTTTGGAGCCCGCAACAAACTTGATGGGAAAAAGATTGCGAACAAGGAGGATCAACCCATGGAAAACATGTAATTCTTTATAACTAATTTTGGCTCTCCGTGTATGTAATTCATGTTTCTTTTTGTCTTTGTTGAGGCTAATCAAGTATCTTGCCTCTATTTTTATTATTTTCCTCTTTATAGATTTTTCTTTGGATGAAAAACCAATTTGTGTATAGTTTTTATGCTCTTTAATGTAAGGGTGGGACCTCATTCAACCCTAGGTTCATAGTGTTTAGCCAATTTTTCATTCCTTTTCAAATGAATGATCTAGTACTAAAGAAAACTAAATAACCTCGAATGATGGAGGGTTTATGGTACCTCAGATGTGATGTGATGGATATAGGCATAAATTGAATGATAGATCCTTGTTGCTACAAGTTGAACCTCTGACAAATAATAATCACTGAAAAGGAGATCAATTAGATGATAGATGTGGGGCTGCCCAACAAAGCAGCTCCAAGAAAGCGTTAACTTCCATAGAGAATTTCAACCCCCATGTTTTATAAGAGATGATAGCGGTAATAATAATAACTTGGATAAATATGCAGAATATGAGGCACACAGAAACTAAAATATGCATAAATGTAAGGTACATACAAATCTGATCTAGATGAATGCAAAACATGATTACCTAGCAGGTCGGTGGTGACTTGAGGCAAAAGGATGGAACAAAAACTATAAATGGAGATCTAGATTCTTTGAGTTAAAACCACATAACGAGAGGCATGTACACACTAGAAACAACCTGCAGAGGTGGTCTGAGGCAAAGAAGTGCAAGGGATGCAAAGTAATAAGGATCATGGTGGATTGGACTAAAAACTAGATAGGTTCAAAGAAGTAGGATGATATATTAGGGTTTAGATGTAATGTAAGAGTTGGAGCAGACACTGAAAGGATTTGAAACAGAAAGGATGATGACAGAGGACTAGGTCAACAACAACTTGGGTAGTTCGATGGCAACCAACTCATCTTTGAATAAGACTGAGGGAAATAAGTTGGATTGGAGAACCTGTAAGCAGAAAAACTTATAGAATAGACTGATAATGGAGTCATGATGCTTATTGGACCTGCAAAAGGTTAGATGTAAATAAGACAAAAATAATATGATAATAACTAGCATAAAATGATACCAAATAATGATAACCTCCCAAAGGAATGTTCACAAGTAACACAAATAAACTAGAAGGAGATCTAAGAGGTCTGTGATCGCGCAAGAATGTTAAGAAATGAAAAGAAGCTCGCAGGTTGTAAGAAAACTCGGGTATGTGCATGCATCTGATGATTATGGAAAGAAAGGGATTAGTTTTATAGGGTTAACGATGACTGGGTTGGGTCACTGCTGACTATGGGGAAAGTTTCCCCAATGAGCTAGATTTTTTGATTTTGGCATGATTTTGGGTATTTAATGATATGGGCAAGTGCTTTAAAGCATGTAGGTAGGAAGGAGTGATTTAGGGATAAGATATGGGTGAGTTGGAGATAAGGATAGGTTAGGAAAAACATAGGGATGCATAGGATGTATATTTAGAATGAAAGCATCCTAAATGGAAAGTGGATTAGGGCCGATTAGGATGTGGACATTAATTAATTAATTAATAGGAACTAATTAATTAAATTAATTAAAGGGGATTAAAGGTGATGAGGTAATAAGATGGGAATTTAATTAAATGAAGGGGGATGAATTAAATAAATATGTGCACGTGGGTGATTAAAGGAAGTGATACCAAATTTTGGTGTCTACATTTTACCCCTTTTTTTCAAGTGGTTTGCGTCAGGAAGCCATGAGACAAAAATGATGAGGGATGAAGGGTAAATGAGGATTAATGAAAGGTAGATGATAAGCTTCCCCTCAAATGGGGATCGATGATGCTACGAGAAATTGATGACATGTTTGAAATAGGTAAATGACAAAAGGGCGAGTGGTCGAAGAGAAATGGGTAAAATGATTACCAAGGAAAGATGATCAGAGAAAAAGGATTACAATAACAATAAAAACTATGATGGTGACTCTAATATCACATCGATAGAGGACAATTGTGGTCTCAATGGAGATGGGCTACAACGTTCTATGGGCTAGTGAGTGGGCGAAGATCATTGCAGTATGGATGCAAACCGTGATGACCAATGGCTCATAGGCAAGTCATCAAAATATGCACAACTAAATGTGAAAGGTATGCAAAATCCTTCGTACATGAGGAATTGAGTAAATAGGTATTTGTCCATAAGGGATGGGGATGAAAGATATGGTACCCAGTGGGGCATGAAAAAAGGCGAGAAGGAAAAATGGAAATTTGTTAGTGAAAGAATATGCCCCAAAGGGGAAATTAAGTATGGCCACAAGGTGGACTTTGTGTGCGAATGAGGTAGGATTGAAAGGTAAAATTCTGAAGGAAACAAAGTATGGCCACAAAAGTGGAATTTTAGAGAAATGTATAGGACTCGAAATATTGAAACAAAATGCCCTAAAGGAAGAATATAGATGGCCACAAAGGTGGACTTACGATGAGAGAGATTGGATAAGATTAGATGAGGTGTAGGATGAGATGCGACTTAACCATGGCTACCTATGGGTATGAATGACACCGCATCATATCAAGGAACATGTGAAGAAAATATGCCTCCAATCGCATTGGAGGTAAACAAGAAGGGGATCTAGGTAACGCAAGGCACATGTGACCAAAACAAATGCTAGTATATAACCAATGACAATTAGTTATACAAAAGATCATAAGGAAGCAATGGATGAAATGAACTTATACACCAAATGTCGACATGACAAAGGGGTTTGAGATGTACTTGTACAAGGGAAGAGGGTTCTCTAAAAGTGGTGTTCCCTAAAACTATGCCCCAACTCTGGGAAGGGAAAGAGCAAACTGATCAATGTGGGAAGTCTGCTAGAAGAAATTTGATCAATGCGGGAAGCTTTCTCAGGATGTTAATAAAATGGAAGGTTGATCAATGTGGGAAGCCTTCAAATGCCATAAAATAGTAGCCATCCTTCGAGGGTATGGTCTACTTTATACATAATATAGATGACAAAAATAACATATGATAGTCGTCCTTCGAGGGATTGATCTATTTCTTTTTTATTTGCTTTTGACTCTGATTTTCATGTTTTTTTTGCATGATTGTCCTTTGAGGGATCAGTTTTTTGTATAACTTTGATTTTTATTTGAGCATCCATGAATTTTTATTTTTACATGGGGGAGAGTTAGGACTAACTAAGTAAACCACTTAAGAGGGGATAATGAATGTACAAGATACACCCCTGGACCCTTTGCATGGTCCCAATAGGTGAATAAGAGAGTGATGGATGTAATGATTGTGGAGTTCTCACCAAGAAAGGAGAAACTTTCCATAAGTAAATATGCTATGGGTAGAGCCATGGTGCCCATATTTGAGGTCACATCTAGGAAGTGACGAAGAACACACATTTCCAAATCATCACAATCAGAGATGGAAATGGATAAGATGGAGGAATGATATAAATATATGACTAAGAGCACTCGTAGATGTGCTAATAGTATAATGTTCACAAGTGCAATGTGTTAAGAGGTTCTACTTCCGATTTACCATCAAGGGAGGCTAATCAATAGGCTCCCAAGCCATACTTATGCATGCCAATATATGGTCTAATCTGTTAGGGAAAATTTTTACATTAGCTCCTTTTTAGAGTAGTGATGTTCTGATGATGAGGTCACTAACGTTAAAGTCACATTTGGATAGGATATGATTAGCATGTAAAGGATTAGATGCGAGTGAAAAATAAAAAACCATGCGCTTAAGGAGCGAAAATATGCGCCCCTAACGAGACGAAGAGATGGTCCCCAAATAGAGAGAAAAATATGACCACAATGGTGGATTTTGGATGAAAAATATGGAAATATGGTGCCCTAGAAAGGCACGAATATGGCCACAATGGTGGAATTTGATGAAAATAGAGATGAATGGTCCCTCAATGGAAGGAAAACATGGCCACAACGGTGGACTTTGATAAAAAAAAAGGATGGTGACCCAAAAGAGGCACAAATATGGCCACAAAGGTGGAATTTGATAAAAATTATGGTGGCCCAAAAGAGGCACGAATATTGCCACGATGGTGGAATTTGATGAAAAATATAGTGCCCTAAAGAGAGGCATGAATATGGCTACAATTGTGGACTTTGATGGAAAATATGGTGCCCCAAAAGAGCACGAATATGGCCATAATGGTGGACTTTGAATAAAAATAAATGTGATGGAATGGTCTTAAAATATGTGCAACACCCAAAAATGAGGGAGTGAGATCCATGCATCTTAAGAGACGAGAAAATGGCCACAAAAGTGGGGTTAGAAGGAAATAAGATAGATAAACTAGATAAGATCGGATGAGATGGATTTGGATAAAATAAATATGGTAAAGTCAAGGTGGGATTCCTAGAGTGAAGTCCCCTAGTGTTAAGAGAGTCACTTTGGATGGGTAGGGATGGATTGAAATGGATAGGAGATGCGAGATAATCAATAACAAGGGGGAAATTCTCCCCCAACAAAAGAGATTACATTGGTCAACTAGGATGAGCTAGTGGATGTCGAAGGATATTGGAAAGAATGTCGACGACAACATTTTGATTTGGATTAGATAGATGGTTGGGGATTACAAGGATGATTGGGTAGGCCAATAGTATCAATGAACAAGGGAGTGCCTTCTTTAGGAGGCCCAATATGTGGAGAAGAGATGATAGGGAATGATGTTGATGAAGGAGGAGATATGACAAACAAAGATGTAAAAATAGGGATTGGATTGGTTGCGGTGGATGAAGAAAGAAGAACCCCTTGCATGAGAGGTTCATTGTTCTCAATAAGATAATGGATGATGGATTGGAGGGCCTTACAATGCCCAATGTCATGACCTGGGTGCGATGGTAAGCATAAATGTAATTTTGATCAAACCATGATGAATTCTTACCATGAGGATTAAAGGATTTGATGGGAGGAAGTATGATCGTAGATGTTTTAATTAAATGTCTAAGGACCTCTTTGTAAGATCCAATAGGGGTAGTAAAGGGAAGGTTTCTCTTGTGAGGCTTGGTAAGAGATTTTGGCTTGTATTTAGGGAAGGATTGGATGTAGATTGGATGGGTGAATTGGATGTCTTAAAAGATGAACCAAATTTAGGAGGAGGATTAGATTGTTTGGATTTGGATTGATTGTTGTGAGATGTCTTAGATGGAGGACCTAGCCCTAAAATGGATGAGGGTGTCGCTAGGATGGATGTTGTAACATTGGATTACTGAGGAGAGATAAGGTTTAATTTCTTATTAGGGTGTATGGGAGACTTTTGGGGGATGTTTACCAAGAGCATTAGATCATGATCGAGAAGATTTAGCCCTAACATAGATGACATTAATTTCAACTGGAGGATCCAAGGGTTATGGTATATGGATGGATTTCGAGGGAGAGAGAGGTGTTTGTATGAGGTCTTGTGTGAGATGTGATTGTGTAGATTTTGGATTAGAAGTAGTTGGAGGATTAAATATAAAATATGGGGGTGAGATAGGTGATGTAGCCATGGGAAAATATGTAGGAGTATGCAATGAAGATGTCAAGGTAGACATGGGTGGATTTTCTAATGTGGTAGATGTAGATGTAGTTGAGATTGATGATGAGATAGGTATAATTGGGATATTTATGGATGTAATTGATGTAGTAATAGGTGTGTTTGATGTAGATGTGGGTAAGGAGTTAAATAGGATAGGTTGAGGCATGATAGATGTGGATGAAGAGGTAGGTATAGTCAAAGCTAATGTGGATGTGGTAAATCTTGATAATGAATACTTGAAAACAATATTTGACACAAAATCTTTGCACAAAAACAAAGATGGTGCTTGTATATTTTATTAATATCAAATTCAAGCATTATAAACAAATGAGAGAGCTGCAATATTTATAGATATTGGACAGCTTCTATCTCATCCACAATATATGGAAACAAATCATCTAATCTGAGCAAATATGCAGAAATAGCATATTGCCCCTAACTGCCCCTATTGCCCCTCATGGAAATCATCCGGGAACAAAATATGCAAGATAGAATATGATCCCACAAACATTGGGATGAGAACACTATCACTTAGTTAACTAACAACTAAGGACAACTAATATCTATTGACATAAGTTTAAAGTATTTAATTAAATACTTTAACTTATTACATTTATTCAAATATCAACTAATGATGAATTAAGCTAAGTTTTATTCATAACATTCCCCCCCTTAATTCAGCATGGTCTCAAGTGAACAGGAGAGAAATTCTCTAAAACCCTCAAATTTACCTCGAGCAAGTGACTTTGTGAAGACATCTGCACGTTGCATATCTGTTGGGCAATATTGGAGCTGGATGTTGTTGTTCTGAACATGTTTGCGAATGAAATGTACCTACACCTCAATGTGTTTGGTGCGCTCATGAAAAAATGGATTCCGAACAAGTTTTACTACTCCTTCATTATCAACATGTAGGATAGTTGGATATTTCTGTGGTATTCCCAATCCTTCAAGTATATGTCGGAGCCATATCGCTTCACAAACAACTCCACTTGCTGCATGATATTCTGATTCTATGGAGGATATTGAAACACAAGTCTGCTTCTTACTCCCCCATGATATCAGTCCAGATCCCAAAAAGAATACAAATCCTAAGTGGATTTCCTATCATCTATGTTTCCTGCATGATCTAGAATTTGAATATCCTATCAAGAAGAAGTTATTATTCTTCTTGTATTCTAGGCCATAGTCCATAGTTCCTCTGATGTACCTCAATATCTGCTTTGCTACTTTCTAGTGAGAAACTCTTGGTTCTTGTATGAACCGTGAAAGATAGTTGACTGCATAGCTGATATCCGGCCTAGTGTAAGTCAAGTAGATGAGACTCCTGATCAACTGCCGATAGAGAGTTGCATTTACTTGTGGTGATGGATCTATTCGAGATAGTTGAAGTCTTGTCTCCATAGGTGTGTAAAATGGCTTACAATCCATCATATTGAATTTCTCGAGTGTTGTCTTAGCGTATTTCAATTGTGACACAAAGATATGATTTTATCTTTGCCAAACTTCAAGTCCAAGATAATAATGCAGAAGCTTAGATTGGTCATGTCAAATGATCATGTTAGATCTTTCTTTGTTGATTCAATCATCCCCACCGATCCTCCGGTGATGACTAGATCATTGACATATACTACTACATGATCACTATCTCCCCATTGATTTTTGAGATAGAGATTAGGATCATATGGACTCTTGTTGAATGAGATGCTCATCCATTTTTATGTACCATGCCCAGGAGAATGCTTTAGACCATATAGTGATTTTATTAGTTTGCATAGCTTTTCCTCTTTACAGTATGAAAAAAACTTCTGGTTGAGTCATGTAAACTTCTTCCCGTAAATCACCATTAAGAAAGGCACTTTTCACATCCATTTGGTATATTTCCAACCAAATTGTGCAAATGCTAGCGAATATTAACTCCGAAAGTTTTTATCTTAGTTGTGGGAGCAAAAGTCTCCTTATAATTAATGCCTTATTTTTGAGCATATCCCTTAAGAACTAGTCTAGCCTTATGTTTATCAATTTTTCCGTCTGCTTTGTACTTTGTTTTGAAGATCCATTTGCATCCAATCGGCTTTTTACCTGGTGGAAGATTTGTAAGTTTCCATGTATTATTTTTCATAAGTGACTTATATTCTGCATCCATAGCATTTTTCCAAGGTTTAGACTGTAGGGCTTCTGAAACCGAGGATGGCTCAATAGTTCAATGACTTTACTCATTAAGGCCAAATTGACCTCATTTTGAGCCATCTTGAGTCCTCATTCCAGTGGTAGATGTGTCGGGACACTATCCAATTTTGCATCTCTAATCATACTTATATACCATTTAGGCATACTTTTTGTGGTTCTTGTGGGAGGTTGAATTTCATTATCTTCCCCATCATCACTTTGTCATCATCAAAGTGATTACCATCCTCTGTTTTTACTGTAGGGATGATTTTTTCATCATGTGAGTGTATGGAAGGAGCATCTTCTTATTTCTTCTCAAAGAACTCAACATCCCGACTAGTGTATACCCTTCTTGTTCTTGGATTCATAAGTCTATAGCCAAGTGCTTCATCATTGTATCCCAAGAAGATAAGTTTTTCGATTTCATATCAAGCTTAGTTATTTGTTTCTTAGGAATGTGCATACTTGCTTTACATCCAAAAAATATAAGGTGTGAAATAGATGGTTTATTCCCTGACCATGCTTCCTGTGGTGTTACTCCATCAAGAGTTGTAGTGGGAACTTTGTTTAGTAAATAGACTGTTGTTTTAGCTGCTTTGGCCCAAAATGTTTTTGATAAACCTACATCATCAATCATACATTGCACCATATCCATGATAGTACAATTTCACCTTTCAAAAACACCATTTTGTTGCGGTGTGTGAGGAGGATCCATTTGATGACGAATGCCATGTGTTTTCAAAAAATCATTGAACTCATTGCTGGTGTATTCTCCCCCTCGATATGAGCAAAGTGTTTTTATTTTCCTACTAGACTCTGTTTCAACAAGGGATTTAAACTTATTGAAAGTTTCAAAAGCTTGGTCTTTTGTAGAAAGACAATATATCCACATTTTTCTTGAAAAATCATCAACAAAGAGCATGAAATATTGAAACCCAGAGTGGTTAGGTCTCATTGGTCCACACAAATCGGTATGCACCAAGTCAAGTTTTTCCTTAGCTCAAAATGTACTATGTTTGAATGGTGCTCTATTTTGTTTTCTGCTAAACAATGTTGACATTTATCTGTACCCTTTTTTAGAGGTGGTAAACCCCTAACCATGTTATATCGATGAAGTGTGTCAAGATAGCCAAAACTCACATGTCCAAGTCTTTGATGCCATAGTTGAGCTGATGATGTATCCTTGGCTAAAAGTGCTTGATCATTTCGTTGAACAAAATCCAATTGAAACATTCTTCCAACATTTGAAGCTTTTGCAACAATTTTGGAGCTTCGTGACTTATCTCGAATTAGGCACATCTTTTTACCGCCTTTACAATCAAAGTCAATTTTGAGATTGTGATCTAATAATTGACTTAAAATAACATATTTTTGTTAAACCAGGGACATAAAGAACATCTGTAATTTTACAATTATGTTGCCCAAGTGGTAGTGAAATGGAACCAATGCCTTCAACACTGTATGATGTATCATCACCCAAAGAGACATGATTTTTGGTGGGTGTTTTACTCATTGTGAAGAACCGTCTTTCTTTCCTGTCATGTGTCGAGTTACATCCAAGTTGACATACAAAATTTCATTTGTAGAATTGGATACTTCATTTGACTGTGCAGAATAGAGGAAGTCATCATCATCAAATTGATCTTCTTGTTCGGCTACATTTCCTTGTTGAGTTGGTTTCTTCTTCCACTTTTGATAATTTTTTCCCTGTTTACTCTATTGTTGGCCTGATTTTGTTTGTTGGTAATTAGTATTTTTACCACTTGATGATCCTTGTTGGAATGTGTTATACCAACAATTTTTTAACTCATGTCCTTTTTGACCACAAATAAGACATTTTTGTTGGTCCTTTTGGCCTTGTTGAGTATTACCTTGCTTCGATGTTTTTTACTAGACTTCGCCTATTTTTTTCCCTTTTTGATTAGAAGCAAGTGCCTGCTCTTCAGTTTCAATAGTTGAGTGAATAGATTCTTCTTGTTGGAGCATATTCACTAAGTGTTCAAAAGTTGTTGTTTGACCAGTTATGTTTAACATGGTCACAAAAATCTTATAAGAAGGAGGAAGAGCTCTCAATATTATAGGCACGAGTGATGTGTTAGTTACTTCTTCTTCCAAAGCTTGAAGTGATGCACGCAAAGTTGCCACTCTTCTCAAAAACATTTCAACTTTCTCAGTTGGTTGCATTTTCAATTTTAATAGTTGACTTTGAAGATTAAGTATTGTGTTCTTATTTTTTGACTCATATACTATTTTCAACTTGTCCCAAGATTATTTTGCTGTTGTGGACTCACGAATATGAGGTTGTACCTCATCTAAAACACTAAACAAGATTATTAACTTTGCTTTTTGATTTGCACGATCAAATGTAGTTTGTTGTGTAACATCTGTTGTAGATCTTGTTAATGTACTAGAAACAATGGTCCATAGATTTTCAAAATCAAGTTGTGCATGAATTTTTGTTTTCCATCTGGATGATTATCAAAAAGCTAAAGTTGAGAATCTGGAAAAAGAAATTTGGTGTCGTAATTGCAGCCATTGTGAAAACTGAATAATGAAAGAAGAAGAATTGAACACTTTCCCCCTTAAAGCATACACCCCCAAAAAATATTATTTTATTTATTTTTGGGCTCCTTTTCGGCCGTGTACAATGAATTTTTGGCACTATTGGCCCTATTACAAATTTGGCTCTGTGGCCAATTTACAAAAATAAAATGGCACTCTTGGCCGATTTGAAAAAAAAAAAAAAATTGGACTCTTTGGTCTCTTTTCAAATACAAAAATCTTATTTTTGCAATTTTTACAAAATAAGTATTTTCCAAATCTGATTAAAAACTAGACCAAGACGTAGATCTCGCAAAACACACACTTTAAAATAAAACAACACCTCAATCCGAGGTACCAGCTGAAAGTTATGCCTTTTTTAAATTGCAATTTTAATATCTTTCTGGGCCGTTTCAAAAAATGGAAATTTTTTATTTTTCCTTCTAATTTTTTTCACGTCATCCAAAAAAGGAATTATTTTTAAAAATGATTTTTTAAAAACCGAATGTAGGTAATGACTTACATGCATGTGTACTGCATCTTAGGGCACAACTGCAGTTCAACCGCTTTGCATATGCCTCATAATAACCCTTTCCCACACTTTTCTTTTATTGTTTCTCTTTGTATACAGGTTTTTCTTTTACTTAGAGGCAACTTGTTATTCCTTCTTCCAGTGCAGTCTTTTTTGTTGTAGGTTGCAGATCTTCTCCCGTTCAATTTATATTATTCATTTTGGATGCAGGCATGTTGCAGATCATTCAAATACGAATCCGATCTTCTATTCCTCTAGCAAGTGCAGGTTCACAAAGAACCTTCCACGTTTGATTGGATCTCATTTTTTTTTAAATGCTCAAATACAGAGAAGAGGAAGAAGAATACAAAGTACAGAGAATAGGAAGAACAAGTAATGTGGGGAGCTTGAAAAGCTTGGGTACCCACAGATCAAAAATATTATATATATATTTTTAAATGCTTCCAATTTTTTAAAAATAAAAAATAAAAAAATGCACGTATAGGTAAATTTAAAAAAAAAAAAAATACCAGAGAATGAAACAATGTCACCTTTTACAATGATTAGCATCCAAGTTTACAAAGGCTGTGAATGTGCTCCGGTGTTCTTCAACTACAAATCAATTGTGATTCAGGGTGTGGAGCCGGGTAGGGGCCATGTGAAATTAGATTGGTTTAAGGATTATGTAACATTGACAAGTGGGATTGTAATAAGGTGATTAGGATTGGATGTGAAGGTTTAACTTTTGAGGCATACAAGGCATGAGAATATCAATAGATGGAAAAGGTTGGGTAGGCATGGTGGATGGAGTAAGGATGTCACCGATATAAGATGACGGGGTTTAATAGGATACACTTTGATTGATAGGATTGAGATATGGCTTTATAGAGAAATTATTCATAGATGGGGCTAGAAGGAGACAAGGATGAGATATCGATCATGGTAGATGTTTGAGGAGTGGTAGTAATTGATGTGATAGGTATGGGGATTGTAGTTAGGGTTGATGTAGGTGTAGGAAAAGTGTTGGATAGTCTCGACAGACAACAAAGGAAGTGGATGGATAAGGATGTAAGGAGGTTTGGTGTTTTAAAGTTGAAGAGGATGTTGGATAGGATGTTTGGGGATGAATAGGAGTATTTGATTGTTGAAAAGTGTAAACGTATGTAGATCGCTAATGGGGGTAGAATAAGATACACAAATTGAGTGGATTGACATGATTTAGATATTTCGAAGTCTACGACGTATGAAGTCATAGATAGGGCTGGAAGGAGGCCCAAGAGTTTCTAATGGAGTAGGAGATGGAGGTGTGAATGGTCAAGGGGAAATAGACTGAGGGGAAATAGGATAATCGGTTTCAAAAGGGGGATTGATTTGAATGACATGATCTTTATAAGGTTGAGAAATCCAATGTGAAATATCTAGATTATTGGATGGAGTGTCATTAGATATATTATATTATTGCATTGTTTGAGAAAGGACATTAATAGGTATGAAATGGGAAAATATTTGTTTATGAATTTTGCTAACAAACAAATCAAGCAACAAAGTTTTCATTATCTGGATTTAAGAAAGTGTGAAAAGTAAAAAGGGGATGGATAACAAGGTACCTAGGAAGAGGCAATCTATGTCTATTTTTAGATTTGTTATGGTTAGGGAAGTCACCAGGTGATTTCTGTTGGGTGATCAAATCTTGATCATCCAATTGAGTAGGAAACTATTTTGATGTGTGATTTAGATGTGTGAGTTTTAGGTTGTGTGATAGGATGTGAAATGTAGAAGGTTAAACCCTTACCTAAACTATGTGATGAAGCAAGATACGGAAAAGAAAGGTTATTTTAAAACCAAATCCAAATGTGATCTTTTGATGAGGACATACATAGGAAAGGGAAGTGTGATGCAAAAAGGAGAAAATAGGGGAAAATGAAAAATACCTAGATAGATCTTTTCCTTTTTTATCTAAAATTTAAGTGAAGAGTGATCCAATTAACTGAACCAACATGAGAAAGCGAAAAGTGAATCCTTGTGTTGCATTTTTAGTAGAAGAAAAAATAAACACATAAAATAGAAAGAGATGCAAGGAATCACCTAAAGGGTAGTCGCACAAGGTGTGCCATAATTTTTATCTAGTTTTTCATTACTTTTTAAATCAATGATCTAGTACTAAAGAAAAATAAATAACCTCGAATGATGGAGGATTTATGGTACCTCGGATGAGGGGATGCTAAAAAAGTGGCTCCAAGAAGCGTTAACTTCCTTGGAGAATGTTAACCCCGTGTTTTGTAAGAGATGATAATGGTAATAATAATAACCTGGATAAATATGTAGAAGTTGAGGCACATAGAAACTGAAATATGTAGAAATTTAAGGTACATAAAAATATGATCTAGATTAACACAAAAATGATTACTTGGAAGGGTTGAAGGTGACGAGGGTTATACGAGGTAGGTCGATGATGACTTGAGGCGGAAGGATGTGAAAAAAATGTAAATGAAGATCTGGATGCTCGAGTGTAAACCCGATAGAACATAGGCCTGTACACATTGGAAACAACCTATAGAGGGGGTTTGAGGAAAAGAAGTGAAAGGGATGTAAAGTAACAAGGATCATAGTGGATTAGACTGAAAGCTGGAAAGGCTCAAAGAGCGGGATGGAAGATTTGGGGTCTGGATGCAATGCAAGAGTTGGAGCAGAAACTAAAAGGAATATGAAACAGAAACAATGGTGATGGAGGACTAGTTCGATGACACTTGGGAAATTCAATGGCGATTAGGTTAGTGTTGAACAAGGTCGAGGGAAACAAGATGGATTGGAGAACTCAGTAAGCGTAAAAAAACCGATAGAGTAGACCTGATAATGAAGTCCGATGGTTCTTTAGACCTGTAAAAGGTTAGATGGAAACAAGACAACAATAATATGATAATAACTGCATAAAATGATACCAAACAATGATAACCTCCCAAAGGAATGTTCATGAGTGATGAAAATAAACTAGAAGGAGATCCAAGAGGTCTATGATTGTTGCAGGGATGTTCAGACACGATAAGAAGCTCGCAGGTTGCAAGAAAACTCGGGTATGTCCATGCATATGATGATTATGGAAATAAAGGGCTTAGTTTTATGGGTTTGATAGTGAATGGGCTGGGTCGCCACCGACTATGGGGAAAGTTTCCCCAACGGGCTAGATTTTTTTTTTAATTTTGGAGTGATTTTGGGTATTTAAAGATATGGGCAAGTGCTTTAAAGTGTGTAGGCGGGAAGGAGTGATTTAGGAATGAGATATGGGTGAGTTGGAAATAAGGATAGGTTAGGAAAAACATAGGGATACATAAGATGTATATTTAGAATGAAAGCATACTAAATGGAAAGTGGATAATGGCAGATTAGGATGTGGACATTAATTAATTAATTAATAGGAACTAATTAATTAAATTAATTAAAGGCAATTAAAGGTGATGAGGTAATAAGATGGTCATTTAATTAAATGAAAGGGGATGAATTAGATAAATATGTGCACACAGCGATTAAGGGTAGCGATACCAAATTTTGGTGTCTACACATAACTCCATTCAATATTGTTTATCAATAAAAAAATCCTATGAAATTATTTTCTATATATGACTTGAAATTGTATGGAGTTGTTAGTTTGATGAGAGGCCTCAAGTCATATGATAGGTATTTTTACTAATGGTTTTTGCCTAGAATTTATATGACATGAATGGTGTCATCTTATTTGATCATGTGGAAACACGAGTCCTCAAATAAAAATAAAAAATTATTTTAATTCAAATTAAATGACAATATTAATCGAATCATGTCTTATATTAAATTAAGTTAATATCAAACTTGTAAGTCATTGGTAAATCGCAACAAGTGACGACTCGATATCTTGAGAGAAATCCACCATAGAAAATATGGTGGTGAAAGAGTTGTTGTGGGGCCATACGGAGAGGTAGATTGTGGCCTTGCGTCGAACTAATGGGCCTATTGGAGGTGTTGAGGAAGCCAACAAGGTAGTAGTTCATGTTTAAGTACCATTATTTCTTGATGTTACCATCATTCCTCAATTTAAATGCTATATGAGTAAGCTTAAGATGAAACCTCACATACCATATAAAAGTAACACCCATAAGTTGGCATATCCCACAAGGTCACCCTTGTGTGCTCAACTCGAGGTACCGTGAGAAGTTTAATTCTCATTGTTTTGGGTACGTCGTGATGTATATGCTAGACATATCTCATCTCAAGCACATAAATACATTTGAACATTAAACAAAAAACCACCAGAGTTTACACCCTAATAAGAATCATGTGACATATAATATTTTTAGTGAGATGAATAAACTAAAGGATGTAAGGGTTAGCAACAAGTGATTATTATTTTTAAAATACTTCCAACATTAATTACCAATATCAAAATAACACATCAATACTTGTAACTAATGTGATAAATAAGATAAAAATTAAAAAATAGGACCATGCCACATCAATAATAGTGAGGGGTGGGGTTATTACACAATACATGTTACTCCCAAGGAGGGTTTAAATTATGTCATCTTCAAACATAGGACCAACCATGGTATGTTAAACATGTGTAATAGTTGTTGAGATGCGTTATATCAACATTCAATCCTTCCACTTTCTAGCTTACCTTTATAATTCATGAGATCAATTTCTCTCTAATGTAACTCAATTTATTAGCAATGTTGTACCACTAGTGGTTTGACATCGTCAACTTAGATTAGATCTGAAAATTTCCCTCATTATGGATAATCACTTGGTGTGACTTCTTGGTACTGCATACTTATCTTGTGAGATTTTATTATGCTGCAATAGAAATCTCCTCTTCAGTAACAATATGAGAAGATTCATCCACTATCAATTCACTATCACCACTTTAAAGCATCCCTTTAGCACTTGCTCTTG